>CP073652.1:34482500-35082500 GCA_018223645.1 Jasminum sambac
TTCAAAATAACAAGAGACAATGTAACAACAAAATAATAGGAGACAAAATGTAAATTTATTTCAATTTGTATCAAACAAGCCTAAAAGATTTGTTTGATACAAATTAAATTTTACAAATTATTTGTCTTCTTATTATTGATTTTATTTTTTTATATTTTCAATATATTTTTAAAAAATTTGTTCAAAACAAGTTTGTTCTTTCTCCTTATATCATAAAAAATTTGTTAATATTTCCCTACCTTTTCACAAAAACTATTAGATTCTTGTCTGTCAATCTCGTCATAACTTATTCTTCTCTATTGGTATGTTTGATATAAATTATTAAAAAAATAGATTTTAGATGTATATTTGAGAAATTAAAAATTTCATTAATGATAAGTCTTATTAAAAAAATTTTAAAATATAAAATTTTAAAATATAGAAAACGTGTCAAATCGCTAATGATTGAAAATAATGAGAGTTATGAAAAAGAAATTAAATTTAAGCCATGATAGGAATTTTTTATTCATTTTTACTCATTTTTCCTTATATATATATATTTTTAATTTGGTCATACCAATTATAGCATGCCAATTATATTAATATATATCGTGGGACTAAGATGAAGGGTAAGTCTAATTTGTATGTACCAAACAACTTGAAAACGGTATTGATTAGTGCTAGGCATAATACTAGCAAAATCGAGAAATTGACCCTACCCTACCCTACCCGCCCGATCCGGGTCGGGTCGATTTTTTTTTTTTTTTGCTAGTTCGACTTTTGATTTGATTTCTACCATAACAAAAAAAGGGAAAAATCGAACTGAATCGACTCGGTTCGATTTGGAAAAATCCAAACCGATTTCGGTCGGGTCGGTTTCGATTCGGACCCAAAACCAACCCGACCCGTGCCCACTTCTAGTGCCTATAACTATCACTAATCCTTTCCCCTTCTAAAAGGGGCTATGTTGTGTAAAACATTTCATACCAAAAATGCCCTCCTAATTGTTAAGTTATTATGTTAATTCGAAGATAACTACATTTTCACCTGTTCAAACTTACATCTTTCCAACTTTCGTTCCCTTTAACAGGCATCACAAATTTTCCCCAACCCACCATCTTTACCAACACAAGAAAAAAACGTCCGGCTTGCATACCAGTTTCGTCGACTACACGTCCACTCTCTGCGGCTTATATTTTCTTTTTGTTGTTCACTCCTTCTACTGGCAACTCATATTTGTTCATTTTTCCCTTCTGCATTTTCCAATGAGCTGTACTATGTTTCCCCAATATGCACAATTGTAAGCTATAGCAAATTGAATATGTATTGAAACATGTACTTTTTCTTTCCATTCACTCATATTTATTCTTTTTCATTAATAGTTGATAACTTCTTTTTTTTTTTTGTTTGAAACCGTGTTTGAGCGAAAATACTAGTTCAAACTAGGTGTTAAGCAATGACTCCCACCATTTCCTCTTAACTACTACTCTGAGTTTTTTCAAGTGGGCTTTAGTTTTCGCTGTTTAATATTAACATCTTGCTTAAAATTCACCTATGAATTATGAATTGGAATGATTTCAATATAATCAAACAAGTGCAATAGTTGTGAAGTATAATTTATACTGACACTTTCTTCAACACTTGATTGCTGCCATTACCGTGATAACTTTTGATCATTTATTTGCTAAAGAAAGAATGCGGTTATTCACCTGCCCCTTAAGATTTGGTAACCCCATTATGTTTTTGCTTACCATTTTACTTATTTGATTTTGTTATTTGATTTTGGTTACGTTTTGTGATTAAAAATTGTGAGGAGATAAGAATTTTGAATGTAAAGCAAAGGTCCCAATATTTAGCACACTGATTATAGCTATTGGAAGGTGAAATTGGCGAAAATAATTTTCCCGAGTCTTGGATTTATCCGATCTTTTGATTATCTGTCTTGCCTTCAAATTCTTATTGTTTCTTTAACACACATTATTACTCAAATATGTTCCAATAGGATGGATTGATTATTTGCAATTACCATGTCAAACGATGTCTCATGTCCTTATTAACACGCTTGACTCAGTGAAGATGGCATGGACAACAAAAGTGCGAGTGATAAGAAAAAGAGGCATTGAGACTTATGAAACACGTCGAGTGCCACTTGACATCTTGAAGCTCATACTCATGGATGAAGAGATGCAACTTTTTTTTTTTCCACTCAGAAAACCTTATTAAGGCCTTGTTTGATTGGGTGTAAATTTTATCCGCGCGGTATTCCGTGTAAAAATGTGTGGTTAATATTGTATTGGGAGATGTGTGTGTAGTTGAAAATGTGTATTGGTTATACGGAATTGCGTGCGGATAAGTTAAGCACCCAATAGAACAAGGCCTAAGTTTAAAAGTATAAAAATATAGTCAAAGTTCACTATAGATTATCAATTTGGTTCAAGCACACACTAATTGGTTCACTACAGTCGAATTGAGTACGGACTTTATGCTCCATTTTGCAATTTTGTTCTTTCAATTCTATATCAAAACTACTAAGTAATTAGTGCAAGATAAAGAAGACAACTAATGGAGAAAATGTGGAAACGATACAATGATAAAAGAAATGAGTATTCTATTTCAGCAATTTATGTTGGAATGAATGATATGGTGAGGAATGTGATGGGTGCGGTTAAAGTAAGATTAAATTAATAGGAAAACATGGTAGGATAATTTATGGCAAAACTACCACATAGGATTTTTAATTTTTTTGCTAGAATGCCACTTGAGTATTTAAAATGTCTCCAGCGACACTTAGATCTTGATGGGCGTTTACACACGCACAGATATACCACAAGTGTACATGTCATACAAGTAATAAAATGGACTAAAGGAGTCCGAATATCGATCCCATAGGGATTGGTGTTTGCAATTGAGTTACTAATTCTAGCAAAGTAAAGAAAATTATATAAAAGAAACGCACAATCAAAAGAAGGGAGAGCAACTAAACTAAGCTATAATAAGAGAGCAAATAAAACTAAAGAGAAGAAAATGGGCATGAATGGAGATAAGCTCGGATTAAGAAATGGTTGGGATTCATAACTTCACCCAATATAAATTATGTTATGTTATAAAAGTATAGTAACAATAGAGAGAATTTAGAGAGAATGAATTACAGGAAATTACCAGGAATGAATTTAATTAATAAGCGGCATTTATAGGAAAAGCTTGAATGGCGATTGTGTACAATTGTAATTTCATCAAAGGGTATAATAGTCGTTCACATATAATAATTACATCTTTTACCAAATTATTCCTCCACCAAATTATTCCTCCACCAAATTATTCATCATAATTCATAACCACACATTATTCTCAATTATTCATAACAATAATTATTCTTGATTATTATTCATAACACTCCTTGAATATTTATTAATACAAATGTCTTACGGGCTGTTTGGAGAAAAACCGTGGGAAAAAACTTTCAAGCCGATTCGCGGGGATAGCTTGGGTGGTTATATCTTCTTAAATCAAAACATTGCTCCCCACGATGTCTATCGGCGGCATATGAGTATTCCGCGTCTTCTTTCGTTAAAACGCTTGTCAAGAAACCGTGGAAAAAACGTCGAAGGAAAAAGAATGCAATTTGCGTTAGATTTCATATCTTGAGAATGATATCTTTACTTCTAGTAAATGATTTCAATATCATCATCGTTTGGATCTAAAGTATTAGCTCCATTATAACTTGATCAATAGATACACTGTATCAATTTCTCTATAGTTCTCAATATACCATGAATATGCCTCGTTAAAACCTTATTAGGAAAAACCCGAGTGGGAAAAACCACAATGAAGGAAAAAGTACATTATTACATGTGAATACGCCTTTAAAGTTGCCTCATTAAAAACACTTCTTTAGGAAAACCCGATGGGATAAAACCTCGATCAAGGAAAAAGAGTGTGGCGTATTTTTACTAATTATCTTTGCAAGCATTTCAAAATCTTTCATACATTTGTATGAGTATCATATACATTGGTTTTATACTCTTAGTTTCATTTAGAGTGCATCAATTTTTAGTACACAACTACAAAACATTCACCATGAACACATGTCTCCAAACACACAATTTAAAGCATATAAATTCATCGTAAAAACATGTAAACATATAAGTAAACCTTCATAACTAACTAACACTTAAAATATATCATTTAACATTTAATACTCACTTAATAGGTTATTTCATTCCAGGGGGCTTAGCTCACCCTTTAGGGTACTCATAAGCACTGGGTTTAGCTCATCCGATCCTTTAATTTCCTTTTCGGTACTACACACACGATCGGTAATTTAACTTTCATGAGCATGCAACATATAATGACCACCATGCTTATCTTTAAACTTGAGCACTAGTCATCATCATCTCATCATCTCGTAAGTTAAGGATTTCACATTCACCATTTATCATCTTCAATATATCTCAATATTTTCATTATCATTGATCATATGTAGCGCTACATTTTCATATCGTGTCGACACATTTCAATTTCATTTCTTTCCCCATATCGACATAACTTATCGAGATATCTCATTATCAATCCTCTTGTAGGATTACACAATGTAGTTATGTCATATATATCTTCAAGAGTATATGCCTCCGTTATTAAGACCATCTTTTTATAATTTGCTTTGATATATATGTTTGGGGAAATATCAGCAGCTTACAGCGTGCTAACTTATCAAATAATCGTGATATATGTGATTGTTCATAGCCTTTCATGCATCTTTGAACTTCAAGTTACGTATTTCAATTTAGAGGATATAACATGATGCATTTCACATATTATTTTCAACCTTTTAATACTCCCCCTCATCTTTGAGAAAATTTAGAACACCAAAATCCATCTGACACTTGGTATGATTTTAATCATATATGTTCTCATCATTATTAATATGGGAATTTAGGCCGTTTGCATTCTATTCTCGATGTATCGGTAATTTATTTGAGGACTTTAAATAATTTGCCATATAATATCCCACTTGTATCATATACTCAAATCCTTGAAGTTTATTCAAATATTAGGGATATACATTTCTTAGCTTTATCATTAAATCACAAAATCATGCTCATCATCTGGTGAGCAAATATTTAAATAAATTTCAAATTCACGAATCGTATACACATGTGACTATCTAGTGGATCCATATCATAATATCTAGTAGTCCATAGAGGATAGTGGCCCCATATTTCTCATCATTTATTCCCAGGATATATTTGGGATTTATTCCCAATATTGGCTAATAATGATTTAAATCGTTTATAGAACAATCATTGAAGAATTCTTTTAATTCTTCACTTGAAATATTGATTTCAATAATTATTTAGGGATAGTCGGTCAGGTTTACAAGCGAGTATTATTGAACTTAGTTGATAGAAATTCTTATATCGATTTACTAGTATCGTATATTGCTTTCGATATGATTTATCATAGAAACAATTCAAGACATATTCCATCATCTTTTAGTGACATTATTGTCTACCACTATTCAAACACGAATTACGACTCATCACGCATCACATCCGGCTATTATTTAATTAGAAATCGTAGCTCTTACGCTTCATATTATTTATTTAAAATCGGAGTCTTATTTCATCTGTCGTATTATTCTATAAATAAATCATCAAAGTATTGCAAAATTCATCCTAACAAGGGTCTATACATTATAATGGATCATATGCTCTCAAATCTTGAAAATACTATCCATCACTACAGGTTAAAATCCTAAAAAGGATTTATCGAGGTAGGCTTCGAAAGATTAAGGATGCTAATGAATAAGGGTATCCACAAGATATCCGATGCTTGATTGAAGCAAAGGTTCGATTATCGGTGAGGTTTCAATTCCTTCTAAATACATATGCGGTATCGGTAAAAGTAGTTTTTCAAAGAAGCGGAGAGCAAAAAGATTAGGAGGATGCTACAAGTGTGCTCGATGGACATGTGACACTCGATGTAAATCGTGGGGTACTTGTCGAGCAGAAGATAAAATAGCATTCATTAAAGATGGATTGAGTAAGGAGCCTTTGGATGATATTCAATAAATTTCTTGAGACACATCTAGTGGACACGCTGACAAGGTGAGCTAATGGCCTTATGGGCCAAATTCAAAAATCAACAAATGCGTTCTGATCTTGAAAAAACTTACTTTAGAAGATCACTGTTTGTAAATTTAGTAGAAAATTTTAGTATAATAATTTTGTCATATTAATATAAGGAAGTTGATTGTAATAACGAAGATCAATGTTTTCTTGTAATTGTAAATATTGTTTTTCGATTTTAAGATATATATGTATATATATATATATTATTTTTTCAATCACCGACAGATATATGTCATTTTCACTTAAAAAAATTTTCTGCATTTTTTCTCTTTCATATTTGTCAAAAATAAATAGTGCACTCAATTATTGGTTTGAAAAATTTTTCTTTAAATAGAGGATTCATATATCTCTCATGTTCATACATTAAAAGTAGAGTGCAAAAGAGAGATAGGAGTAGAGATGGATATGGAGATTTTTAGAATCATCTCATACAAGTCGACCTTTACCTCGCCATGCGATTAAAGCGTATGTATTCTTGGTGGATCTAAAGTGGTAGCCATATCCAATATGTGGATATGGCAAACCATTTAATATAAGAGTTAGGAGACAAGAAATCAATATACTATGCTGGAGGAACCAACAACAAACTTTTAGCTAGACTTATAATGGCCGCACAATCATTGGGAATAAGAGTTTGAGTGTAATACCTTTCCATCTAGTTGGATCTAATACTCGGGTGGAGTCCCGGATTCTACCATGGGTCAGCGGGGTTGGGGCTACAAGCGCAATCCATCCACAAGCGCATGATGTATATGATGAATAATAGTGATGCTTTCATTGTCCTTCCGGTGGCTACAACCTACTGGAGAGGAAATATTCAATATAGCCTCGTTATGGCACAGTGGAACTTTCATGTCAAACCAATAGGTTTGTTGAATATTAATAATTTCTTTGATGACTTACTAAGCGTTTTTCTAGATCGAGGTGTAAATAATAGGTTTATCTCTCATTCGTGAGAAAATACTTATCTCTGCTTCAAATGCGTTGATGAACTACTCATCAAATTTCATGCATATGTTCAAGAATCTGTAGGCTTGGATCCGTCACTCTGCACCAGCTTGGTGTCAAGCGAAAAAGTCGGATCCTTTAAATATTTCATTATGAATCCTAATGTTGATGGTGGCGAGTTCTGGAGTATTTATACTGCTCGAGGCATCCTCATTTATGGATTAGTATGTATTTTCTTTTTGCATTTCTATATTTTCGAGTGTTTAATGCCATCTTTGATATTACTCATATGTTACTTGAATTTGTTTATCTTGCAGAGTAATAATAATAATATCATATTGGCTTTATTCAAATCTGAGAAATCTAGTGATTTTGCTTCAAGAGCATTTTATTCTCATATTAATACAATCTCATATCATCGATGAGATTACTTCATATAAGCTTTCATGCGATATATTTTCTTTGATTTATCAACATGGGATCTATTGAGCATTTACTTTCATCTATTTATCAATGGTGACTTCAAAGTACCGCTTACTCAATTTCTCCATTAATATTCGTATATATGGGGAAGTAATTTTTATTCTCATCGTCTGCTACTTAGTATGATTAGAATATTTGATCAACCTACTATTACGGGTAGGATTAGTTATAACCAATCGTGTAGTATAACCCATTGGAAACATGCACACCAATCGTGTGGTATTACCCTACATTGGAAATATACTCAAACTATAAAGTCGTAAATTTAAGTGCAAATTAAATTTTCCTCCAATAGGTGGTCGAACCTACTTATGGGAATTATTGCAATAAATATAAATTTCACGGAATTTAAATTGAGAATTAAATTGCATAATGTTTAACTACTTCTTCAGAGTAGGATCTGTAGTAGAAGGTATTACCCATCACTTAGCATATAAAGTGCGAGAAATATATAAAACCTTAGTTTAGTGACGGTTGAACCCATCTCATCAGTAGGGTATTGCGATAATTAAATTGCGATAAATAAAGTGCGAGAATTAAATATTGAAGCTGCTTCTGAGGAGCTTAAAATTTGTTCTTCTAAAACAAATACTCATTACTTCTACAAGAGCACATTTATCCTTTTAGAATAAGTATATTATGTAATTAAACTCTTGAGGAGTTAAAATAATATTCGATCTTTTAACTCAAATGGACTTCAAGCCATTTTATATAATCAATGGATTTAGAAATTCTTCATGAATATTCTATCCCATTTTATTTGTCGTCAAAATTAGGTCGGTTTACCTAAATAAAATTGTCCATTCAATTCATGAGTAAAATTGTCAAAAATATTTTATCAATGTTTTCTGATTGAAAATTATCTCCTTTCTACTTCAATTTATCAATATCAAAATGTTCAAGGACTATTTTATATAACTTTTTCAAAAATTGGGATCTTGTTTTGCAAATTTTGAAAGTTTACCTTATCAATATTAGTGTCAATCGAAGCTCTCGTTAAATCGAGTATAATGGAATCGAAAATTTAATTTTGATAATGTATGCTCCTTATATCTCGAGAAACGAATATTATAGTTTAATATATTATTATATTATAAAGTAATATAATATATATACCTTCCTTTTTCTTGGGAGAAACAATTGAACGCAATCTGCGTATTTCCTCCATTTACCAATTCTTGAATTGCCCGCGACTCTTGTCTCTGCATAAATGTTTTTGTGAGTGATTGGAAAGATAGAGAGAGTGAAAGCGTGAGAAAGTGGGAAAAAGATAAGAGAGAAAAGAAAGATAAGTATTGATTGGAGATGGATTAGGTTATTTATAATAATTCGGTTTACGTCTGAAGATCATCATAAGATCTGGCATGAAAGCATCTCCATGCCATATTACTCAAATGGTAGAGGCTGCGTCTTGATGCGTGTTATAAAAGTATAATGTAAATAGAGAGAATTTAGAAGAATGAATTCTAGGAATTACAGAATGAATTTCATTAATAAGCTGAAACCTATTTATAAGGAAAACTTGAATAGCACAATAAATAATTACATAATTTCATCAAAGAGGGTATAATAGTCATTCACATATAATAATTACATCTTTTGCAAATTATTCCTCCACCAAATTATTCCTCCACCAAATTATTCCTCATAATTCATAACCACCACATTATTCTCAATTATTCATAACACCTAATAATTATTCTTCAATTATTATTCATAACATGTTAATCCGTTATTGAACTTAATATATTATCCATATTCGATGTTAGATCCGATTTTCCTTATATAGCTAGCTCCGGTCTCGCACGTCAAGCTAACCCTAGTCAATTGGTTCAACCTACTACATCTCTGTATCGATATATTACCAATCAACAGCATAAAGATCCGTGAAAGCAACTCAATGGATTACTTAGGGTTAGAGGTATATGTCTATCCTCTACAAGAACTTAGGGTGAATGTTATTTGGTTTAACAAGTGCATTCCCATCTCTAGGATCCTACACTCATCACAATTGTACATACTTGGTGATCAAACAAGCACATGTAGCAAGCTCAATAACAACACACAAGAAATAGATAATCCAACACAAATCCAACAACTCAAATGGATTAACTAAACATATGTTAAGATCAATAAAAAATCCCAACTTACAATATCTAGCCCATAGTATAGGAAATCATAGATGCATATACAAAGAAAGCTCAAATGAAATAAAAATGAAAGAACAAAACAAGATTATAGACAATCTCCCTTTTGTAGAGCAAAGTCTTATTCTTCACTTTCAATCCACCTCCTCTTGATCTCCTTGACTTCTAACTCCAAGCAATCACTCCCAATCAATACCCATAAACAAAGGAAAGGAAAAGAAAGAAAAAAAGGAAGGAAAATAGAAGAGAAAATAGAAAAGAAGGAAGAAACTAAGAACACTAACTAAGCTAACCTAACTAAGGGATGATGATTAGATTTGGAAGTGAAATGGTGTGTTAAATCGCCCCAAAGCCTTATCTCATATATCCCCAAAAAGTCCTCAAGTATTGGTGAATATAAAGGAGAGAATTGAGAGAAAAAATACCAAAAATTGCGAGTTTTTTTGCCGTTGGGAGTGGTTTACGGCCGTAAAAATATAATTTACGGACGTACAAATATTTCTGCATGAAATTGGCCCTCTTGTTGATAAGTTATGGCAGTAAATATATTAATTACGACCGTACAATATAAGTTAGGGCAGTACAAATAAAATTTACGACGGTAAAAATTTTCTATGCCCGCAAGTTTTAGTATTTTAACCATAACTTTTGATCCCGATGTCCGATTGAGCCGATTCAAATTGCGTTGAAAACTAGACTCGATGATCTATAACTTTTAAGTTGATTGTTTCCTCCAAATCAACTTGTATATTTATTCAAAAAATGCTCATCTTTCAATGGAATGGACATTCGGTCTTCAAGAATCGAATAATTTGATAGCCAATTTGGTTATTTTCGATTCTCTTGTGCGTAAACAACATTCCAAAACATGCACTTGGTTCAGGAGCAAACCGAATTGTGTTTTTGAGTATTCTTCTCTTCATAAATTGCAACGCAAACCCTTCAACTTCTGAAATGTTGCAAAATGGTCTATGATTTTCGTATGGCCATAACTTTTGATCGGAAACTCGGAATTGTGATCTGTAAAAAGCGTCAAACTGATCATTCCGTGTTCGTCCATGTGAGCTCAAGAAAAAGGGCTGAGAAGATCTTCACAAATTTGCACCCGAAGTCCTCTAACTTTGGAGTTGTTGCATTTTGGTCTTTTTTCTCATTTTTGCCATATTCCTGTACAAACACAATAAATGCATACAAATCAAGTAGAAGTTTACTCCAATTGACAGTATAAAGATATAAATAAGTGTACAAATTGAACACTTGTCATGTCTATTTTGTAATTTATTTGCACATAGTGGCCCATAAAACTTGCCGGCGGTGAGGGATGGAATAAAATATTAATTTTATGAATTTTTAATCTTTTTAACCTTTTTTGTATTATTATTATTATTATTATTATTATTGGTGGCACAAATAATCCCAAAAAATGTGTCCACTATGTTTTTAGTCCAAAATAAAAAAAGTTACTAAAATGGTCCAAAAAATTTTTGGTGTGCGTTTAATCCATTTGGACGGAATTCATTCAACATTATAGCATTTATTCGCATTAATATTGTAACTGTTCAAACAAATTTTTAACATTAAAAACGTGTACATTTTTATTTTACCGATAATTAATAATAAATATAAGGGAAATTGGCACAAATAGTTAAAAAAAGTGTGTCCAGTGCATTTTTAGTCCATAATTAAAAATATATCGAATACAAAAATTAATCAAATGAAAAAAATAAAATAAAATAATCAAAAACAAAAATCCCTCCACCACCCCTACCTCACCTTCCAAATGCTACAATATTGAATGAAAAATATTCAAATGAAAAATATTATTTGAAAAATATTGAATGCTACAATAAATACACTGGACCTAAGTGTTGTTGGATACATTTTAAATACTCAAGTGGTATTCCGGCCAAATAAAAAATACTTATCTAATAATTTTGCCGACAATTTATAATTCAAAAATGTGATAGTAATGAAAATTTGATTAAATGGGAATTTAGGAATTGGAAGATATTAATGCGGGTATAATGATTCAAAAATGTTTCCATTCTTTGATTCCCTTGTAGTCAAATAATATATGTCACCTCGCATCAAAGATTATTAATACATTTTGAACACATGGAGGATTGGAGATCCACACTCGGGCTCGACCTAATCAACACTAATACATATTGTATACTATTCTTTCTCCCAATGTATCACCAAGTGAGCTATTTGGTACGCCATTAAAATTTTCCGTTGTTTGCTCTTTAGACTACTATGGTTATTTATTCAGTATAGTAAAGTGACCAATAATATTCAAGTTTTATTTTGGATTATCCTAGATACTTCGTTCCTCATATCGTTCAAGAATCACGTACAACACGTGTTTCCACCTAGTATATAAAATGATAAATGAGTTGGAAACTTTTATTTTTCTTATTTTACCCTTATGTATGTTTTTTAATTCATAATTAGTCCTTCAACTCATCATTAAATTAAATTAAATTGGAAAAAAATCGATCTTGTATCTAAGTCAAGAAATATGCAATATTAGTGTTAAATCAATATTTTAAGAAGTATTTCAAAGTTAGAAAATATGCAATATTCGTCCTTCAACTCATCATTTTTCCTTTTATTTTCTTTTATTTTCAGCTCTTACTCCCATTTTTTTATTTTAAGAAAATATTTATTGTATTTAAGTTAGGAAATATGCAATATTGGTGTTAAATCAAAGCTCTCAATTTGATGTTTAATACAAACTTACTTTTAAGAGTTAATTATAAACGTATAGTTTGTTGTAGGTATCAAAGATTTATAAATTTGAAGTTTAATACAAGCTTTTATGTTTTCTATTCTTAATTAAAGACTCGATTTGCAATATTTGGTTCAACTAAATCCAAATTATATTTGTGATTTATCAATTTAGTCCCTCAAACTTATTTAAATTTTTTTATTTTCGAAATTAATACCTCTACTTTACAAAAACTAATCAATTTAAGTCTTACTTATTTTGATTTGAATCTCGATCAATTCTATCTAATAAAAATGATATTGGACATTATTCTTATTATATTAGGGGTTATTAAAGGATGAAGGCAAATTTGTGGTGAGGCTTGATGATCGAAGTGAACTAACATTTTGAGACAATAAGATTTATTTTGCCAACTAGTGTGCATAGTTAAATTGTATAATGATATTATTGTAATGTTGTATTAAATTTAGAAATAATGGTTGAGCTTTTAGAATTCTTTTCTCATCGATTTATTTAGGTATGTTGCATTGTTATATCTATTTATAATTTATAATTTCACATTGGAATTTTAATTAAATGATTATTTTGATATTATTGAATGTATTTTACTTAAAAATGAAAAAAAAAAGTGAATAATGTATCTAGAGGTAAGACGGAGCACTATAAATAAGAATATTTTCCTTCATAACCCTTCTGTTATTTATTTTCGTTAGTCATTTACTAAGAATAACTTATTTGGATCGTAAATATGAAATAAAAACCATTGTAACCGTCATAAATACTAACTTGTTAATTAAATATATATATATTTTTATGATGGCACATTCATTCGAGCATTTTATAATTTTTCGTGTACTTATTCTTAGCCCAATTTACTACAATTAAATTTTATTTTCATTGGAAAATATTAGTGTAATACGGCCTTGTTTGTAACTAGTAGTTGATGAAAAAGAGAAGAAAAAACCAAAAAATGGGGAAAAAATAATAATAATTGTTATGAAGAATAATTGAAGAATAATTATTAGGTGTTATGAATAATTGAGAATAATTTGGTGGTTATGAATTATGAGGAATAATTTGGTGGAGGAATAATTTGGTAAAAGATGTAATTATTATATGTGAATGACTATTATACCCTTGATGAAATTATGTAATTATCAATTGTGCCATTCAAGTTTTCCTATAAATAGTCAGCTATTAATGAAATTCATTCCCGAAATTCCTTTAATTCATTCTCTCTAAATTCTCTCTATTATTTCTATACTTTTATAACATCAGTCAAAGATTTAGCCCTAACCCTTTGAGTAATATGAAAGAAGTATTTCTACGCAGATCTTATGGATGATCTTCTCAGATTTAACCTGATTATTACGAATGAATTAATTCATCCTCATCAATCCTAAATAATCCTCTTTCGCAAATACATCACTAAACTTCCTTTGCTCATATTCCTCTCCCACAATTACTCATTTTACACAACCTCGCTTGGAGATGTCCCAAATCCCAAAATTGGAAGAATGGAGTCAAAGAATTTTCCTGATCACGTAAATGGATTGTAAGTAAATCTCATCCATGGAATAATTAGAGAAAAGGAAAAAGTAAATCATATGATTTTATAATATAATAATATATTAAACTATAACATCCTGCTTTATCGAGATATAAGGAGCATACATTATCAAAATCAAATTTTCTCGACTCCATTATACCTGATTTAACGAGAGCTTCGATTTGACACCAAATTGATAGGGTAATAACTCGTTTTGAAATATGTTATTATCAAACTTTCAAAATTTACAAATCAAGATTCAACTTTTGAAATGTTACAAAATAGTCTTTAAACATTTTTATATTTACAAATTGAAGTAGAAAGGAGATAATTTTCCAATCGTGAAACATTGATAAAATATTTTTGACAATTTTACCTTTATTTAATTGAATGGACAATTTTACCCTTAGGGTAAAACCGACCTAATTTGGCGACGTTGAAAATGGATAGAATATTCATGAAGAAATTCTAAATCCATTGATTATATAAAAATGGCTTGAAGTCCATTTGGAGTTAAAAGATCGAATATTATTTTAACTCCCCAAGAGTTCAATTACATAATGCACTTATTCTGTATGATAAGTGTGCTCTCATAAGTAATGAGATTTGTTCTAGAAGAACAAATTTGCTCCCGTAGAAGCGCTCAATATTTAATTCTCATACTTTATTTACCGCACTTAATTACCGCAATACCTCCTACTTGATGATGGGTTTTAACCGCCACTAAACTAAGGTTTATATATTTCAAGCACTTTATATGCTAAGTGATGGGTAATACCTTCTACTAAGGAATCATACTCTCAAGAAGTAGTTAAATATTATGCAATTTAATTCTTGCTATTTAAATTAGTAGATTTATATTTATTGCACAATAATTCCCATAAGGTAGGTTCGACCTTACCTATTGGAGAAATTTAATTTCTGCAATTTAAATTTATGCACTTTATAGTTTGAGTATATTTCAATGTGGTGGGTAATACCACACGATTGGTGTGCATATTTCCAATGTGGTGGGTTATACTACACTATCGTTATAATCTAATCCTACCCAGTTAAGAAGTAGTTGATCAAATATTCTAATCATACTCAAGTAGTGATTAATGAGAATAAAATTACTTCCCCATATATACCTAATATTAATGGAGAAAATTGAGCAAGTGGTACTTGAAGTTACCATTTGGATAAATAGACGAAAGTAAATGTCAATAGATCCCATGTTGATAAATTAAAGAAAATATATCGCATGGAAAAGCTTATATGAAGTAATCTCATCGATGATATGAGATTGTATTAATATGAGAATAAAATGCTCTTGAAGAAGCATAATCACTAGATTTGTATTTGAATAAAGCCAATATGATATTATTATTACCGGAAGAAGTACAAAACAATGGAGCAACATATATTGAGAATATCAAAAGATGGCATTAAACACTGAAAATATAGAAATGCAAAAGAATATACATCAATCCATAAATGAGGGATGCGCCTCGAGAGTATAAATACTCCGTAACTCCGCCTTACCATCAACATTAGATTCATAATGAAATATTTAAAGGATCCAGAATTTCTTTTTCGCTTGACATCAAGTGGTCTGTGACCTGACTGGACCTAGTTTCACAGATTCTTGAACATATGCATGAAATTTGATGAGTAGTTCATCAATGATCAGCAGAGATAAGTATTTTCTCATTGAATGAGAGATAAACTTATTATTTACACCGATCTAGAAACGCTAAGTAAAGCCATCAAAGAAATTGTTAATATTCAACAAACCTATTGGTTTGACATGAAAATTCCACTGTGCCAACGAGGCTTATATTGAATATTTCCTCCAAAGGTGTAGCTGGAAGGACAATGAAAGCATCACTATTATTCATCATATACATCATGCAGCTGTGGATGGATTGCGCCAGCACCAACCCTGCTGGACCCATGGTAGAACTTGCTCCAATTCGAGTATTAGATCCAACTAGATGGAAAGGTATTACACTCGAAACTCTTATTCCCATGATTGTGCGGCCATTATAAGTCTAGCTAAAAGTTTGTTGTTGGTTCCTCCTGTATAGTATATTGATTTCTTGTCTCCTAACTCTTATTTAGTTGGTTTGCCATATCCACATATTGGATATGGCCTACCAATTTAGATCCACCAAGAATACATACTGCTTTTAATATGGCGAGGTAAAAGGCTGACTTGTATGAGATGATTCCTAAAATCTCACATCCATCTCTACTCCTATCTCTCTTTTGCACTATATTTTCAACATGAGAGATATATGAATCCCTCTATTTAAAGAAAATATTTAAAACCAATAATTGAGTGCACTATTTACTTTTTTGACAAATATGAAAGAGAAAAAGGCAGAAATTTTCTTTAGTGATATGACATATAAATACAAATGATCAAAATAATATATATCTTAAAATTGAAAACGATATTTACAAATAAAAGAAATATATCGATCTTTGTTATTACAATCGAGCCTTCTTACATAAATATGGGAAAATCATTATGCTAAATTTTTTCTACTAAATTTACAACAACAGATCTTCTAAAGTAAGTTTTTCAAGACTAGAACGCGTTTGTTGATCTTTGAATTTGGGCCCATAAGGCCATTAGTCTCACCCAGACGTGTCCACTAGGATGTGTCTCAAGAGCTGCTGAATATCATCCAAAGGCTCTTACTCAATCCATCCTTAATGAATGCTATTTTATCTTTCTCGATTTTCTGGACAAGTACCCCACAGATTTACATCGAGTGTCACATGTCCACCGAGCACACTTGTAGCATCCTCCCTAATCTTTTTGCTCTCCGTTTCTTTGAAAACTACTTTTACCCATATACCAGGCATGTATTTGTAAGGAATTGAAACCTCACCAGATAATCTAACATTTGCTTCAATCAAGCATCGATATCTTGTGATACCCTTATTCATTAGCATCCTTAATCTTTCCAGCCTACCTCGATAAATCCTTTTAGGATTTTAACTCAGAGTGATGGATAGTATTTTCAAGATTTGAGAGCATATGATCCATTATAATGTATAGATCTTGTTAGGATGAATTTCTGCAATAATTTTGATGATTTATTTATAGAATAATACGACGCAGATTGAAATAAGACCCGATTTTAAATAAATAATATGAAGCGAAAAGCTACGATTTAATTAAATAATAGCCTGATGTGATCGATGAGTCAGAACTCCGTGTTTGAATAGTGGTAGACAATAATGTCACCAAAAGATGATGGAATATGTCGCTGCAAATTATTTTTACATAATAAATCATATTGAGCACTATCACAGATCTTAGTAAAATCGATATAAGAATTTATCAACTAAAAGTTCAATAATAGCTTTGCAAAACCTGATCGACCATCCCGGCTTAAATAATTATTGAAATCAATATTTCAAGTGAAGAATTAAAAAGAATTCTTCAATGATTGTTCTCGATAAATGATGAAATCATTACTAGTCAATATTGGGAATAAATCCCAAATATATCCTAATAAAGGATGAGAAGTATGGCTCATCTATCCTACATGTGGACTACTAGATATTATGATATGGATCCACTAGATAGTCACATGTGTCTATGATTCGAAATTTGAATTTATTTAAATATTTGCTCACCTAAGATGAAAGCATGATTTGATTTAATGATAAAGCTAGTAAATATATATATATCCCAATGATTTGAATAAATCCCTCAAGGATTTGAGTATGCGTATACAAGTGGGATATTATGGCAAATTATTTAAAGTCCTCAAATAAATTGCCGATATCGAATATAATGCAAACTGCCTAAATTCCCATATTAAGGCCGTAATGATGAGAATGATATATGATTAAAATCATACCAATCAGTATGAGTTTTGGTGTTCTAAATTTTCTTAGCATGAGGGGGAGTATTAAAGGTTGAAAATAATATGTGAAATGCATCATGTTATATCCTCGAATTGAAATACTTAACTTGAAGTTCAAAGATGCATGAAAGGCTATGAACAATCACATATATCGCATTTACGATGCTTTGATGTTGCACGCTGAAGCGCTGATATTTCCCAATCATATATATCAAAGCAAATTATAAAAGATGGTCTTAATAATCTTGAGCATATGCTCTTGAAGAGTATATGACATAACTATATTGTGTAATCCTACAAGAGGATTGATAATTGAGATATCTCGATAAGTTATGTCGATATGGGGAGAGAAATGAAATTGAAAAGTCTTGACACGATATGAAAATGTAAAGCCTACATATGATCAATGATAATGAAAATATTGAGATATATTGAAGATGATAAATGGTGAATGTGAAATCCTTAACTTATGAGATGATGAGATGATGACTATCTATTGTCAAGTTTAAAGATAAGCATGGTGGTCATTATATGTCGATGCTCATGAAAGTTAAATTACCGATCGTGTGTAGTAAATTTAAAAGGAAATTAAAGGATCGGATGAGCTAAACCCGTGTTTATGAGTACCCCCAAAGGTGAGCTAAGTCCCCTGGGAATGAAATAACTTATTAAGCCGAGATTAAATGTTAAATGATATATTTTAAGTGTTAGTTAGCTATGAAGGTTTACTTATATGTTTACATGTTTTACTATGAATTTATATGCTTTAAATTGTGTGTTTGGAGACATGTGTTCATGGTGAATGTTTTGTAGTTGTGGAAGAAAATTGATGCACTCTTAAATGAACGAAGAGTATAAAACCAATGTATATGATCTCATACAAATGTATGAAAGATTTTGAAATGTCAGAAGATACTTGTATAAAATACGCGTTGCACTCTTTTTCCCTTAACTCGAGGTTTTATCCCATCGGGTTTTCCTAGCAAGGTTTTTAATTGAGGCAAGCTTTAAAGGCGTATTCACGAATAACGTGACTTTTTCCTTCATTGCGGTTTTTCCCACCCGCTTTTTACAATAAGCGTTTTAACTATGCGATATTCACAGATATTGAGAACGATAGGAGAAATTGATACAGATCTATTGGATCAAGTTTATAATGGAGCTAATGCTTTAGATCCAAACGATGATGATATTGAAATCATTTACTGAGTGAAAGATATATCGCCTCAAGATATGAAATCAACGGAATCCAAACTTGTACATTTTTCCTTCGATCAAGTTTTTTCCCATGATTTTCTCTCGACAAAGCGTTTTAACGAGCGAAGACGCGTGAATACTATACGCCACATAAGACATCGAGGAGTAATGTTTTGATGAAGCGATTAGTGAACCACTCCAAGCTCTATCCCGCAATCGGTTTGAAGTTTTTCCCACTGGGTTTTTCTCCAAACAAGGCCCGTACATTGTATTAATATTCAAGCGTGAGTTATGAATAATAATTGAAGAATAATTATTACAGGTGTTATGAATAATTGAGTATAATTTGCACAAGTGGCACCATGCAGGAATATTTGGTGGAGGAATAATTTGGTAAAGATGTGAATTATTATACGCGAACGACTATTACCAGTCGATGTAATTACGTGAATTACGACAGGCTATCTCAAATTTTCCTATAAATAGAACTTTCAATATTAACGAAATTATGGTAATTCCTCAATTCATTATCTCTAAATTCTCTCTATTATTTCTATACTTTTATAACAATAATGCAAAATTTGTGTTTTCCTTCCAAGGGCGTTCTGGAGCGATACTTTTCAACTTCAAGAATCAAATCAAATTCTTCGTTAATTCTGCGGCACTTTCACATCCATCGATGGCGTCTTCAGCTCTCTCCAGAATTGCTAATCTCCAAAGACACTTCAACCCTTCAAATCATACCTCGAAGGTATTCTATTTGTCTTTTTTTCTCCCATTTCTCTAATTTATTTTAAGATGCTTGTGTACATAACTATGTACATTACCAAACCATCTCCAATCTCAGGAATGTTTACTAACTCTTGTTTTGCTATATTTCAAAGTTACTTCGCCAGAAATAAAAATTTAGGATTATTGAGATGCGACTTTGAAAATCAGGTTAGCAAAATAAGTAGGTTTTATAAGCTTGGCGAAACATGTACTTGTTTGAATATTTGCCCTCAGGGTAATGAAATTGCATCAGTACCAGCTCACTACATTGATACTCTAGGAATATTATGTTATTTACTGCTTGATACAATCAACTATTCGATTTAGGGTTAAATTACTCAGTTGGATTGTATAGGGAGAACGATTAATCAAGATATCTCCCGAAGTTTCGGAAGCTTTAAGGCAAGGGAAACCAGTGGTTGCTCTAGAATCCACCATAATCTCTCATGGTATGCTCATGCAGCCACACGGACTTTTCCTAAATGTTTTTTACTTCATCAATGTACATGATAACAGAAAAATCACCAACTGATTTTTACTTTTTGTTTTTCTCATTCTAATGTCCTTAGGGATGCCTTATCCTCGAAATGTGGGGACTGCAAAAGAGGTAGAGGCAGTAGTCAGAGATAACGGAGCTGTACCTGCCACCATTGCTATTTTGGACGGGATACCATGCGTAGGTGTTTATTCAAAACTTCACTTTTATCTTGTTTTTGAGTTTCTCTTGGTTTCTTCATATGTTTTCCTTGACAACATTCAAAATCCTCATCGAAAGGTATAGTATCCCAATCCATGAGTGTTCTATAGGAACATTCAGTGTAGTGTTTGGAAATACATTTTAATTAGAATACCAGTATCGCAGAAAATTTTAGATCTAATCATGTCAGGGCGGAGTTTAATAATAGTAGGATATGGTTAGTGTTAGCAATTAGCAAATATCAAGTAAGTTCAACGAATTTCTTTTGAACTCCAATTGACCTGTCAGAGGAAATACTGCCCGCTTCACAGCTGCTCTTCTTCCTCTCCGGGGTTTCTGTTTTCTATGTATTTATAGGACTAGAAGACATTGAAAATTTGAAAATCTCAAATTTAAATCATGAATGGCTCATGTATTAAAAACTGAGCATGATGTTGGTGTATAATGTAGTGGGATCTTGTCTGATGACTCAATGCGTAATGGTTAGTGTACTGGTTATATTCACCAATAACACGAAGATAAATGGTGAGATCTCATGGTGATATTTGTTTCGTAGATTTGAACCTATTGGTTATCTTAAAGCTTATTTCTTATAGATAGTGTTTGTTTGGGAGAGAGTTATAAAAAAATGATTCTGGAATGTGTGATTGAAAAGTAAGGATAAATTTTAAAATATATGAAAAAGTTGTCACATGAATATAATAGACAGTTAAAAATAATTTTCTAAAAAGGGTCGTACAAACAAGTGCTTACTTTGCAAGTAATTGATGCAACTCAATTTCGTGGGAAGGGGGGAAAAATTATTTATTGCGTCTTTTTGAAGTACCAATATTTATTTTGTAGGCCTAAGTGTGGAAGAACTCGAAAGGCTGGCTAAAATGGGGAAAAAAGCTATAAAGAGTGCTCGTAGGGACATTGCACATGTTGTGAGTATCTGAAGCTAGCTTAAATGTGTTTATCTGCATCCTTTTAATAATTTCTGTTATGAAAATATCTGACATATTTTGATTATTAGAATAGAGAGTGGAGCGTCCCTTAAAATGTAAAACGAGCCAAGATTTAAAGTGAAAATGTCACCTTGCATAGATGGGTCTACAACACTTCATGGCCCGTGGTACCTAATTCTAGACTAACAAATAAGTCAATTAGGGCCTGTCCAACGAAGGAGGACCCATCATGCCACGCGTGAAGCCATTAGGGCCTGTCCAACGAAGGAGTATCCATCATGCCACGCGTGAAGCCCGCAATTACAACAAAGCCATATGTCTGCTGTCTGAATATATACTTGACAGCATTTATATTGTTAAACTTTTGAAAACTGCAATTTGTTATTTTGTCGACCATGAATGTAGTCTCACGAGCACGTTTGGCTATTTTTCAAAATAAGCGATACTCACAAAACATGCTTCTAGATGACTTACTTTCTTGAAAGTAGGTCTCAAGCTTTTAGCCAGACATGCTCTTAACATCTAATATGAGCTTAGGTCCTTTTAAAAGGTGTAATCTAGTACTATGTGTTGATTAGTAGCGAATTTTCCAGGTAGCTACAAGAGGAAATGGTGCAACGACTGTGTCAGCGACAATTATTTTTGCTTCCATGGTGACTATTGCAATATTAAAGCTTCTCTGCTATTTCACTTTTGTGGTTCTACTTTACTACCAAACTATGACGTGGGGTTTAACTTCCGCACCCCCCCTTTTTTGTCTTTCTTTCTTTCTTTCTTCCTTCTTCTTCTCCCTTGTTTTTCTCATATTTGCAGGTCGGGATTCCAATATTTGTTACCGGGGGTATTGGTGGAGTGCATAGATACGGAGAAAGTAGTAAGTTAACAGACAAGACATGATTTCCAGCATTGAACAATCATTGCATTAACTTAATTCCTCTTGAATAATGAATTTTGAGGCTGGTGAAATGTTATCCGTAAGCAAAATAATTGGAAGAATAAATCATTCTTGTTGCAGCAATGGATATCTCTTCCGATCTTACGGAGCTAGGAAGGACTCCGATTGCTGTAATTTCTGCAGGTGTGAAGTCAATATTGGATATTCCAAGAACCCTTGAGTATTTGGTAATTTCCGGTTTCTTCAAACATTATATGACATAATAGCTTTATGCATAATTAACGGGGAAACTATTTGTTGACCTACAGGAGACTCAAGGGGTTTGCGTTGCTGCATATAAGACAGAAGAATTCCCTTCTTTTTTCACTGAAACAAGTGGCTGCAAGGTTGATATCTACTTCATTTGGCCTTGTTAATATTACCAATGTGTTGCTTCATATTCTTATCGTATATCAGGAAAATTTTATTTTGTTAATAACTAGCATTTTAGGTTGAACCGTTGGAACACGAGATACGTGAATACTTGGCGTAGTGATTTGAGTTGTGTGATTAATATTGACGTTTGACTTTAAATGAGTAATGCAACTTTATTTTAGGTAGAAAAAGCGAAAACGACCGCAGCCTTTGTTCCATAAACTAGGATTATGTTTAAATATCTACCTTCATATTACATTGAAATGTCGACTTGCATTTGCTGCAATGTTTTACCTGGTGGAGTCATTTCTTGAAGTTCCCTTTACCCTTTCTTTTAAATTATTAACTGGTAAATTTTGCGAAACAATCACAGGCGCCAAGTCGAGTTGAGTCACCCGAAGATTGCGCACAACTAATAGGCAAGGGCCATTCCCTAATTCTTTTATTATGCATCTTTGCATATATCTTAATTAATTTCTCCACTTTTGGTTCCACAGATTCTAACATGAATCTTGGTATCAACAGTGGAATTTTGATAGCAGTCCCTATTCCGAAAGAATACTCTGCTTCGGGAATCTCATCGAATCTGCAATACAAAAAGCTCTCAAGGAAGCTCGGTAAATCATTCTTCTTGATCTCATCGTTGTTTGTGTTACAGTGATAACTCGACCAATTATGTCCTATTTATCTAGTGTTCTTTTTAAAAATTTTTAAATAAACTAAGCCCGTGTTAGTGTACATGTAAAAATAAATTTTTATGAATTTTGATTTGATATAGGAGAGAGAATGAGTGGAGTTAAATGGTGGAAATTTGTGTAATACAGATAGGTCCCACAAGATATGTGGATGTGAAATAGGAGATGTGGATGTGAAATAGGAGAGAGAATGAGTGGAGTTAAAAAGAATGTATAAAAATATATAAAAATAAGTATTTTTCTAAATTAACTTTCACCACTTAGGCAAAGCCAAACTTAAATATTATCCACACATCTGAAATCACCATTCAACCCAAAAATTTAGTTATTACGCTTACCTAACACATGCTTAGGATATATGTTGCATGTCTTTATTCAATTGGTTTCCAATGCGCACATGACTCAGGGAGCAGAATATAACCGGCAGTGCAGAGACTCCATTCTTACTTGCTAGAGTGAATGAACTAACAGGAGGAGCGTCTCTCGCTTCGAGTATCCTTTATCCATTGCTTTTGGATCAGTTTGATTGGGTTTAGTATCTTATCCCTTCGTGTAGTACAACTTTTTCCTTAACGGGGCTCTAGACATTGCTCTTGTCAAGAATAACGCACGCGTTGGTGCTCAGATAGCTGTCTCTCTTGCGCGGCTCCAACAAAATAGTTGTAAGTGACCAAGTGAGCAAACATACCATTTTGTTCGATGCTTTCTTGTTGATTTCTCCTTGAGTTGCCCGGGTTAATCAAGACTCATCACTTACACATAATAAACGACAATATTTATTGATATGCAACTTAATAGTGGGGTAGCAGTGCACTTCAATATGTATATTGTTTGTATAACTTGTTGAACAAAAAGTTGTATTTGTCTCGAGGTAAAACATAGTGTTATTTTACACTCATTTTTAACTGAACTTTTTACGTTTCTCGGTAATTTTCTGTACCCTTTCAGCAACACATTTTCTTGTACAATCACTTTTCTCAGAAATCGTTGTAATTCTAGTTTAGTCGAGAACATCTAAATATATTATTTTAATTTCGACACATCCTTATCCTTGTCTTTTTCCTTAGCCCACTTTGGTTTTATCCTCATAGGAGAAGATAAACCCAATTTAAAGGTCATTGGCATTGTTGGCATATAAAGAAAACAAAACTAAAGATTGGAAGCAAGTGGCCACTATGGACAAGTTCTTATAATTGCTACAAGTTAAAAATGCAATAGGGAACAAAAAGGATGGCACCTTGTTTGGCTTGTTAGGGCACGTTTGGAGCTTAGTTAAACTCGAGGAATATTAGCCTTTAGGTAATCCTTCGATTCCCTATCCACCTTATGTCGTGACAAATATACAACACAAAAGTTCACCCACATGCAAGAAGAGACATATGGATCATTTTCAACATATACAAACATATTTTATTTGTCTTTTATAATTATATTTAGAGGGAAGGGCAGGGGTAAGATGAGAGTAATTTCTTGTCGAAATAATGAATTTTAGTACGATGTACCAAAATAAATCAGACGTATAATAAATAATTGTTTTTGTGTTCACATTGCCTTTTCACGTGTAGGACAAAATGAAATTCTCGAGTTTAATTTCATGAAAATTCTCGATAGGCACATAACATGTATATATTACCAAATTCTAGCAAGCATATATGTTATTGTCAACATATGGATGCATATTCGTAAATATAGAGCGGAGATGGTGAAAAGTATTGCCACTCAATGATTAAATCGTAAACAACTTTTTTAGAAAATTAGAAATTTGTCTATTTTTCTATCTATCTTAAAAATGTTCCTTACCTTGGTAAATAAAATTGAAAATTGAGCGCGTGTTAGTGTATTAATTTTTATGGATATTGATGTATATATAATAGGAGAGAGGGTGAGAGGAGTTGGAAGGTGAAAATTTGTATAGTATATATAGATCCCATGAGATATATATGAATATGATTAATTTGATCAAATTCAAAAAGAATATATAAAAATTTATAAAAATGAGAGGCAAGCATGCATTGAATTGTCTTATGCGTGCAGATTGCAGAAAGGTGAATGATATTTTATGGGGTTGTCTTGAACACAAATTCGGTAAATATATTTTAACCTGCACCGCGAGCCTGTCGTTATCATATGATACGCCTTTTCCTTCGTCCCTTTGAGGAGAAAATGACAAGAGATTTCATGGACAAAAGAATATGTACAAATTTCAAGACAGAGATATTTTAACTTTTTTGTATGGAGAAAAATTGGTGCAAGAAAATGGCACTTGTTCTCACAAATTCCATATTCCTTCAACAGGTAAACAGACAAACAAAACACACGTTGCGACAAAAACTACGCCTCACCCACTGTCGACAAACGTAGCCATGTGGGACTCTTTACAAAACCGACCCAAATCTTGTAATTTCTTGGCCAGCCATAAAACTCAACCCTCTCTGTCTCCTCTCTAACAAATTCGAGTATTCGACAGAAAAAACACAGTTTCAAGCTAATTGTGGGTATTTTGGTGGGGAATTTTGTGGGTTTTTGATGGATTTTAAAAGCCAGTAAGGACTTTAGAAATCTTGATCTGATATTTGAGTTCTTGCTGTTTGATTACTAAGCAATAAAACTGAAACAAAACCCTAGCTCTTTGAAACAATTCATTGGTAAAAGCCAGTGTGCTCTTAGCTGATTGTGGGATTTTTTTGAGGCGTTTTTCTGGGTTTTTAATGAATTGTAAAACCCGGTAAGGAATTCAAAATTCCTGATTTGGTAGGTGAGTTCTTGGATTTCTTTTGGTCTGTTACATGTTTTGGCTTATTTTTGCATATATTAAGGTAGAAATCATTGTCTGGCCTTAATTTTTGCTTACTTTCAATTTGCTTAAGGATTTCTGATTCGTTCGTTAGAGAAAACACACACACTTGTTTTTTCTTGTGTGTACCAATGTTTCAAGAAGATGGATCTTCATCTGTAACTTCATCACCCCTCCAAATGTTCCCCTTGATGTCAGCTTCACCTGGTATGATGTCACCATATCCATGGCTCAAGGAGCTAAAACCTGAAGAAAGAGGATTATACTTAATCCACTTGTTAGTCACTTGTGCAACTCATGTAGCTACTGGTAGTCTTGAAAATGCCAACATAGCCCTTGATCAAATATCCCATCTCGCGTCACCTGACGGGGATACTATGCAACGAATAGCTTCCTATTTCTCCGAGGCTCTTGCCGATAGGATCCTTAGAACATGGCCTGGTGTTTATAAGGCCTTTCGTTCAACTAGACTCTCAATTGTTGCAGAGATGATGCTTGTGAGGAAAATGTTTTCTCAATTCTTGCCTTTCATGAAGGTGGCTTATGTGATCACTAACCAAGCCATTGTTGAAGCAATGGAAGGTGAAAAGATGGTTCATGTTATTGATTTGAATGCGGTCGAGCCTGCTCAATGGTGTGCACTCATTCAAGATTTGAGTGCTCGACCTGAGGGGCCGCCCCATTTGAGAATAACGGGGATTCATCAACAAAAGGAGGTATTAGAACAAATGGCTCATGTTCTAACTGAAGAAGCTGAGAAATTAGATATCCCTTTTCAGTTCAACCCCGTAGTGAGCAAACTCGAAAGCCTCGATTTTGAAAAATTGCGTGTGAAAACGGGAGAAGCTCTAGCAATTAGCTCGATTAATCAGTTGCATCCTCTTTCGGCATTGGATTGTGAACTTCAGAAGAAGTCTCTAACAATGCCAACGAGTGCAAGTAATGACTCTGCTTCTTCATCACCATCTTCGACACCCTCATCTGATATGGATAGCTTTCTTAATGCTTTGTGGGGTCTGTCACCAAAGGTCATGGTGGTTACCGAACAAGACTCCGACCATAACGGGAAGAGCCT
This sequence comes from Jasminum sambac, assembly GCA_018223645.1. NCBI lineage: Eukaryota > Viridiplantae > Streptophyta > Magnoliopsida > Lamiales > Oleaceae > Jasminum > Jasminum sambac. The sequence continues at coordinate 34,509,823 of CP073652.1, forward strand.
AATGGAGAGGCTATCGGAGTCACTATACTTTTATGCGGCATTGTTTGATAGTTTGGAGTCTACTTTGCCAAGAACATCCTTGGAGAGATTAAGGATGGAGAAGATGTTAGGTGAGGAGATTAAGAATATCATCGCCTGTGAAGGCATGGAGAGGACAGAAAGGCACGAAAAGCTTGAAAAGTGGGCTCAAAGATTGGATCTTGCGGGTTTTCGAAATGTTCCTTTGAGCTATTATGCTATGTTGCAAGCCAAGAAATTGCTCCAAGGTTACAATTGTGATGGTTATAAGATCAAGGAAGAGAATGGTTGTGTCGTGATTTGTTGGCAAGATCGACCACTTTTTGCGGTATCGGCTTGGAGGTTTAGGAGGTGAAGAGTTGACTCAGTTGTTGCGTACCTTCTTCTTGGGTTGTTTGTTATAGGTCGGATCTTGGTTTTAGTTGCATGTAGAAGTAGATGGTGATAGAGTTTGTAAATTCTTCATGTTCTTGTCATGAGATGATGGATTAAGTACATTTCTTGTAATTGATTTCTTATGTTTGGAAATCTTTGCATGGATTTCACTTCAGTTGTCGTCTTTTCGCTTTTCTGGGATTATTAGAGATTAGGATTTGTGTTACGCGATTACAATTATGTCAAACTAATAGCTTGTTCGGGTAAAACTTTTTAACTAATAACTAGGTTTTGAGGTTGAACAGTGATGAGAGTTACAATATGTGTGACTAATTATAGATGGTTATGTGGGATGTAAAGTTGACAAGTGATAAACACTGTCGTGAAGAAATAAAGAAATAAAACACTATGGCTATTTCAAGCCCTCTAATGAGGCCCAACAACTGAAAGTAAATGAATGACCCATGTTTGTCACAAACTACGCGGATACACAACTCCAAAAGCCTGATCCGTTCAAGGAAACCAAGCCCACCGGTGACGCCCAATTATTGACATTTTGCAGCCCAAGTATCTTGTCACGAGAAAAAGGTTCAGAATTGCACAGTTCTTGTTGAACACAATTTTCTAGCAATCATTCCAAGAAGAAGAAGGAGAAAAAGAATAATAATAATAATAATAATAATAATAATAATAATAAAAATAATAATAAAACAAGTAACAAATACTTTTAAATTTTGTTGATGAAACCTATTGTTTCTACTTACCTTTCTTTGAGTAGACATACTTAAATCCCATTCTCCCAAATAAAGAAAAGTATCTAACTTCATCCATTTTCCCTCTTTTTCAACCCTTCATAAAGCCAATTATTCTCCATGCAACATACTTCAAGCCAATCTTCTTGTGATATTTACGAGTTAGCATGTCGTAATGAGTTACTCAGTGTTTACTAAATTAGTTTAGTTTAAGTCTACATTGAATTAATAACATATTATACATGTTAACAATTTATAAATTTCGTGATATAACAAAACATTGATCATAACTAACTACGCTAATTTATTGATGTAGTTAAGATTTGAAGTTGTTATTGGATACACATTTATGCACTTGTATAAACAAGCATTTCGGTAAGAGTTCGAAAGGGCAAAAAAAAGTACCGCTATCAAATCAAGGGTAAATTGTAAATTTAGACACCAATGTTTATCAATATTTGCAATCTCAGCCTCAACTTTTATTTTTTTAGTTGAAGAGGGCTCCAACGTTTTAAAAATATGCACGTTATATTCAAATGACCTCCAATAGTTGGTAAACCGGCCGCCCTTCATTTTTTTGGACTAGATCTCCAAGAATATGGAAGGTTGAGGTTCTAATATGCAACCCTACCATTTTTTGTTGTCTTGATCCAAAGGATAAATGACGGTGTGTAAAAGTAAAAATTAACTTCTAGAGAAAGGCTTTTTTACACAATGTAAAATTGATAAATGTTGTTAATTTTTGCGAGAATTAAAAATACATTGCAGTGTGTAAAAATTAACCTTTCCAAGTTTGCAAAAATATTTTTTTAACTTTTGGTCACTTACACATACAAAATCATTAACTATTGTTACATCCTTTTACCCAAAAAAGAACTCAAAGCTGCATAGAGATAATGAACCCAACAACAACGGCTTTGGTTCTTCATGGCAAAAATGGAAATTGAAAATAGGAAAAACAAAAACAAAAACCTTTGATGCTTTGGTATAAGTAGCAATGTAGACCAATTTTTTTTTTTTTTTTTTTTTTAAAAAAACCTTGCAAACTTGGGTATAAATGTTAGTGCAAAAGAAAAGCGGGGGAGGGGGGATTAAACAATAAAATATATGATTATACTATAAATGAAAAGTAAAACAAAAAATATTCATTGTAAACAGGTTCTATCAAATTTGTCTCATGGAAAGGTTGCATATTACAACCTCAACCTTCCACATACTTACAGATTTATTCCAAATAAATGAAAGGTGACTGATTTACCGGCTATTGGAGGTTATTTGGATATAAAATGCATATTTTTAAAATGTTGGGGCCCTCTCAACTAAAAAACAAAGGTTGAGGTTGAAATTGCAAATGTTGGTAAAGGTCGGGCCCTAAATTTGCAATTTACCCTCAAATTAATCACATCGTAAAATCACACCAACGAAGTTAATATTGTGTTGTCATCACATTATATTATGGATACATGAGCTTGCATGTACTCCGGGTTGGTAAATAATCTTGTGTAGTGTTTTTCAATTTTAGCTAAACTAGTACCCCCATGCTATGTACGGGAATTTCTTCTGTAAAAATGATTTTAATAAGAAATTGTAAAAAAAAAAAATTTATTATATAATCAAACCAAAAACAAAACCATAGTATGAAGAAGTGATTAAATGATAATTTTAATTACTTTTAAAAAATGATAATTTTAATAATTATTTGTTAAGTAGCCTTTGAAATGATAAAATGAGTCATGGAAGTTGTCGTTTTCTATTTCTTTTCTAATTAATTAATTACTTATTTATTGTAAATTCAATTATTTAATTACTCGCTATTTGATCTTTAAAAAGAACTACCCGCTATTTGAACCATTCATTGCACATTACCAATAAAAATAGTCCAAAACTACCTTTTTAAAATGGTAAAAACAAAACAGAAGGATTTTTTTATTTAATTTTTTAAATATATAATTTTTTTAAAAAAATCGCTGCCAACGTGAAACTATGGCAAGTTGGCACTTCAATTTTTTTAAGAAGAAAAAGAATATATCTAACTAATTAATTAATTTTAAATTTAAAATGTACATAAAAAAATAATTCCCATTTTATGAATTAAATTAATTGGTATTATTAGTTGTAACTTTGACCTCTTATCACATTTTCATTAATGCATACAATATTAAATATAAAAAAAATTATATAACTTAATTCAAAAATTAGAATACACATAAAAAAAATAACATATATACAAAAAAATAAAATAAAGAAAATAACACCAAATAAGGAAAGTAGAATAAATTAAATAAGGAACATAATTAATCTTTATAAACCAATATGAAATGTGGCAATGCCACATAAGCACTTTGCCTATATGGCATTTTAAGTTTTATATTATTATTATTATTATTATTATTATTATTATTATTATTAGGCTTCCCCCGTGCGTTGCACGGAATTATTTAGATAACATCTATAAACAATACTACTAAAAATATTAATAGAAGATAAATGAAAAATTATACATTATATATACCTAGAATATGGTATTTGAAAAAATATTATAAATTTTAAAATATTTCCCCAAAAACAATATTGATATTGGAGTTAGTAGGGAATCTACTTTCATAACATACAAAGTATCTTGACATCAACATAGAGACAACTATATTTTCTTGGAAAAGCTGTAGAAATAATAATTGAACAATAAAAAAGAAAAAGTATACACAATATAAATATGGAACTCAATATGGTATTACAAATATTAGTATTTTCTTCCGTGCGTTGCACGGGGAGATATATATTTAAGATATAATCATCTTGGACATCTATACCTATCATGAAAAAAGCGCAATTGTAAGGCTATTCAAGCAACTTATAACGGTTTCACAAACGAAGTGGGAAGATATATAAGAGTTCGAATTCTAGAAGAGGAAGAGAAGATTGAGTTGTAGATTTGTGATTATCCGAAACGTGATTTTACAATTAAATTTTATTTTTTAATTCAGAAAATGAAATTTTTCGTCGAAAAATAGCCTCATATTATATGGAAGATATATAAGAGATATATAAGAGTTCGAATTCTAGAAGATGAAGGAAAGATTGAGTTGCAAATTTATAATTATCCTTTTACAGTTAAATTTTACTTTTTTAATTCATAAAAATAAAACTTTTGGGGGGAAAATGATCTCATTTTATTAATATATAGATAGATATAGATTTAACAGACAACTACAAATTAGATGGACAGTTGAAGACATTCTTGGGACAAAAATATTATGACCTAATCTGTTTTCGGACAAAATCTAAAACACAGCTTATTTTAATAGTTTTTTAAAAACTTATTTTCAGATACCCGTTTTGCTAATGTGTATATATATATATATATATATATTAAGATTTATTAATTTAAATTAAAAAAAGATAAATACAAATGTGACATGAGTAGCTACAATTTAGTTGTTTCAAATAATAACAATTCTAATTGAACTCAAATTTTTAATATTTATCCTAGATTATTGTTTATTACCAGGTAAATATAATTTGGAATTTAGAAGATAATAACAGTTTTAATAGGTTGTAAAGTAAAGGTGGGAAAAGAGGTCTATTTAATCAAGAAATCACTTTTATAGGCGACAAAGTAAGAGCGGGAAAAGATGCCTATTTGATCAAGAAACCACTTTTACTATTATTTATATTAAGATTAAGATTAAGATTAAGATTAAGATTAAGATTATTATTATAAGATAAGATGAGATGATATATATACTTAAAACTAAAACAGTTAGCCGGCTGAAAGTAATTTTAGACACTTAAATTTTTTATTTATTTTTACAAAATACACACTCAAAGTCTCAACTACAATTTTTCGAACTACATCCACATGAGACCATTACAATTGTATCTCTATTCAATTACATAACATTTAATTTTATTAAGGGACATTGCAAATCGAATCCAAACGACAAGTTACCTTGCAATCTGTACTACATTTTCCTCACTAATGCCAGAATCGAATAAACATATGCACAAGCATAAAATTTTCAGTTTTGAATATACACAAAAAATTCAGCTTTGAATATACAAGTACCAACCTAACCACTCCATTGGACACTTGTATTAAAGTTATATTGCATATACATGCAATCTGTAAGTATTGAAATGTGACAAAACCACCGTTACCAACTAAACTACTTTTATTAGACCACTATTCTCAGTATTCTGTTTTGACGTTGATGCATGTGGTGACATTATTACATTAAAACATTGCATGCATATAAATATCTATCAGCCAAACAACCTATTCAATGAATTCCCTTGTTAAAGAAATTCCACGCATATATATTTTTGAAAATCCCACGAGATTACAACAATCAAATACCTTATCCACGAGATTAAAAAGCCTTTTTCAAAATTTTAAATTTTTTATAAATTTTTTATTAGTTTAAGTTATTAAAATAATTAAAATAATATATACTAAATTAGAAAACATATCTAAATTCATAAATATTATATCTATTTTGTAATTTCAACAAACTTATAGTATAATTTTAATATTCTCAAATGGGAAAAATCAAAAGCTAGACAATTCTTACTTAATAGATTTATAGGGATTATACACTTGCTCTTGCCAGAGTGTTCGCATATTCAGATTGAGAATCCAAGATGTTTAAAATTTTAAAATTAAATTGGGGTTTTCGATTTTATATTTGTGGTGTGAGATATATTGTATTTGTTTTATTTTTATTTAATTTATTATTTTCTTGCTTTGGAATGGGCTAAAGCTTGAAAAGATAGTTATGGAAAAAAACAAAAAACCTAGACGCCGCTTAGTTGCGCCTAGGCATCGCTTAGTCGTGCCTAGGCTCTTCCTAGTCGTGCTTAGTTACGCCTAGGCGGTCAAATTTTGTATTGATCGCTTTTTTCAAGCTTCTGACCTAACCGATGCATGAAGGTGACGCTTCATGCCCAAGCGTCGTCTAAGCGCGCTTCTTATAACACAAATACACAATAAATTTCAACAAATCTACATGTTAAAGTTACTATTTCATACTCGTTGACCCCCAATGTTTTAATTAATGAACTAGTTTTTACGCCCGTGCGTTGCACGGTAGTAAAACTATGTTAAATAAATAATAAATTATTTCAGGCGTGATTTAAAATTGTGTTTAATTGCTAGTAGCATAACGTCTGTAACAATTTAGTAGTATATATTATTACAATATTTCTATATTAGGTTTACAATGTGTTCACAATTAAAATAATTAAAAATAAATGGTGAGAGATTAATTTAATAAATTGTGTGATGTGTGAAAGATAAATAATATAAACCGCAATAATTAAAGTTACAATCCAATAAGTATTTAAATAACATTAGTTTTAAATGAATTACAATGTAATATAATAAATTATAGTTTTCAAGTTCTAATAATGCTTTAACAATGTCAAATATGTACATATCAACAAATTAGCGCAATATACAGCTAAAAATTAAAAAATAATGTCAAGACAATGCTGAATTAAAACTCAAACGTAATTCAAAATAAACACATAAAGTACGTTAACCACAATGGTGATCATGTAACATAGAAGAAATATAAGTCAAAGTAGAAACATATGTAAAATTAAAAATTATTTAAAATCAATGTCAATTTATAATTTTATTGCATCGTCATCCACTAATAATTATGGCGAATCTGGAAAAGAGATAATATGTAATGTATTACAACACACACCATTTTCATGCACCATATGCACCAACCCAAGGCATTACATCTCATACCCAATTTAAATTTCATGATTTTATTTTATTTTTTTCAATTAATTGGACTTATAATTCATTGTTTTATTGTCTCTTTTACAATTAACTTAAATTATGCATTATTTTTCCCTATATGAGGTCATGTGCCAAAAGCCAGAAAATTAATTTCATAAACCTTTTGCTTAATTTTGACAAAAAAAGTCACTACAAAAAAAAGAGAATTTTCACCATTAGCTTTTTTTCCCAAAAATTCAAAAAAAAACAAAAAAGAACTAAAGAAAAAACAGAGGGTAAATGTTTAAAAGTCTAAGCATTCCAGTCTCCAAAAAACAAAGAGGATGATCAAACTATCATTTTCGATAAAATATTGGTCGCAACGTAACAATTTTGCAAGGACTAAATCGCAAAAGTAAAAATTTTTATGACGACATTAATTCTCAAGCAACAATGTCAGAATCTACATGAACTAAATAGTAAGCAAACTCAAAGAGTAGCTAATAAAGCGCAATCAATCTCATATATTTTTACTCCCAACATTCTAAAATTATTTTAGTATCAACTTAGTTTGAACTTTTTATTTCTTCTCCACACCCTCGCAATACATGGAGTAATCACAAACAAAAAGAATGAGATATGAAAAATATAGCTTGATTCAGTGAATCAAGAAAGTTTGTGATTTAAATATGAAAAATCAGTAGATATTTAAAATTTTTAAAAGATCTATAATGTATATAATTTTTAGAGATGATTAAAAGAAAGTAAAACATTATAAAACACGTAAAAATAAAAAGACTTGTTGATAAATTTTTGCCACCAAAAGAGCAACTAATATAATAGATCATTAAAAAAAATTAAATTACAATGATCAATTATTAATGCGTAATGCTAACATTGTTTGTGTACACCATTAATTCAACTTATTTAAGAACTATAATAATGTTCTAAATTAATTAATAGACATTTCATTATTGGTCACTATTTAGAGTACTATAATAATTTAAATTTATAATAATCAATTAAAAACATTTAAGTAATATAATAATTTTATCTTGTAATAATTGATTTATATAACTCATACCATAATTAGTTTCTATTCATCAGATCATGTATAAGTACTTTAATTAAATTGTAGCAAGAAAATTTAAAAATTAGTAGCGACATTGTTAAAACATTTTCTCCACAATAAATTTATTTTATTTTTCAATATTTATTGTGTAGAATTTATGAATTAATCCAGCAGAAAATGAAAAATATTGTTTTCATCTTCGGATATTTGTTAAAAATATTTATTGTATCATTTTATTCATTTGTGTAATTATTAATGATTAAGATTATATTAAAATAAAATTATATTTGACTTGTTCAAATGAAGAAGTTAGAGCAAAAAATTAGGATATATTTGTTAAAGTAAATTAGAAAACCGTTGGAAAAATCAACCATTCCCATTATCTACTGACACTTAAAATTACTTGGACATGTGGCATTCAATTATAGGGACATCAATATAAAAACAACTTTTTTGTCCTAAAACATAAGTTAAGCATGTCCTAAAACCACTATTAGAAAACTACAATACCATGCACCTCTACTTTATATATATTATAGATATACATATTGATACAACACAATCTACAACAATTTACACAGAAAAAGTATTTGTCATGACCGTGTACTGATATCCAATAATGTACAAAGTTTGTAATTATTGATTTACTAGTTTAAAACTTATCTTCATTAAGATATAAAACTAAATACATCTATTAATTAATGTAACATAATCAACGATGAATCATCACTATTATGGGTAACATACTTTTTCACAAACTTATTTACGAAAACTATTCACCTTATTATCACCATATTTAGTGCATTAAAACTTTTTTTTTTTTTCGGAAATTACTTTTCAACTAATAGCGATAAAAACAAAGACGAGATAGTAAGAGATAAAAATTAATGGAAAATTTTGTAACGACACTAATTAATGCTTTTTTGACTCGATTTCTTTTATGGTCACTATTAACACATAATATATTTTTTCATATCTTTTACTAGTACACTATTTATTTTATTATTATTATTATTATTATTTTTGTAGTAAAGTCCAACCGTAAAGACATTTTTTCTTGAAAGACTAAGAAATTTGAATAGTTTTTAGATGAACTAGTGTTTCTACCCGTGCGTTGCACGGGGAAACATATATTTAACATATACTTTAATTAGAATCCGTGGGTGTAATTTGTATTCTGCAATTTTTTTTTTTTAAAAAAAAATCACACCCGAAGGCGAAAAGGAGGATAGTGATGAACGGTATTGGGTTTGTGATAAGGGAATGATGGGATCTGTAGAAATCTAAATAGGTAAATATCAAGATTATTATCCTTTGCGTGGGAACATGATTTTTTTATTAATTATTTAATTCAGAAAATAGGTAGACTGAGCGGGAAAATGTACTGGTTTTATATATATATAGATTAGAAAAAAAGAAAGATTTTTCAATGAAGGTGATTGCAGAAAATCATTTCAATTTTTTCATTTCTAATTACATCTATCAATTAAAGTCACATATCAATTAAATATAAAACCAAATATACCTATAAATTTATTTCACATAATCGACAAGAAAATCACTGGTACTCTTGGTTCTAATCGAGGTGCATCTATAGCAGGTTGAAAACTATTTCCCAACCCCATCTTCGGCCTTGGCTTGGCTTGAGTTGTCGAGAATTTCTGGAAAGGGCTCCCTTGTGGGCTAGTCCTAAACTAAAAAAAAAAAAAAAGAAAAAATTACTCTTTTACTTTGGGAAAAAAAACTCTTTTACAAATTTATTTACAAAATCTATTCACCGAATTATCACCATATTTAGTGCATTTGAAATTTTTGGTAAAGGAATTACTTTTCAATTAATAGCGAAAAAATCTAAGACCAGATAGTAAAAAATAAAAATTTAATAGATAATATCATAACAAACACTAATTAATGCTTGTTTGACTGGACTTCTCAGCGTTAACACACACAATTTTCCTTTATTTTATTTTTTTTAAAGAAAAATTTTTATTAGCAAGGAGATATTCTGTTGCCCATGTGTAAACACTGTAATGTGTCCAGAATGGAACAAAACCGTTTATTGGTAATACTATTTTTTATTTTTATTTTATTTTTTTGGAATTGAGGATTTTTTTTCTTTTATTTGTTTTTTAAAAATTAAGAAGATTAAGTTTTTAAGTGATTTAAAGAGAAAAATTATTTTAAAGGCACACAAATATTGTACTTTTTCATTAGAAAATTTTTCTAAGAGGTCCAATTTATTTATTTGCTAACTATACATTTTCTAGAAATAATCACAGCCGAAGAAGTTTCTCCGTGACATAAAAATATCATATAGCTATCTGTTTTCACCAAAACTCAGACTGTAAAATCTGTAATTTCTTTTTTAAATCTCTCATTAATCTACAGAAATTATTCATTTTTTTATTCTTCTCAAATATTAATTTCATTTCAAATCAAAAAGAAAAGAAATTTTGTTGAACTTGGTCAAAACGTTACGGAGTAATCTTTAATCCCGTTGAACTTTGAACTCGGTCACCAAAAAAACGCAGCTGTGAGTCCCAATTCACATTGTTTGGACGTACGTAGTCCCCACCCAGTCCACGCCAACATTTTTTTTTCTCTCTGCAGAGTCTAGAGAGAGAAACCCAAGGCAAAAACTCCCCAACTATTTTCCCCTCTCTCTCTCTCTCAATTTACAGAGACTCAGAGGGGGTTTTACAGATCAATTCAATTCAGGAGTTTAACAATCCAGTTTCAGTTCATTCTTCGGTTCCTTTTCTGAAATTTTGATCTTTATTTTCTATTTATGAAGGTTTGATTTTAGGGAAATGGAGTTTGTGGGGAGAAATGTGAAGAAAGAGTTTGAGGGGAACGGTACATTCTTCGGTTCGGTGGAATCATACGACTCTTCATCTGGCCTTTTCAGGATCGTGTATGACGACGGCGATTCCGAGGAATTGGAGTTGAATCAGGTTAGCACTCTGCTGGTGTCTCCCGAGGGGCTGGAGTTGGCTGCGGAAGGGCAGCCACCGTTGGTTGGGGAGTCAACTAGAGGGGTTGGCCGGAAGCCGAGGAAGCGTTGCCACATAGCTAGAGGTAAAACTGATATTTCAGTAATTGAGGGTGGCATTTCTGGTAATTCTGGTGAAATGGAACTTAATGCCGTTGGTTTGAATTTGAACCAAGGGCTGGATTTAAATGCTGATGGGTTTACTCATTTTAATGATGACTGTGGAAGGAATTTGGGTAGTGATTGTGATGGTGGTGGGGCAAAGCTTCAAGGTGTGGATTTGAATAAGGCTGTGAATTTGGAACTGAGAGAGGAGGGGGATTTTAATAGTGGGGGCTCAGATGATAGGTTGGGGAAAAGGAAAGAGATAATTGATTTGAATTTGGATGTAAATGAGGGTCCGGAGAATTTTGGTCCTGATTATAAAAGAGTTTGTTTTGACTTGAATTTGGGGTTATTGGAGAATGAGACTAAGAATTCTGATGATGTGACTGGAGAATTTGGAGAAAATGAAAACTCCTGTCCAGAAGAAGAGAAACAGGAGCCGCAGGAGATTCATGGGGACAATAAGAATATTTTAGTTAATGTAAGCGGTGGAAATGGAAATGTGAATATGGGTCTAGAAAAAATGGGAGTATCAGCAGAAAACTGCTGTGGTAGAGCTGATTACCAAAATGAGGTTACAGTGAGTGCGAGAAGAGGCAGAAGGGGTAGGAAGAGAAAAGAGATGTCTGATGACAGTATTAACTTGTCTGTGCAAGAGATGGTAAACATGGATGGGGAAAATGGATCCTTAAATGAAGATTCAAAAATCACACATGAGACTCCACGGGAAAGTGGTAGTCACGTTTTTGATAATGGTAACCAGGTTCTTGGAAGTGCCTCAGGCAGGAGGAGTAGGAAGAGAAGAGACGTATCTAATGATAATATTACATCTGCTATGCCAGAAACAGGACTGAGAAGGAGCAATCGCAGAGTGAGAAGGGATTCATTTTCTTGTCAAGATCATGTTTTTAATACGGCAGGGTTAGGTGGAGTGACCGATCAATTGTCCTCTCCAACGGTTAGTTCCATTTGCAAGGAAAATATCAAACAGCGGGGTTGTGAAAAATCTGAGGAAAATGTTCTTCCGCCAAAGGTGGAGTTGCCACCTTCTTCTGGGAACTTAGATTTAGATGGAGTTTCTGGATTTGTTGTTCTTTCTGTGTATGCATTCTTAAGGTCTTTCAGCACTTCACTGTTTCTAAGCCCCTTTGAGCTGGATGATTTTGTGGCATCTGTGAAGTGTAATGACTCTACTTTATTGTTTGATTCCGTTCATGTTTCCCTTTTGCAAATGTTACGGAAGCATTTGGTGTCACTTTCCAATGAAGGTGATCAGTCAGCGTCTACTTGCCTCAGGTATTTAGTTTACTTTCATTCTCTAAGCAATGCATTTGACTTAGACCTTCTTGGTACTTATTCCTTTTTATTGAATTTGTAACTCAGGTCTCTTAATTGGGATTTGCTGGACTTGATTACATGGCCCGTGTTTTTGGTTGAGTACCTGTTAGTGTACAGCTCTGGATACATGCCTGGTTTTGATCTCCGTCACTTGAAGCTTTCTGAGAGCGACTATTACGACCTACCTGTGTCAATGAAAATTGAGATAGTACAGCGCCTTTGTGATGATGTAATGGAAGTAGAATCCATAAGGTCAGAGATAAATAGGAGAACATTGGCAACCGAACGCCATGTCGATTTTGATCGTACTGTGAAGTTTGACAGCTCCAAGAAAAGAAAGGCTGCGATGGATGTTGCTAGCAGTTCTTGCATCACTGAGGAAGATGTTGAAAAGGCTGCCGATTGGAACAGTGATGAATGTTGCCTCTGTAAGATGGACGGGAACTTGATATGTTGTGATGGTTGTCCGGCAGCATTTCATTCCAGGTGCGTAGGGGTTGTCAGCAGCCTGTTACCAGAGGGAGATTGGTATTGCCCTGAATGTGCAATTAACAAGGATAAGCCTTGGATGAAAGTGGAGAAGTCCGTCCGAGGAGCAGACTTGTTGGGAATGGATCCTTACCACCGACTTTATTATAGCAGCTGTGGTTATCTTTTGGTGTAAGTTCCTTTCTTTATAAACTCAACCTAGAAATTACTTGAATTTGGTTATTTAAGAATAGTTAATCAGTCATTTAGGTCCACCAAGGAAATGGTTCTTAAGTTTGTAGACTGATGTTATCGTGTTTATACTGTTCTAAAGATCATAAAGTTGCTGGTATTCAGAAAGGAGTGGGTACTGATGGTATCTTACAAAACACATTGACAAAAAGCCTTCCACTCTAGGATGCAAATTTTTCCAGTCTAAACATGTTTTTGTAAGCTCTATTGCTCTTAATGCTTATAGGATGCTGAATCCAGGATCAGCCTCTACTTTTTTATGCCTTTGGCACATTAAATATTGTTTGATTCATGTCCATGTACACTTGCTTTAGTGCCATTGCATGTGGATCTGTGTATTTTTTGGATTTGCTGAAAAACTGTAGATTGTTTACTTTTGGAAGTAAGAGACTGCTATTCCTTTTGGTTTATGTTTGTTGACGGAGCTCATCAGCCTGATGTTGGCGATGGACGCCGATGGTACCCAATATTGTAGTGGTATCTTGAATTTGATAACCAGGAGTTGGTTTGTTAGGGCTGGCATTAAATTGAGGGCACAGATTTTAAATTTTACCCATTGTAGTGGCTATGTTACAGTTGTAACGGGATTGAGCTATTATTTTTGTGTGTTGATATCTTTCTATTTGCTACAGTGATCATCACTTCTTTGGCATGCTCTATTATGAACTCTATGCTTGGCTTCTTATCCCGAATTTTATTTTATCTGTTCAGTTAAGGCAAGTGTCTTTCAAAATAACGGGGCTACCTTCGCCTTGGGGATAGCTTCATATTCAGAGGGGGCCTCTCCAACTTGGGTTAGATTGGTCATTTGTGGACAAAACTTAGGTTTCCAACTGAAAACCCAACCTGAATGGCCATCAAATGACCCAATAATTGTGGGTTGGTGGTTATATGCGAACCCTAATTGTAAAGGGTATATATAAGCAACATGAATAATGGAGTGCCTATATTTGGGCTTTATAGTCATTGTTCTTCCTTTTTAATTGCTCACACTACAACTGCCAAATCCCCTTGTGCTATCACTTTGATCAACTTGCCCAATTACCTGCACAACGTAGAATGGTAGTAACTCATGAATAGTAAATTAAAAACAAAGAAAAATATGTTATTAAGTAGAGCCTCATGGGAATTTCTCTTAATCAAAGAATAAGATATTGAAGACCTATTCAATCCTTTTGCTGTGTGGATATTAAAAACTTCGGTCTCAAGATCGGATCAGTGAACACTGAGGATGATTCTTCTCTCCTTTGATTATTTCTCCAGTTATGAGGAAACTTGTTATGGCCATTTGTTTTGATCCTTTAAAATTACAAAAGAGATTATAATTGGAAAGAACTTAGTTGACCGATAGGGTTCATTACTACAAATCTCGAAAGATCCCATATCTAATAAAATCAATTCTTTTGCAACCTGTTATATTATCTCATCTAAAAACTCAAGTTGTTAGAGAGGAGCCTTATTTATCTTTACATTTAGTCTTCATAATATCCTCTCTCATGCATGCTAGATGCATTTTTTTTGACTTGCACAATTGGAATGATGGTCATGAACCTCTTCAACCTTGGAATCTTGTTTGCATACCACGTTCAACTATTTCATCTATGAAATGAAAAAGTCTAAATTCAGGTTGCTTTCTCTTTGTGGACCAAGTTCCAACATTCAGTTTTTAGTTTTAAACTCACTTTTTTTTTTTTTTTGGTTACAAAGAAGTGGGAAAGAATACAATAATGTGTTTTTTGTTTTTCCAATATGTTGTCATACTTTCAATGACAACACTTAAACAACAAAAAGTCGTCTTAACATTTTCACGCTTTGAAAAATACCAAAGTGAGAAGTTCCCCCCCTCCTCTCTCTCGCTCTCTCTCTCTCTTAATAGAAATTGATATCTGACAATAGCATGAAAACAATAAAGGCAGCAAGTTTAGTCTATGAGACAACCACGTCTCATTATGTTATTTTGGTCTATTAATAATGAGTAATGATATGCGTGAATTCTCTATCACTTTTACAACAACTTCGAAGCAATATGACTTTCTCAATTGTCTTCATGGTATTCTATTCAACCAACATAATGCATATGCTATTCTTCATTTCTTCAACATATTTATGATCTACCACTTTCGACCACTTAACTACTACACTTCTTGCCTCAAATCTTTCCTCATTCAGCATAGTGTTGTTGGAGTGTGCTCGTATTCTAGTTTTAGCAAAGTCACCACTTCTTGTTCACTAGGCTTCCTTTCAATTTTCGTTGGGCTGGATGATAGACGAATCACAAAGGTAGTACTTGAATACATAATCGACATCTTAATAGAAAATATCTTTTCAATTGACCAGCAACCTAGATCTTGATAGAATATAGTTGCCTAGTAATTTATTTATAGTTCTCTTAAGAGGCCTATCAAATACACGAAGACTAGAAAACAATGAATTCTCAGTAGGGGAGTTATGTGCTCTTGGAGTGAAAAGTTTCTCCAAATCATAAGTACTTGGTACGACCTACCAATGTTGCTCTCTTACCATTTCTATGTATAGACTATCTATGAGTTTGCCAAAAGGAGGCTAAATTGAATCATGGTGACATATTAGCACATATGTGCTTACTCTAATGACGAGACATTGGATAACACACTCAAATCCATATGTGCTCTTGCAGTGATGAGTTTCTCCAAATCATAAGTATTTGGTAAGACCTACCAGTGTTGCTCTCTTACCATTTCTATGTATAAACGATCTATGAATTTGCCAAAAGGAGGCTAAATTGAATCACAGCACATATGTACTTAATCTAATGATGAGACATTGGATGGCATAAACAATTCCACATAAAGCTATTTTGCTTTCAGTATATTCCCGTTTTGACTTCTACCAAAGATTGCATCGCTCTTATAAATGGGAGCCTTTTGGGGACTACCAAAGCATGTGCCAACCACTTGCGTTCTTCTCATCTTTTATCCTTACTGTCTATTGGTGCTACATCTACTTGGTTGCTCAAAGTAATTTTTCTTGTTGGTCTCTTTACCTTATTGTAGGCTCATGAATTAATATGACATCAGTTGTACATTTGTGCTCTTGGAAGGTTAGGTAACATTGTTACTAAAAAAGACAAAGAAAATTGTAAAGCCAATTCTTAAGACATAATCCATTGCTGCCCATCTTGAGCACATTATTATGAATCAGCAAAAATTCACTTTATGTTTGCAGTGTAGTTAGATAAGTCATAAATGTACGAAAAAGGGACATACGAGTCTATTGGCTTGTTGATACAATTTTAAACAAACAGTTCATTTTCTATCTCATCGTTGTTACCCACTTATTACATTGATTTGATAATTTTTTATTCTTTTTTTTTCCCTCCTCCAACTCTGTGCGTGACCACCCCTCCCCCTCCCCCAACCCCCCACAAACACTCCCACCCCACACCGGGTTTATACACGTATAAAATTCATTTTTTTTTCAATAATCTCTATGAACGATACTTGATACCCTATATAGACTAGACATTCTTGTCGGATGAAGAAACCATCTGTTTGGTGTGGGGAACGTATTATGCCAAACTATGCCACCTCATCGGACAAAAAGAGAGGTCCTCGCAGGAGCGAATCTCTTCACAACAAGGCCATCGTTCACACCTCAGAAGAGGTGGTCCGACCCTCCACTGGGATAAGGGTGGAAAGAAACTTAATTCTAAGCTTTAGTTGGGGGCTAAATATTAATTATCCAATTATGAGTTGCCTATGAGACATGAGCCCCTTAAATTAGCTCCATTCATAACAACTCTTTAATTGGATGCAAAAAAGGAGGGTAAAAAAGCGGCACATGATGACCTTCCAATTGAAGGGGATGCTCCAAATCTCTATAAATCGAGAGATGCGAAAGGTAATTTTTCATTAATAACCATATACAATAACATATTTTGTTTCTTAAAAAGAAAAAAATTAATAACCATATACACGCCCATATTTCCTAACACTCTAGTCTCCATGCTAATATTTTGTCCCTCTCACTGTCTCTTGTCGGTAGTTGACTTGACCATCAGAATACCAATATTTGTTGCTCTTCTTGTTGCCTAATTTTTTTGTCTAGTGTGCACCTAACACACGAGTTAGTGGAGGCATGACCAGAGATCTATTGATACGTGCCGTGCAAATTTGAGAGCATGACCTGTTCATTATTTTAAACGGATGTTTTGTGAGAGTTCTCTTAAATGCTCTGGGTGCAGTTTGTTGAGTCGTAATCCTCTAGTCATCACACCCGGCCCCGGTGATGCTATTTCCGCTATTTCTTCATCTTGCATATTTCCATTAGAACTTCTTGTTTCCCTTGTAATGCGAAAGGGCAGATGTCGGAAGGGGAATATGTCATTTTAGGTGAATGCTGACTAAGAATAAAAGTTAACTAATAGTGATGCGAGAGACTTCTACATTTTTCCTCTTTTGTAGTATAATGAGATGGTTTTATCCGACTTGTGCTTTGATTGATCTATTTCACATTTGTTGTCCAGTTAGATTTAATTTTGTCAATTTGTTTTATGATGGATTTTCAAGTTGATTTATGGTTTTTTATGGACAGGCTTTTGTATTGTCATATTTGAATAATTCTATTTGGTTTGTCTTGATGCTTGTTATACATAGTCCCATTGAAGTGAGATTTCTCCATATGGGATTGAATCTTTTGGAACATAGGTCATAAGATTGTGACTGTAATGTTTCAAGATAAACAGTTGGTTCAATGACATTGCATTTGAATGATGGATTCTGCAGAACTAAATGCCTAGTCAACATAAAACTTGCCACTTAGTTTATTACTTTGAGAAAGCTAGCAATGTACTTGAGTAATTTTTTTGGTCTTATAGCCATTATGTTGTTCATTTAAGTTTCAGTTGCTACAACTTTAAACTACTGTTAAATCGTTCTTAAAAGTGATATATCTATCCTAAATTCAATCGTTGTGTATAGAAAAGATTATAAATTTTAGAGATCACAATGACCAGTGTTTATTCTGGTCATGGTCATTGGACTATCTTATTCTGTCATTACTTATTTAAGCTTGCAAAGTTTGCTGAGACGGTTAAGTATGCTTTCCATGCAATTTATGTTGAAATAATGAAAGTCTCTCTTCCAAGTTTCACATGAAGTTCAAAGTTTGTGATTCGCTTGTTATTAATCATTTTGTGATTCTACTGTGATGATTACCCTGTCATATGAGCCATGCAATTCCACTGTTACTTTGTGATTTCTTTGAGTCTTGATAGTTTGTTAGTGCCTTTATTTCCTGAACATTCTACCTGCAGTTTTTGCTTTAAACCCATGCTGACTTCTGTATAACCGTACTTGCAGGTCAGAGTTATGCAATGATGAATACTCATTTTGGTACTACCATAAAAATGATGTACCGACCCTTATAGCTGCACTGGAGTCATCCCCATTTGTATATGATGCAATAATAACCACTATCAGTAAGCATTGGAATGTTACCCGTGGAATTGATAGGTCAAAGACTGATTTGGATGCCAGGTCCTTCTCTATGCACTCACCTTTTGCCCCTGACATGCATCCTAAACCTTCAGAAGGACATAAAGATGATGACGTGACTGATAGAGAGTCTTACCCTAGCAACATAGACCCTGAGATTCTGGTTCGGGTCAATATGATGGAGTCTGATAACAATGGGACAAAGATGGAAAATCGATTGGCAAGTTCTGAAGGATCAACTGAAGTCTCTCAAGCAGCGATGAACGGTGATAACACCAAGCGAAGTGGGCAGGACTCTTCAAAACGATCCACTGGGATATCATCATATGATTCTGAAATTCCGATGAATGTTGGGAAGACTGAAGATCATTATTTGAAACCTCCCACTGTAGAAGTTGAACAAAGAATGAATCTCCTTTCTTCAAATCAAATGCATGCATCGTCCACCATAAATTCCAGTGGAATTATGCGTCAAGGGCTTTGTGGGGTAGATTATGTCAACTTCTACGAATTTGCTTGGACGGCATCCTCAGTTGTTGAAGAATTAATGCATAAATCATCAGATAAGACATCTGAGAAAAACATAAGATCTGAAGAAGATGTTATCACTGGGCAGCTGAAGGTTATATCAAACAATTATTCTTATTTACGCTGGCCAAATTTAATTGCAAAAAGTAGGAAAGAAAAATGTGGGTGGTGCTTCACCTGCCAAGGTTCTGAAGAGGGAAGGGACTGCTTATTCATTATGAATGATAGTGGTCCTGCGGTCGAAAACTTTACCAGTGAGGTTTTAGGAATTTGGTCTAGCAACAACAGGAAAAGACATCTCATTGATGTCATGTGCCGTATTATTAGCACCGAAGATCGTTTACAGGGGCTTTTGTTGGGCCCATGGTTGGATCCTTATTATTCTACGACTTGGCGTAACAGTGTTTGTGGAGTGTCTGACATTGGTTCATTGAAAAGTTTGCTGCTCAAGGTAAGAATATTGACTTCTTTCATTCTGTCTCAGTTTATTTGTTTTCCTCCCAAAAGTACTGAAGGTGTAAACTCTAGAGGTTACTGTCTTCGCAAAGAATTAGTTTGTCTTTTTCTAAAATGATGGTCACTCGTTCACAATGCCCAGGTCTTTTGGGGCATTTTCAATAAATCTATTCACGGAACTAGAGGTTTTGGGTTGCTTTAAAACTTGAAGTATTTATTATCAACAATAGGAAGCTGATATACTGCAAAAAATATCAATTATTATAGGAAAGTACCAAGTGAGTGCTCAGTGAACACAATAGATCACACAATGGTTGACATAATGCTAAATGATCCATGTGATTGCCATTTAAAATTGGTGTGATGTGTAAAACATATGATGCTTCCAAGTATATACTATGTGAACCATTGTGTGATTAATTATATCCTTGTAACGTAATTGACTATCGCATCCAATGGAGAGTCTAATGTCGCGTTTCATTAAATACTGACAACAATATCGGTAGGCTAGAGAGTCTAACTGGGTTTATAGTAGGTGGAAAATGAAACGTAGCTGTTGGACTGTACAGTGAATTTGATTATATGAAACATCGGTACTGAAGGGGCATTTTGTCAAAAAGTTACAGTGATAAATTTAATAGAAAGTAAAGGCAAACTAAAAGATTACTTACTAAAACGTAATCAATGGATTTGCCAGCTACCGATGTCTGGTAGATTTTGATAATCCGAACATTTACTTAGGCATTTCAAGGCTCAAGGGTGTAAGTTGTAACAGTGTTTCCAAAATTACTCGTGTATTCATATTTCTTATGCTGTTATTCAAGGAAGATAAAACTAACCTGTTTCTTGGACTTAGAATATAGATGTCTTATGGTCATTGATTTCTAGACTTGAAAAAGCTTGGATATAGTATGAATTTGTATCTTTTCTTTGGATTTTCATAAAACATTTACAGTTGCAATTTCCATGTCACATTTCGTACTATTTATCTGACTAGTTGCAAATTTCAATACCAGCTAGAGTCAAACTTGCATCCTCGAGCACTTTCAGCAGATTGGCTAAAGTATGTGGATTCTACTCCTACAATTGGTTCTGCTTCTCATGTTGTGAGGAATTCTGTACGGACATCTACAAGAAATGGAATTGGAAGGAGAAGAGCAAGGTCCGAGCTGGATACAACTGGGTTGAGCTTATTTTGGTGGAGAGGTGGGGGGATTTCACGTAGGCTCTTCAATTGGAAGGTTTTGCCTCACTCGTTAGCTTCCAAAGCTGCCCGCCAAGGTCTGGAGTTTCTGTTGCTTTGATCTCTGTTTAAACTTTGATCCTTGTGGAATACGTTGTTTTCTAAATGTGATTGAAGTTTAAACTGTTGCAGGTGGATGCAAGAAGATACCTAGCATCCAGTACCCTGACAGTGGAGAATTTTCAAAAAGGAGTAAGTGTGTTGCCTGGCGAGCTTCTGTCGAGACATCGAGAAGCGTGGAACAACTTGCACTTCAGGCATGTCTCTCATGTTTCAATATATCTTCTTCACCTTCATTCTAGTATTTGCTTTGCGTTCAGATGACTAGACATAAAATGCTGGCCTGCACAAATCAGACTTTATTTTATTATACTT
The DNA here is from genome assembly GCA_018223645.1 of Jasminum sambac. Taxonomy (NCBI): domain Eukaryota; kingdom Viridiplantae; phylum Streptophyta; class Magnoliopsida; order Lamiales; family Oleaceae; genus Jasminum; species Jasminum sambac. The sequence goes on from CP073652.1 coordinate 34,531,002, forward strand.
TATCCACCAAATGATAGCTCAACTCTCCAAGAACATCACATTATTGATAATGACATTTGTTTAGATTTTGGTCTATACAATGAAAACATTCTCTGAACAGCCTCTGGATGCATCACGATGATTAAATTTTCTGTTGACATTTTTCATTTGCTCAGGTTAGAGAGCTTGATGCTAATATCAGATGGGATGCCATTGGGAGCCCAAATCTTCTATATAATATGGACAAGGAGTCCAAGAAATCAGTCAAATTATTCAAGAAGGTTATTATACGTAGGAAGTGTTCTGAGGGATCTATTGTTAGGTATCTTCTTGATTTTGGCAAGAGAAGATTTATCCCTGATATTGTTGTGATACATGGATCCAAGCTTGAAGATTCCTCTAATGAAAAGAAAAAATATTGGCTGGAAGAGTCTTATGTGCCATTGCATCTCTTGAAAATATTTGAAGAGAAAAGAATTGCTCGAAAATCCAACAAGCCATCTTCTGAAAAACTTGGCCAGAGCAGTACGGTAACGAATAAACCTGTCGAGAAAAAAGGATTTTCATATCTTTTCTCAAGAGCAGAGAGATCGGAAAATCATCAGTGTGGGCACTGCAACAAAGATGTTCTCGTTAGGTATGAAATAATTATTAATTGTTAATAATGGTATTTCATTAGGAAGAAACAGAACTATCTTATCATGGAAGATAGGAAATAATGCATGGCAACGGAACAAAACCACTCTAATGGTTCTGTAGATGAATATTGTTTGTACACTTGTACTATTTATCCTATGGGGGTTTCAGACAAACTCTAGCGGAATGAACATGAAAGGTTACGTTATAACTGTTGCAATTTTGACCTTGTGTGGTAGCTCAAAGTAAAATAAAAAATAATCCAACAAAATAAGTAGAGACTTGTGCATATGTAGACTTTCTCAATCGTAGTTTTATGACATAATTGTTTGTCATCTTTATTGTATTTCCTTTCATGAGGTTGCTGGCTAGATAATCTAGATGTTGGAGGATTTTACCATTGGAGACGTGGTAGTGCACTGATGTCGGCTTTCTTTATGATAGATACACGGTTTAATATTAATGGGAGGTCACTTGGGCATGTACAGGTTATATTCCTTTTTTGTGGTGTACTGTATATGTATCAGCACCATAATAATATGCATAGGCGAGTTTCATTAATCGAGCAGTATTAGGGACTAATGTGCCTTAAACTGTTAATGTTTACTTGTTGCTAGCCTAAACTGTTCATGTTTACTTGTCGCTAGTTCTTTGTGCTCTGAATTTACAGCCCTAGTGATCAGTTTTCTTTTGTCCATTTGCAGGGACGCAGTGAGTTGCCAGAACTGCAAAGGTAAACTGCTTGTTGAGCAAGATGATGTTATTGGTGCTTTATTTTTTTCTTTTATTTTTTATTTTTTGTGTGTGTGTGTCAATTATCACTATATTGCAAAGATGAATCTATTTGTCTATGCCTATATCGTTTCTTAATTTCTCATATGCGAGGAAAGATCTTGAAGTATTTTGGTTGAACATGATTCAAATTGCTGTTATAAGGCTACTATCTTATGGTTTCATCTTTCCTTATTCTGCCTTTCCCAAGCTTAGCTGGTGCAATTGCAACTTATCTTAAATGAGTAACATGCCATATTATTTTACTTGACCAATTTGAATACATATTTGTTTCTGTTTGAAACCCGAATTCTCAGAATTCTTAGGAAAAAGTAATTGTGTTAAATGAACACCGCAAATTTTATGGAATTTCATTTTTTTTCTTTGTATGACTGCTTTCTCCTGCTTTGGTACCTTCGTTTCTTTTTTGAAACTTAGTTTTATTTTTGTCTGGTCTCCCAGTTTCTTTTTCCTTTTTATTATTATTTATTTTTTCCTTTTTTTCATTATTTTTTATGTTTATTTATTATTATTGATTTTGTGATTACCATATGCCATATATTTTCTTCTCTCTAAGCGGCTTTGCAAGTTTCAATGGTGCTAGAGGGATTTAATAAAATTAACTGTAATAATCCAATACTTGCACAACTGAGTTATTTGGTTCTTATTTTATTTCCTTTGAACTGAATTGGATTTTGGGAAAACGTCTCGTTTAAAGTGGAAAAAGTATGAGTCAAAGGGGGGTCATGGGGGAAAACCATTCCCAAATAATGTAGAATGGAAAAACTTGGGGGTGGGGGCGTCAGAGGTGGAATTAGTGGTGGGGCCAAGGGAATAATGTTCAATTTTAGTTCATTGTGGCATTTGTCGGCCAAAGGAGAGGGGAATTGGTAGAAATGGCCAAATTTGGCCCCCTCCCTCATATACCCATTCCCCCCCCGGAATAACATTCCTTCCCTGCCATTAGAAGAAACCAAAGGCAATTATTTTATCTTTGAATAGGTAGCCCGGCTGAATTCGAGCCACATTGGAAGTGCTCTTATTTGTGGTTGAAAATGAGTTCTAAGAAAATGATTGTTGAAAAATGTAGACCAAACAAGTACATTTTTACTGTTTGTCAGGAAATAGGGATTACCTGAACTTTTTATTTGCTTTAGATCCCCCAAATGATGACTGTTTTGTACTGGAAAATTGTCCTAACACAAAATATCCCACTTTATACGAAGGCTCAAAGGAATTTCTGATATAAACATTTTGGAACTGAATCTTTTACTTCCATCAGGTAGGAAAGGTTATAGAATATTGTCAATCAATGTATCTGTACTGTCAATTGTATGTAAGCGTGTAGTATTTTCTGTAATTCCACCTGTTATGGTTTAACAATATTTGCCCTTGGATATTCTGTTTGCCGGAGCTTGTGCCTTAAAGGTTTTGATGATCTTTAGTATGCTTGATGGTCTCTGTGACAGAAAGGTGTTAGTAGCAGTTGGTTGGTGATGGCGATGTCTGGAGACAGTAAAATAAGGAGATGAATATGGGTTATGGAAATGAATCTTGTATCTTTGTGTATTCAACTAGTTTTTTATTTTTGAAATAGTTGAGATATTATAGGTTTGATTCATTTGACTTCTCATGATGTATGAGTCACATCTAACTAACATTTTCAGATAACTCATTTACTTCTATGGATTTTCAGGCTTTTTCCATAAAAGACATGCTAGGAAGTCCTCTGGGGCCATCATCTCCCAGTGTACATATACATGCCATAAATGCCTCAATGGGAAGTTAAATAAAATGGATCAAAAGAAAGGGAACGCTGAGCTACCAAAATGTAAGAAAGCATCGAAATTATTGAAGCCACTGGGCTCAAGAAAGGGGAAGAAGTTGGGAAAAGGCAAACAGCGAGTGCAATCACAAAAGATTAAAAAAGTTCAACTGGCAGTACCCCTGCGCCGTTCTGCCAGGAATGCTAAACCCATTGTAAAGCCTTCCATGCTGAATACAACAGTTAAAAAACAGAAAGCACAGAAAAAGGGAAAACGAGCTAAATTGAAACAAGACAAACTCAAGATTCCGAAAAATAAGAGTTGGCAGAAGAAGAGAACCCCGGCTAATTGTAGTTACTGGTTGAATGGTCTTCGATTTTCAAGAAGCCTAAATGACGAAAGGGTGGTCCATTTTAGAAGTAAATTGCTTATTGTCCTTCCTGGAGAGGCGATTTCTAGCACATGTAAGCCAAAATGCAGCCTCTGTTGTGAACTGGAATTCAGACCTGAGTTGAATTATGTGTCTTGTGAATGTTGTGGAGGTAACAATCTTGACATTATATTATAAAATCAATACATGTCTGCTGTGGAAGGCGAATATAATTCTTGATCGACGTCGTCATTTTTTAATAGAATTTCTGTATCCATTACTTGCACAACCAGCTCAGGGAAGTTGTCTTACTATTGAGAATTATGCTTTTACACAATTTGCAGATTGGTTTCATGGAGATGCTTTTGATCTTGGAGCTGATAAAGTAGAAAAGCTCATTGGATTTAAGTGCCATAAGTGTCTCAATAAGAACCCTCCAGATTGTCCCCTTGTTCGTGTTACTGGAAGTGGCAAAGGTGAACGTTTTCCAGAAATTAATGCTGAACCTGAATCAGAAATTTCGGTCAAATGAAATTGGTTGATCTGTTTTTGATCATGAGAAGCAAATCATCAGTTTCGATAGTAGATTGAACCTCGATACATGCAAGCGATGCAAAAGCAGTCCTAGTCTGTAACTACCAAAGAAGAGAAAATAGGAGATAACTTCAGGGAGGAAAGGCCTTTGCTAAATTGCTACCGGCAGGGCCTTGCTGGAAGATGACAATGAGAGAGCCTAGTTTATATCATTGATGCATGACCATGTGAAGAATGGTTTGACATACAGCACCATTGTGTAATCTGTTCTGTAGTCAGTAGAACTCTTTCTGACTCATCCTAGTTTTTCCCATAAACAATTTTAGTATTCCCGTGATGCCATTTGTGGTGGGAGAGAATAGATTAGAGTTTGTAGTTTATACTTTTTCATTATATAAGAGATTGTGCTATACAATAGGCACTTAAACGTTTTCGTGAATCTAACTGAAACGTGAAAGTTTTATTGAATTGATTTGCTTCAATTTACAAAGAGTGAAGAATTAAGTTGTTTCCCATTCTTCCAAGAATATACACACGTTTATTTTGACGCCTTCCCTTTTTAAGAGCTTAATCTTTTAGAAAATATGGTTTGACATGGCTCAGACAGTGGTAAGATCTATGATTGAGGCCATACTGAAGACAGTTCGTGCGAATACATGTGGCCTCCCTGTAATAACTTTTAAACTTTTAGATGAGACGGTTCAACGTTTGGCATTATTGGCATTGTGGAACTAGCTGCTGGTACGTTCTACCTCTGGGACTCAGTGTATGGTTTGTTGACCTTTTGTGATTGAAAATCAAGGAGCCTCCTGGATTGATTTCATCGTGCTTTTCATCATTTCAGGTGATATTTTTCCCTTTCTGTTTTTAGATATAAAGAAATGAAGTGCTTGTGTTCGACTTTGTTCCATTCTGGAAGCCAGAGGCTTTGCTTTTTGTAGGTTTACACTGTTGTTATATCCTTTGTAATTAGTGTTACTGATGGAGATGTTAATGTATAATTGGAAAGACTGGCTAAAAGAAAACATGCATTTTGGAAAAAGTAAGATCAGGAGGTTAAACAGCTAATTTACCTCCATAATCATTAGGTTCACTCAGAGGTTTTCCCTTCATTGCTAGGAATTTAGTCATAAAGAGTCAGGATTTTGTATTAGAAATGATATTGATTTTTGAAACGTTGAATACACTGAAACCTTCTCCCTGTTCTTTTTCATCTTATTAAAATTTTATTATCTACTATGCTGCATCAGTTACTGCCATGTTGTATTTTGACCATCTTTCATTACCTAATTATTCTTGATTATAGTTAGAGGAAAGCGTATGCTATATTTATCTTAAATTACGAAGAGTGTATACAATATTTTTCAAAGGCAGTAGGCATAATCATAGTCATTTTTTAATGGCACCCCAAGTACTCTGGATGTTATCAACCTTTTTCGTAAGTACAGGGGATATGCTCAACAAATAGGAGATATATTTGTTTGAATTGCATCTGAATGGAATATTGTGCTGTGTTTCTATTTTCCAGTATGAGTTTTAGTCATTGAATTGGCACATTGCCACAAGGATGCTATTAACCTTTTTTCACCTCCGTGAACTAGAGGATGGCCTTCAGAAATGGGGTTGGGGACGAAGCGGACATGAACTCAAGCATGTTTGGTTGTGCTGTTGAGCAGCTAGTTTACCAAACATGCTTCTCAAAGTTAGCACATACTCGGGTAATTTTTTATTTTGCTAAAAATTACTTTTTATGTTAAATAGTAGTTGAGAACTCGAGATTTATGGATGAAAATGAGTAGATTTGAAATGGTTTGGTTAATATTGGGATTTGACTTTTGACCGAGTAATAAAGTGAATTTTTGGATAGGGGAAAAAAAAATGGCTACAATCTTATCTTTTTTGTTTTAACTAACAAAACTTAGTAAGTGATTGGGAAAAATGAGAACTTTTTAGATTGAATAATAATGAGGGCCTAAAATGCGAATGAGAATGAGTAGTGATTTGAGATGTGTGATTCATATTGAAGATTTGAAGTTTGACTTTAAATCAGTAGTAGAATCAAGGATTAGGTAGAAAAATGTAAACAAATGGAGAATTGGTTTAGCGGACTATGGCTTGACTTTTTGGAAAATTAACTCATAAAGCTAAGTGAACCATGCTCAAGTCATACTCCTTCCGTCCCATAAAGATGGGCTTGGTTTTCATTTTCGTCCATCCCAAAATATAGACTACTTTTTATTTTGTTTGCATTTAACTTATTTCATTTTTCAATTGTACCCTTATTTAATATAAATTTTTATTAATAAAAATGCATTAGCAGAATTTAATGCAATGGTATATTTGAAAAAATATAAAATTTACTTTTACAATAATATTAATTACAATTTCTTTAACTATGTGAAAATCAAATCAAGTCTATCTTCATGGGATGGAGGAAGTATTTGCTACCTGGCTATTAGTTGAGAATTTGTTGATCCAGCTACATTACCACGTTATTTGAGTTTCTTCTAATGTGAATTCCATCGATTTCAGGACATATTCCTGGCGTGCATTCCAAAACGAAGCTCAAGTATAATTGGCTGTTGATTTCTGCTCAAAGGTTTGAATTGTCTTCCTTTCTTATTTATCTACTCTACCTTCCCACAAAGATAGGCTAAATTTTATTTTTCACAAATGATTAAGAAATTGTATTAATATCGTTGGAAAAGTAGAATTTTATTTGCATTTTGCCAAATACATCCTTACATTAAAAGACGGTAGTTTATTTTGATTAATAACAATGCAAATTAAATAGGAGTACATTAAGAAATGAAGAAATCAAAACAGACCAACATGGAAAGTAACCTATATTTTGTGAATGATAAATAAGAAAAACAAGCCTATCTTTATGGGACGGAGGGAGTGAGTTTTTAAGTATGTTAAAATCTTGATGCTTTGAAGGTAACACAGATTGGCAGTGGATTATGTTTGATAATAGGAAAAGAAAGGTCGTTGCGGCTTTCTGGATCGTTCTTAGTCATTAACTGAGTTTGAACTTATAGTTAGAAATCAAGGTTTGATTGTTTTTCTTGGTGCATCCAAGTTCTTTGGCAGGTTAATGGAATTAGTACAATCCTTTGCAAAACAAATGGAAGCAAAAGAAGGGTAATATATTATCGGAGCACTTCATTGGAGACCTTAAATAAATGTCCATGAAGAAATGTGGAATGTTCAGGGATTGCTTTGTTCTTTTCTGCCATACCCAATAATAACTCGCTACGAAACTGGATTCTGTCTTATTTGTGCTTTCTTGTGAAGATTATATTCTTCATGCAACTTTAGCTTGTATTCGGTAAAATTTGCTTAAAAAAAAAACTAATTTATTAGGTTCAATAGTAGTGGGACCCACAAAATGTGTGGATAATCATTTAATCCAATGCTTACGATAAATCTCATTGCACAACAGCACACCTTTCCTATTTTTCCTGTAAACTGACAAATTTTCACCCATTGTCGAAGCTCAGGTACGATTCGGCATCTCCTTCCAACTCACTCGACTCTGGTGAACATTCTTCATTGTGTATCCTCCTACCAGGAAAATGTTGTTCCATCTTAACATTGTATGTAATAATGTGTTGAACTACTTCAGCAAGTTTGCGCAAGAGATATTGAGCTTTGGATGTTCGACTCTGGCAAACATTCTTCATCATTGTCGTCGTTTGCTGGAAACTCCAATTCATTACTTGATCCAATGTGTGTGGTGGACATGTGAGTCTCAACTCTCAAGTGTTTTATTAATTGTTTCATGGTAGTTCCATCTATCACTTTATAAGTATTTCCATATTCTACTAAGCATGATTCAACAAGAGTCAGAGATTGGAAAACTTTCTTTTGTAAATCTTGATTCGTTACGAAAGTCCGTAACTATGGGCCTGGTTGAACTCACATTCCTATGGGCAGTATATATATTGTAGAATTACTTAGTTTAGTTAGTTACCATATGAACATGAACTGTGAAACCCCTTCTATGGCATTTCCGATCGCTCGATGAGGAGAAATATGATCAAAGTGGTTCGAATCTATATGAAAGGAATTTCTTTTCTATGCTTCTTAATAAGGCATTCGATAGTGTCCATAATATCATAATAAGTATCTAAAGATTCATAGTGAACCTTGATGAGATTTTCTTCAAACGAGATGATGATCTAGTAGCCATAGGAGCTACAGAGGGCTATCTAAATTTACGGTGAAACGATGTGAACTCAAATTACAAATGTCTGGAAAAACTCTACTGCTATTCATGCAGCAGTCCACAACAATGAAGGAGCGATTTGAATAATCAGCCCAGCAGAGTCACGAAATAGGGATATGCTGGAGAAGATTCGTTGTTGGCATATATGATGAATAAAATGAACAAACATACAACTTGCAGATCTTTTATTTTGTTTGTATACCGGATTTCTATGAGGGTTACAAGTTTTTTTATACATACGGGGAATGATATAATGCTAGCAGCGCTGGCCAAAATAACTGCGACAACGCTGGCATTATAACATTCTCGATAATATATTATTATGTTTGTTTGTTATCTGGTTTGATGTCACAGACGTGGATAAATTGGATAAAAGAATCAACATGGTTTGATGTCACAACATGGATAAATTGCAGCGGTTAAAGAAGAGTAAAGAGAACAACACACAAAACATTCAAAAGAATTAAAACCGACTATTTTCTCACATATCCAACATTATTTTCTTCTTGTATCAATCAATGTAGTAAACAACAGAAATGACCGAAACAACTGAAGAGGGAAGCAATCAAATCAGACATTTCTTCCCCGTAAAACCATGTAGTTAGTCCTACATATTCAAACGCTTAAAACGTCGTATCTATGCGCTAGGCTTGTATAGTTGCTCAACCATCTTCCTATACTCTGCAACACAAAAATACAAACTAGATTTAGATTTTGAGCGCGTTATTTTAGTAATGAAAGATTATATAATATAGCAGTAGCAAGGCTGTTGATGATACCTTCTTGATTGCCCCAAAGTGCTGCTGCTTGATTATTCAGAGGCGAGCTTGTATTAGGCTCTACACAAACATAACAACCCATCATCAGTACATCACCAATCAAACAACCAAATATACGCGTTCAACAATACACACTAACCATCTTTGTTAATGAATCAACAGTAACGCGCGGAAATGCTTTGTTCCCCACGTGTCTATGTACCCACGCCCATGTGGGGAACTTTGGTGGCGCCACGTGACTAGACAAAACTTTTTTTTTTTAAAAATTTTTTAGTATCTATATTAAGTTAGATGAATAATATATAACTGCTCCTGATGATGGTGGACGGTGGGACCCACGCGAATTTTTTTACCGGATACCAAAGGTTCTAAAGAAACATCACGAGAACAATCAAATATAAGCATTTAGCTATATGTACACTATATACACAGTAGTTGTGACTGAGTTAGCAGTAACGTGATACCAAATCATTGTCAAAGTACTAACATCACACATTTAAGGCAAAACGTGTTTAAGTTGTAGACTTGTAGGTATAGCAAAAAGTGACGCATATCAAACAAGCACTTAGATTTATACCTCCAAGAAGACTCTGAATTGATAGCAGGATTGTCCTTACATCATAAGCAGAGGACCACTTATCCTACAAAAACCCAAAGCAAAACAATCAGACATATGTAAGCATTATTAACCTTTGCAACTACAAAACCGAAAACACCTTCAGGCATTTACCTGTAATATGTCCAAGCATATGTTCCCATAAACATCGACATTCGGGTGAAAGCAACTTGTCTCAAATTTAACCTTTGGGGACTTGAAAGGATAGTCGGGGGGAAACGAAAGAGACAACTTGTACTCTGTTCCTTCAAACACTGTATCTTTGCTGCCAGTTATCGTCCCTTTCCAGCAGAATATGTTGTCTTCCTCAGGGAATGCGGAGATCCCAGAATCCGCCACTCATCTGTGATATTTTGTGTGCCCGGGAAAACCGTTAGGAGGGGCAAAAATAGAACATGAAAAATTGTGGGTGGTGTATATTGGTTTATAGGATAGTTCTTACCATTAGAGCCATTAACTCAGATTGTAACCTGTAGATGAATCAAGAACCGAATGTTAGATAATTGAAACCATAACAGATCAAGGCATGCTTGGTATAAACTAAATCTTGAATTAATTGATTTCAATTTTCATCCATGGAATAACAATAAAAGAAAACACAAATTCTAATGTAACCAGATTGCCAAAAATGCTTTGAGAAAAACGAATTATTGTTCTTTTTAGGGTTTAAAATTCCCAAGGCCCTCAAAGAATTAAAAGCCCTAATATTCAATTACGATTTTCCCAAAAAGATCTTCAAGATTCGAAACCCTAATTCAATCCACACCATCCCAAATACAGATCAAATGAAATCAACTCCATCGAGAACTAAGATCGAGAAAATTTTACCTTTTCAGAACAGACTTGGTATCGGCGGTTTTTGCAGATGGCGCAGACTGCTTTACCGCCGTCGCCGGAGGAGCCCCATCGGTGGCGTGGGTGTTGGGGTGGTTAGCATTGTTGACAGCGGCCATCTTTTCTTCTGCAGGATTTCTTTTCCTTCTCTGTAATCCGGCAAATAAAATCAATCTCAACTAAAAGACAGGCAATTTCTCAATCAAATAGCAAGCAATTTCTCAATCAAATAGCAAGATTCTGCGCAGAGAAGAAGAGAAAACAGGGCACTATCACGACGCTCCTCTTCTTCTTCGATTTCTAGTGAGAGAAAGAGAGAGAGAGTGCGAGGAATAGAATACACTGGCCTTGGTGTTTAAATTTAAAGCAGTATAATTTTTTGAACGTTGTGAGGACGGCACAGCGTGTACACAGCTTGGGGAGCTAACGGCTAGTTTTGGCTTTTGGGCTTTGTTCCCCCTACCATTCTAGTGAAGTAGTGAAGCCACTAAAGCAGTAAAGACTAGAAACCAAAGAGTGCGTAGTATAATTTTTTTTGGTTATCTCATATATATAATCTATTTTTTATATTTAATTATATTTTTTATATTCATTTATAATTATATCCCATCTATATAATTGAAAATACAAGCATATTTATAACTTCAATTTATTAAAATAATGGTATTCAAGGAAATTTATTTGTAAATTTACTTTTCAATATCATTCTTAATTCTTGTGTAAAAAATCAGAATGGACTTTATATGTGGGACATAGAGAGTATTTTGATTTCTTTCATAAGTTTATAAAAAAATTTCTAATATTTTAGGGGTATGGAACCCTCAATATTCTCGGCCAATGACAAATAAGATAAATGAAATATCAAGGTCCCAATTAATCAATTAACTGACATGTATCTATTTATCAGTGTCCCATTGGTTAGGAACACTAAACTTGGTGCACTAGAAATGTTTTAACGATCTATAATTACAGTCTAGATCTATGGATTATAATCTCCTTCATAGCTTGATTATCTCAATGAGTTCGATATATCTCAATTTTTCATAAAAGATCCGTTGTTCACATGTGCGCAGACATGCCGACATGTGCCCCAGATAGGCAACATGTGTCCACAGGTGGACCCCTCTGATGGTGGAGAGCATGTATCGTGGGCAACAAATCATGAGTATTCAAGTCTCTATAATTATGCCAAATTTAGTGATAGTATTTAGTTTTGCCGATGATTTCGAGGTGTAGCATTGGGTAGAGATATAAATGTAATTAAAGCCGACTTTTCATTCTCTCATTTTCTGTGTAAAAATATTGATCCAGTTTTTGTATTTGTTTTTTCAATCAATAATTAGATTAGTGATCTTGTTACGTTGATCACGATCCTATGGTTTATTCACCGACCTTATACTTTATATTTTAATACTATTTTCATGAAAAGTGTGATGAAAAAATAGATTTATTATCCTATTTTCCATTCTTCGACTATTTCATTTAATAAAATATTTTACATCTACAATCACGTATTAACTTCATGATGTAGATTGTTTTGATTTGATAAAATGGTGTAGATGATAAGAAAATGAGACACTTCGGATTCGAAGAGAATAAGGTGGAGTTCTTTTTTTTCTCTTTTCGTCAACTTATATAATTGATTGAGAAACAGAATACATGAGCAGAAAACAGTCAGGCCCAATTTCGTGTTCAGCCAGGACTAGTTAGGCTCAGCACGGATGGCCTGTGGGCTATAAAGGGCTCACCGCGGATCAAACCAGCCCATTTCCACTAGAGCCCAATCTCACTCTCAAGTCAATTGTCCGCACTAAGCACTTTAAAATTTCAACATAGGTCCTTTTAATTTGCTGGTTATTCAAAGTGGCCACAAACCCAATTTATTGCTGTAGAATTAAAACCCTCAATCCCCCCTCGATAACCAAATCAATTTTCCTTCTGTGAGTACAAGTCGATAAGCAACAATGACGAACGTGGAGGCGGAGGCGGTGGATTTCGAGCCGGAGGAGGACGATCTGATGGATGAGGACTTAGGAGACGGAGGTGCATCCCCCAGCCGTGGCGCTAATGTTCCTCGGCTTAAGTCTGCCATCACCGGCGGCTTATCGTCTTCCGGTCCTAAGAAGACCAAGGGCCGCGGCTTCCGTGGCGAGGCATCGACTGAGGCCGAACGTAATGCTCGTATGTCCGGGCGTTTTGACTCCCTTGACTCCGACGGTGGGCCCGGCCCCGAACGATGTAAGCATTCGTGACTAAAAAACTCTTTCTTTTGCTTGCATTAATGTCTTTTTCCTCTTCGAGTTTTGTTCTATTGCAACTGATGTCAGTCTTGTATTTGAAGACTATATTGATGAGGTCAGGATCTGTGTTTTAGCTGAAATATCTCCTATAAATTGGTGCAAGTTTATACATATCTACTGTTTCATGAAATGTTTATGCTTCGTTGATTAAAGTTCAAACTTTTGCTGAATTATTAGAGCATTTTGAAGAAGATGAAGGATTATAGTCTATAGACGTGAATTCATAGCTTATTAGTTATTTCTTTTTAATAATTATTATGTGGCCTTAGGGTTTTGTGTATTGCATTTTTGAGTTGGCCCGATCTGTTTCATTATCTGAATTAGTTGGAAATAGGCCCTTGCCTATCTGCCTCCAATAATGTATTTGTGTCCTGTGCTGCCCCCAATATTAGCTTTCTTGAAATTCCAGGATGAATATTTGTATGCAATTGGAGTGCCCTTCAAAATTTGTTCTGCAGGATGGATGATATTGGAAAATGCACCCCGTAGTGGCTTCACCTGTTCATACATGCTTTTTAATGCCTAGTTGAATCTGGTATCAGTAGACTTTACTAACTGAATCTGGTATCAGTAGACTTTACTAACTTTTCCAAGGAGTTGTACCAAAACTGAACTTTGACACACCGCTAATATAAGTCTAGTTGAAATTCTTGAGAGGGACATGTTACTGAATTGATGAATGTTAACTGATAAGTGGTGTTATATTCATTAATTGAAAAAATGCTGTATACTCGATTGTAATTCATTTTTACATCAATGAAGTTGTTTCTGTTTCAAAAAAAAAAAAAATTAATTGAAAAAATTGAAATATCGTTCTCGCTTTTTATTTTTTATTTTTTACTATTATAGTTGCTGCGGCATCATCACACTTCATATAACCCTAGAAGAGGTGAGAATGTTATATTTCTAATTGGGTTCGAATTTTTTCAGCAATTGAAGGATGGATAATACTTGTCACTGGAGTTCATGAAGAAGCACAAGAAGACGATCTTCAAAATGCATTTGGTGAATTTGGGGAGATTAAGAATTTGCACCTAAATCTTGACCGGAGAACGGGGTTTGTCAAGGTGAAATATTTTTTCCCCTATAAGATCCCTCAACAAAGTTTGATTAGCTCCCAGAGTACTATCATGTGATCATTGTGCAATTGCCCTGCCATGAAGATTGAAGTGAATCGGATAAATCATAAATGAAGAATACATCCCTGAAAAACTTAAATCTTTTTGCGATGTGTCCTGTAGGAGCTATGCAAGTTAAAGAGAAGAAATTGATTTGCCAAATGAGTTAGTAATCCGCTAATCCTGATACGTAAAGATCGCAAATGATTTTTTTCACTGTAAAAATACTATTCACAACCCATATATAAATAATACGACATGTCATATTTTATATTTTACAAAAATATTTGTATGCTTAGATGAACCCACCTATTAGCATGTCTTCTTTTAGTCATCAAAAGAACATAAAATGAAAGAAAAGTTGCAAAGAAAAAGAAATGAGTTTTAGTGATGGAAGTGGAGTTATTAAGACCTAAAGAACTGGAAGTCATGATTTTTGTTGTGCCCTGCCTGCTTGTAGGATGCTTGTAACTTTTGCCTCATACAGGATCACATGTTCCCGTTTCATGATATATTTTTGTCGTCACATCACAGCTTGAAATATTCTATTAGATAATTATTATGATGGTATGTATATTACTTCAACCAAGCCTTTTGATTTACGATAAGAGGACTGATAGTGAAATGGGTATTTGTTACCAAGGTAAGGATATTAGCAACAGGTATCTGCTCTTCTATCATTTGGGGTTGCTTCTTCCATATGGTCTAGCTGACATTTATTGGTAGTAGACGATATTGATTTCCCAAGCCTCATTGAACGTGATTGGTGTAGAAGCTTCTCTGAGCTTGTTGACTATTGTTTTACTGAAAGGGACCTGATTTTGTTTTTATGACCTCAGTTTGCCATTGCTTGCTGTTAGGTTAGTTTTTGCTAACTAGATTCACTGACTTGCTCTATAGGGTTATGCACTCATTGAATATGAGAAATATGAGGAAGCAGAGAAAGCTATAAATGACATGGATGGGACAGAACTGCTTACTCAGCCCATAACTGTTGATTGGGCATTCAGCAAAGGTCCATTCAGAAGGAGGAACATGAGGAGGAGGTACATCTTCTCAAAGTCACATTTGTGTGTATTATTGTAGACATATTACTTTCTCATAACGACATGTTACTTTCTCATAATACTTAAAGCTTGATGCGAATTTAACTTCGTATATAATTGCTGATCATAAATTGGAAAGCAAAAAAATTTTGGAGCTCCCATAGCAATCACACTTTTCCATCCTGTCAAGGATGCGATTCCAACTCTCAAGACTGAAAGCTATGAAGTTGGTGAGGGTAGTGTATTTCAAATGGAAAAGGAAAAGATATGAAGATATTATGTCATTCCAAATAAAATGGAGGAAAATTTGTTTTACAAGGTTTCTCTGCCTACCAATTAGGTTTGGAAAAACTTATTTATGAAGCTGAAAGAGGAGAGACTGGTCAACCTTATAGATATTAGAAATTCTACCCTATGATGATCCTATTGATATAACATCCCTGAAACCTAGTTTTCTGTTTTGCCTCAATCCTTTATGTGATTACTGATAAGAATACACTAGGCTGTTAGGTTTTGGTGAGGTATGCCATCTACTATTTGTTGTTGAATGCTTTCATCTTCCTTTTTACATTTGAATGCCATCAGAAGTTGATTGGTTATCACCAACGTAACTTATGGCCGTATCTAAGAGGGACATGCACTTATTTTCCTGTCAGACTTGTGCATTTAAAAAACTGTAGAAGGAGTAACCGGGTAATTGAAAAGAAAAATGCTAAATAAATATGGTAATTAACATAGAGGTTTACATAAGGTTATGTGGTCCATGTGATGACCATTGATTTGAAAGTGGAATAGGTCAAAGGGTCCGGCTAAATACACCCTTTAAAAAAAAAAAATCGACAATTACCAATTTACTCTTCTTTCTTTCTTTTCTTTTCTTTTTTTTTTTTTTTTTTTTCTGCACTTCCCCAACCAAAAAAAAAAAAAAAAAACACGAAGAAGCTTCTTAATGGTAGACGAAGAAGCTTTGGCTGCCAATAATGGCAGCCGAGGAAGAAGAGGAAGGAATAAATAAATGAAGAAAAGAAAAGAACGTGTACGTCCCTTTAAGATATATATATATATATATATATATATACACATACTACCTCCGTCCCATAATTATAGTCCACTATTCCTTTTTAGGCCGTCTCAAAATATAGGCCACATTCTTTTAAAGATATAATTAAAATATTAGTTATCTTATATGCCCTTATTTAATGTATATAGTTATCACCAAAATAACTCAATTGAAATAAAACATCCAATAAATAAAAGGGGTATAATAGGAAAATACGTTTAAGTTTTACTTTTCCAACACTATTAATTGCATTTTTCTTAATCTTTGTGAAATTGGAAGTGGGCTATATTTATGGGATGGAGGTAGTATATATTTTTTTCTTCTTCTGTATGTTCTTCGGCACAGCTTGGCTGACATCTGCCAAAATTTTTATTTTATTTCATTTTATTTTTTATTTAAAGTTTTGTAAGCTTCTTTGGCTGCCATTTATGGCAGCCGAAGAAACTTCAATTGCCGAACCAATGAGGGAAGAAGAAGGTGAGGGATTATGTTCGTTCTTGTTCAACCAAGCTTCTTCGTTCTGGTTTTTTTTTTTTTTGCCTTTCTTTTTTTTTTTTTTTTGTGTTGGTGTTTTTGGTGGGTGGGTGTTTTTGGGTGGGGGAGAAGGGGGTAAAGTGGTATTTTTATTAAAAGGGGGTGTAGAAAGTAGGGGTGGGGGGTGCGTTTAGTCGAACCCTAGGTGCCTAGTGTATAGTGTGTTGAACTTTCTTTTGAAGTATTATGTTTTCGTAGAATAATTGGATTGAAAATGGAACGTGTTCTTTTTCTTTCGTTTCCCTTGATAATTGGATTTGTTCATCTTTCATAATCTTTGCCCTTTTTAAAATATCTTTGCAGATCACCCCGTGGTCGTCGTTCTAGAAGCCCTCGGAGGAGATTCTAATGTTGGTGGCTTTTGAAGGAAAGTTGTGGGTTCTGTTGAGAGTGGAAAAACTATTCTGATAGTTGTGGATTGATGTTAAAATTGGATCATATGTACTGTTGCAGTTTACTAGGATTTGCATCTCTTTTCGATGCATAACTTAATCTTCATTTATATGTTACTGCTAATGGATTGTCTACTTCCCTTGCATTGTGTTTTTGCTTTGGACAGGGAAAAGTACATTCTCCATGTTCTGATGAATCATCTTTTCCTTCTTGCGTGCTGTATGTTAATTGTAATCTTCTTACTCTCAGAAAATTAACTTCATGTTGTTGCAAGAATTTGTGTTTTAATTTTTACGCATCTCTTTACTTGAAAAATTCCCATAAAATGGTGACATCTTTGTATAAATAGTTTTTGATATCATCCATTTTCATCTATCCAGCTTGGTGCTATGACATTGGTTTTTGGTAGCTCATAAAGCCTGTATTTGTTTTACTTTTTCATTTATTAACCTTTTGTTTTCTTCGTTTTTAATCTTTTTTTAAAATTAATTTGTAATACTCGGTTAGTTGAATTTCAATACTAGTCATACATTTCATCACATACTTCATTATTGGTAATCTTTTGCAAGAAATGACTTGTGCCCAAAGGGCAAACTATTTGTTCACTGTTTGTTACCAAAATTTGAAACATGAATAATCGATGGTATTATTGCCTTTTTGTTACACACTATTTTATAGCCTTCTAGTAGTGATATTAATGCCTTTTCGTTATTGATAAGTTGGAAGGACCAATTCTATTATCTATCGGCATTATTGACAATGATGTCACATATCAATATCAGAAGGGGTTGTGATGTTCCTGCATTAAGCACTAAGAAAAATTCAAAACCTGATATATACTGAGTAGATGTTAAAGTCAATTTTTTTTTTTTTTTGGATTGAAATAGTTAATATGTCTATTACATAAGTGAAAATTTTAAATTTTTTGTTGCATATCACAAACAACGATAGGTATATCAACATCTGCGAACTTGTAAATAGGCGAACGAAATTTTTAGCTATATAATTCTCCATAAAGACCAATGGGAAGGGTCGAATTGGAAGCGGGCAGCGGTAGACGGTGTGGGTACATCATTGGGCTGACGTGAAACGCCCATTTGACAAAAATAATCAACAATTGGCGACGGGACTCGTATTAATGTAACTGCAAACCATTTATTTTGGACCCCATTCATTAAATTAAACACATGTCCCCAACCAGCTCCCTCTTTTAGTTTTCACGTTCGCCGTTCACTTCAAATAAAAATTTCAAATTAAAAATTAAAGATCTTTTCACTTTCTAACTAATAATAATTAGTTATTTTTTTTAAAAAAATAATAATTGGTTAAATTTGACTGAATTTATATATCTATCTGATCATCTTATTATCCTGCTGCCCACCTATCTTACCATGCTACCTCCATGATCACACTCCTAAACCCTTTCCACCGCCGTGACTCTCTCTCTCTAGGTATCTCTTTCTCTCTTTCTCTCTCACACACAGACACACACACACAGACACACACTCACTCACTCTTATCTACGTCTATAATTACATAAGTACATACATATATACATTCCAACATATAAATAAAGATAGAAGGGTAGTTGTTTGGTGGCTAGTGAATAAATTAAGTTAGTTATATATATTCAATCACTCATTTAAGGATATAAACATAGATATCTTAGCACACAACGTCTCGTATTTCACTTTGACCACTCACTTCAAAGTTTCTAAGTATGGAAATAGAGGTGGCAAGTGGCGGTGGTGGAGATGATGCAAGTTCTAGCTTCTCCGGCGGCGGTGATATTGAGAAGGGTCCACTAGGGGGGACTAGTGGCGGAGCATACTTGGTTTGGGAAGATCTAACGGTGTTGCTACCAAATTTTGGACATGGCCCCACCAAGAAATTGCTTGATGGTCTCAATGGCTATGCTGAGCCTGGTAGAATCATGGCTGTTATGGGTCCTTCTGGTTCTGGCAAATCCACACTTCTTGATGCTCTAGCAGGTCTCTCTCTCTCCCTCCCTCCCTCTATATATACTTACATATATTCCTACACACTCTTCGTTGCATTGGGCGATTCGATAGGCGTTAATATGTCCACAATCATCAGTTGACATACATGTTACAAAAAACTTTCTAAAAATTTCAATTTTTTCTGCCGTATGTCAATTCAGTGATAATCAGATAATCGTCGTTTCCATGTCACAATTTGGCAAATCCATTATTGAGTTGGATTAAAACTTTGATTGACCTTTCGTTGGAAGTATAGGAAGAAGTGAAACATAACTCGATAGTGAGATTATAGTAACTTACAACGTTTTTTAATTGGGGTGTAGTATATATTTTGTTGGACGAATATGTCGGCTAGGTAAAATTACGAATTTAACCGTACCATGTAATACACAATTCTCAGCTTTTAAATCAGAACAGAAAAATGTCACAATTAATTGTACAGCAAAGTAGTTGGTTGATCAAATTAAATGAGGGGGTAGGCAAAATTTTCATGTATGAGAACAGTCTTTTTCAATTGCCAGCTGAAATCCATGCCAGCCTAATAAATAATTTATCATGGGAATTAATCACTCTACCTAACTTACGTAAAGCTGCGATCGAAAAATTAAATTCCGTTATTTTATTTTATTTTATTTATTTATTTTTGTGAATTTTCAGAAATTAATTAATGCTCGACGTGGCCGGATTAACAAGGATTAACCATCGTACATTAATGTTTCCTTCTATATTCGGATATATTATATTATAAAAAGTGTGTAACGTTAGTGGCTTGTTTGGATGCGAATGAAAGTGATTTTTGTACATAAATAAGTACTTAAAAGAAAAGGTGCTTATAAGCATGACCAAACGTCTGTTTCATTGCTCACTAAAGTTTTAACTTTTAATTTGTCACAGGTAGACTATCAAGCAATGTCGTTATGAGCGGAAATATACTTCTTAACGGGAAGAAGCGTAGGCTCGACTATGGAGTTGTCGTAAGTATTCTACACGAAAACAAGTTTGTGACACTCGATTACATCATTACATTTTATCAAGAAAAAAAAAAAACTTCCTTTTGTTTATTTTCTACACATTTTGTGATTTCGACTATTTTTAGGCTTATGTAACACAAGAGGATATCTTGTTGGGAACTCTAACCGTTAGAGAAACCTTAACATACTCAGCCTATCTAAGGCTTCCAACAACCATGTCTAGAGAGGAGGTAAAGGGGATTATAGAGGGAACTATAATCGAAATGGGGCTTCAAGATTGCGCCGATCGACAAATAGGAAATTGGCAATTACGAGGGATAAGTGGTGGAGAGAAGAAAAGATTGAGTATCGCGCTCGAAATTCTCGTAAGACCTCGTGTAATGTTTCTCGATGAACCTACTAGTGGCCTCGATAGTGCGGCGGCATTCTTTGTTATTCAAGCGATTAAAAACATCGCTCGTGATGGAAGGACGGTTATCTCATCAGTTCATCAACCGAGTAGCGAAGTTTTTGCCTTGTTCGATGATCTCTTTTTGTTGTCCGGCGGTGAGACGGTCTACTTCGGAGAAGCAAAGATGGCTATTAAGGTATGATCTTTATAAATTAATCATTACATAGTTAAAGAATTGTCTCGTGGGGTACGGGAAAAAAATTTGCAATAGAGAACCACGTTATTTAGTTAATTTTGAAAGCTGGATTACACTAAACAACATTTATGGACATCCACGATGACTTGAAAATATAGGGGTAGTAGAAATTTTTTATTGATATATTATATCGTTATATATATAAAAGGTGAAATACGAGTCTAATCTAAAACTTATTTTCGCCTGTAGTTTTTCGCTGATGCGGGGTTCCCATGTCCGAGTAGAAGAAATCCATCCGATCACTTCCTCCGGTGCATTAACTCAGACTTCGATGTCGTGACAGCCACATTGAAAGGTTCACAACGACTTCGTGTAAGAACTCGATAACACTTTAATTTCCTCTATTGATTTAATTTACTAGTGCTTAGTGGAATAATCGATGCAATTGTGACTGAATAGTAGAAGTGAATTTTATGTTCTTTGTAATAACAGGAAATACAAAGAGCAGCGGATCCTTTAATGAATTTGGCAACGTCAGATATCAAATCAGTGCTAATCGAAAAGTATGGGAACTCGGAGTACGCAAGAAAAGAAAGATCGAGGCTCCGTGAAATCTCTTCCATTGTAAGTTATCGAAAGTTAATTATTTCTCCTCATCTATTACTATTAGATGGATTTATTATGCCTAGACGAAGTAGTGAGTCGAGCTGAATGTAATTAATTAATCCATGAATTATATAGGAAGGGCTCCAGTACATGGCACTTAAAGGAAGTCAAGCGAGGTGGTGGAAACAACTTTCGACCTTGACAAGAAGATCGTTTTTGAACATGTCTAGAGACGTGGGATATTATTGGTCTAGAATAGTTATCTATATAATTGTTGCGCTATGTGTTGGCACTCTATTCTACGACGTTGGCACTAGTTACTCCGCAATCTTGGCTAGAGGAGCGTGCGGTGGCTTCGTGACGGGATTTATGACTTTTATGTCCATCGGAGGTTTTCCGTCCTTCATCGAAGAAATGAAGGTAAACAATTTGAAAAAGTAGTTTATTTGTCAGTATTCTCCATTTGGTGCAATCTCCAAATCTTGTACAAGCAGTTGACCAAATCTTGTACAAGCAGTTGATCGATGTAGTGCAATCTCAACTATGCTGCATTTAATATGGTATAAGCCATTTGTACCAGATAGGGAGCATATTAATTTGTTAGTCAATTATTTATTTTGATGCTAAGGTAAGATGCTTTATGTTCCTTATGAATAGGTTTTTTATCGTGAAAGGCGTAATGGATATTATGGAGTCGCCGTGTTCATATTATCGAACTTCCTATCTTCGTTCCCATTCTTGGTCGCCGTCTCGGTTGCTACAGGAACCATTACGTTCTATATGGTGAAATTTCGGTCGGGATTTTCTCATTACGCGTTCTTTTGTTTAAATATTTTTGGGTGCATTGCGATGGTAGAAAGCGTCATGATGATTGTAGCCGCGGTAGTTCCCAACTTCTTGATGGGGATCATAGCCGGAGCTGGAGTTCTCGTAAGTAATTTTTCTTAAAAGCTCTATATTGTGTTTAAAATGTTACTTCAAAAGTCACTTTCATCGTTTTTAAACACTTATTATCTACATCTAATCACAAGTGCTGAAAAAGTAGGTAACCCAAAAGTTGCTTATTAACACTTTGCAAACAAGGGCATTGTTATTAGAATAAATCTACTCTTCCACGCAAATCTATCTCCACACAAATTTTCGCCCTAATAAAACATGATAAATTACCATTTTACCCCCCGAAAGTGTTTTTTTTTTTTTTTTTTTGGGGTGGGGGTTGGGGGTGCACCCTATTAGGGTGTGGATTTTGTGTGGAGATCAATTGTGTAGAAGTATAACATTTATTATCGTGAAAACTAACATCAAACTAGTTCCGCAATCGACTTAATTATGCATTTCTATATAGGGAATCATGATGATGACTGCTGGATTTTTCCGTTTGCTCGACGATCTACCGAAGGTATTCTGGCGCTATCCAGTTTCGTTAATTGGTTACGGTGCATGGGCACTTCAGGTACTTACACAATCCCAATGTTTTTTTTTTAATTAAAATTCAAATGAGATACTAAAAGATGGATCGAAAATTGTACATCGTGTGTAGGGAGCATACAAGAACGATATGCTTGGGCTCGTATTTGATCCTCTGATACCCGGTGATCCAAAATTAACTGGCGAACACGTTATAAAGGTTTTGTTCAAAATACCGATAAATCATTCCAAGTGGTGGGATTTATTCGCCGTGTATGTCCTTATAGTATGTTATAGATTCCTCTTCTTCATTGTTCTCAAGTTAAGAGAAAGAGCGGTGCCTATTTTCCATTCGCTTTATGCCAAGAGAACAATGCATCACATCCAAAAGCGACCGTCGTTCAGGAGGAAGCCGTCTTTTTCAATGTCCAAGAGGCACCATAACCTCCATCCATTGTCTTCTCAAGAAGGTCTAAGCTCTCCTATTCCCTAGCTAGCTAGAGCCAATAAATTAAAACACGTACGAGATTGTATTGTCTACACCTTACTATTCATTTATCCCGATATCTTTTTTTTTTCTATAGTGCACTAGCTAGTTTACAATATTTACTTACTAACATATATTGTTGTTGATTGCGGTTGAAGATTATGTTTGGTTTGTATGTAATAAAGGTTTTTAATTTGAGAAAGAATCACGATAAAGTTGAATTCAGACTTATGTATAAAAAAATAGTTTTGTTATTCTTACATAAATATTGTAATATTTAATAACGAGCATGGTGCTCAAGGAGTTTTGTTTGAATATGACTCTTTCAAGTTGTAATCCCAAACTACTTTCAAGATTCCAAAAAAACGTTTAAATTATTCAAAGTCAACTCTAATTAATTATTATTATTAATCTATGAATTGCTTTTAATTATACTTAACATAATTAAACTCCTCGAGTTTATGAACTTTGAAAAGAAACGATGCTAATAATAAACAAAGAAAAATATGTCCTACCCGATGTGACATGCGCATTTCCAATCGCGGGCTCATATTGTATATTTGGAAAGTCTTGTTCACTGTTTTATATTTATATGACAAGTATTGTGGGGATACGAGCTATTAATTAAAAATTATATTTCTTTCTCTTTTATCCAATATATATTTATCGACTTTTCAACTGTCATGTTAGAAAATAGATAAGATATTGCAACCTAGTGCGATTAAATAGTTATAATGATTTATTAATATGTTAGATTCATCTCTTTGACTTTAATGAAACTTCAATGAAACATATATTCTTGTTAAAGAAAGGTATTTCTAACTCAATTCTTACATTTGGTATAGGTATATATTTGTTCGATTGAGGAAATTATTAAATAATCGAAAAATCGGTACTTTTAAACTTAAAGGGTTCACTTTAACGAATCAACATAAACTTCTTGCGGAAAAATGGAAAAAATCATGTGAAGAAATTTGTTAATTATTGTGTAGAAGATATCTAGAAATTCATACAAATTTGTGTGGCAAAATGCCACAGCCTAATAAAATGTGGCATTAAATGATCATAATACCCCTACAAGTGGAGGCCCCACAATCCTATTAGAGTATGGTAGAAGTCTAGCATTTCTCGTGTTGTGTAATGGTTGTTATACCTATGGTAGGGCTGAGCATGTGATGTAAGTAGTGACACAAACATGCAATTGAAAAGTGGTATAACAATATTTCTATATCGGCTTCCGGGTGTCTACACCATCCCCCTACACGTCTAATGTGACCCAACCTAACTCGTTTCTCTCTCTAAAACACCGTCTCTCTTCGCTCAACTTCCAAATTTCATTCGCATTATATCCAAATCCTTAATCCTCTGTCTCAATTTGACTCTCATTTCTTCGATCTTGCTATCACGAATTCTTTGGCACAGCTCCAGTTTTCACTCTCTCTCTCTCTCTCTCTGTATATATCTGCGTGTGTGTGCAGATATATATACAGACACAAGTGACATACATGCAGAGGACAGAGAACCCCATGTCGCCAAGCAAGATCAGCTCACACCATGTATGAGTCGTTCAATTGAATTGATTTCAGTGCAATTGCTTTTGAATTTTGGGGACTTGAGATTTTTCAATTGGGTTCAGTTTAGTCGAGTGCTGCTGAGTTCCAATTTCCTTTATTTTCGATTTGTTTATCTTAATTTCTCGTTTTGTTTCGTGTTATTTCGGAATTTGTGCTCGCTGAGCAGTATTTTGATTCGTTTCTGTGATTAGAAGGTAATTGAGGTAGTCCTCTAGAGGATATGGCTCTTTCAACTGCTATCTGCCCATTATTAATGGGAATATGAGGTTTATTTGTTTATTTATTTTATTTTCTCACCAGAGGAAAGGGCATAACTGAAAGTGTGTGTAAATTTGTTTCCTATATCTGTTGGTGATGACATTGTTTTTCTGACATTAAATAAAGTTAAAGAAGAAATTGGTCAAAATTCATAATCCACCTTCTTGGTGTGGATCTAAATTGCAGTATCTGTACCATTTCTAGTTATGTATTGAATGGAAACCCATGTAATAGGTGTTTATCGAGCCTTTTGAGAACTCTCAACTAGTCAACTGTTTCCGATTTAATATATTAGAGAAAAGGTGAGAGATATTTGTGAATGTCAATTAATGCAGAAACATTGCTGATGAAAAACTTCAAGATTGGCACCTAACGACTTGTGAATAGTGTAATAGATTTTGATATTTAGGATATCTCTTGTTGTGCATCATGAGAGAGGTTTTATTAAATGAAATCGTTATGAGAAGTGGAGGGCACGTATGGATAACCCCTTCTCTACTGTGAATGGGATATCAAATTAATTTGAAAGAAAGATTTTCATCAATTTTATCGTTTTAGATAGATACAGTACTCTGAAATCTATAATATTGATAATTTTTTCTATAACGCATTTACATATAAAATATGCTTTACTAAACTAATCTGACTCAATATATTTATTCTGTTCCATGCCTGACTACAGAGATAATTTGCTATTTATGTCACTGCATGACTGCATCATGTTCTCCATTTTCTATTGATCATTCTTTCTACATACTAATAACTCACCAACGTCAACTGAAAGAAAAGAAGAAACTTTTGAACACTAACATGCTAACTAACAGGGAAATTCTAGTGTTTCACCAGCAGAGAATGGGTTTAGTGATGGGTTGTCACAATTAAACTCGGAAAGGGCTGTGGAGGAACTTGTTCAACAGCCTCTTGTTCAGGGAATTGATGATCATCTTGTTGAGTTTTCTGAGGCTGTGAGAAGTATGCCCTACTCCAACCTACATTTTCAGAACTATTTTCAATATTCAGAATCTGTTACTTACGATTCAATTCTTCTTGTGATTTTAGCTGTTGCAAAGGCATTACGACGAGTTACTGAAGGAAAGGCCTCTGCTCAAGCTGAGGCTGCTGAGTGGAAGCGTAAATATGAATTGGAGAGGGAACGTAACAAGCTATTGGAGAAGAAAGGTTCATTTATTCCTTTTACGTTCAGAGTTTGCAATATGCCTATTGATGTACTTACGTATTTGCTTATTGTTTCTGAACTGTGTTTATGTTTTGTCATTTCTATTTCATTGATCAAGGCCTAAATTTGCATTTTCATTCTGGTTTGAGTTTCTTAGAGTTAATACGATCTGCTTGTGGGACTTTAAAAGAACACATCCGTAAACTGAGTTGAGACACACCTATTTGGCAATATTTCTTTGGGATTTTTGATCACAAACTTACAGCCACTCATTTTCAGTATGTAGAAATGTATTGGTATAATAAAAAGAAACTGATTTCATTTAGTGTCAAATTTTGGTGGCATAGGAGTTGTCCTGAAAAACTAGTGAATCCATTGCTGATGTCTTTGGGTTGATTCTGTATGCATTTCCTCTTCCTCCTACTTTCTGACATTGATCACCCAGCTCTATGATAATATAATGATATTGCATGAGTATATATGTTTTTATTTTCATAGATTTTGGCATATGGAGTTGTATGTCAGTTACACATGAAATGCTTTTAAAGAAACAAAGAACACAGAAATATCCATGCATGCTAACTCCCGTGCATATATGGATGCAATTTTTCTCTCTCTTAAATTTTCTTATATGCAATACTTTGTTCTCAATGATTCTGCTTTACTAAGTACAATCTTGTGAGTAACACACTGGCTTGTTTCAGTGCTATCATCTGGAGGACATTGCAGTGAGTTGAACAATGAGAGAGCAGAAAATTTGGTAGACCAAACTGTGTTGTCCAATGAACCCAGTGAACAATGTGAGTGGAACGGTGGAAAAGATGATATTTGTGCTCACGAGGTTCTTCGAGACGGTGAACCTGAATCCACCTCAAGTGATGTCCACAATAAGATGATGAGGAAGGTAAATAGTTGGTTAACTGGCAGTTTATTTCCATATCGATTTATTCAGTGTTTATCCATGGTTACCGGCTCTTGGTTAGTTGATTTTAAGTGGGGAAAAGGGAAAAAAAGAGACTAGTGAGGTTCAAGGTACTATTCCTGGAAGTACAGAACTGTGGTGGGTGGGTTTATCCCCCCCTCCTCTCCCTCTCTCTTGAAAAGCAACAAGCAAGGTTTCTAAACCCCTAGTGATATTCTAAAAATCTCATGAAAATAGGACTTTTGTTTGATATTTTGACAATTACTGGCTAGTCTGTTAATAAGAATTAAAATTTAAAATATTGGTTTTCATGAGACAGGCGTCATTTAAACTATCGTGGTGTTGCAAAGGCGAAAAAAGTGACCGACACAAACATGACATTGTCTCTTTTGAAAAGGGTAATATAACAACTGCAGAACGCAGCAGTAAACAGGTATGGTTTTTGGCATTAAGCTTTTTGAATTTCTTTCTTGTGTTACTTTGAACTCCAATTTTATTTGCATTTTGTTTTATTTTCTTAATCGTTGGATATCCTGAAGACACGGATTGAGCATATACCATATAAGCAATTTTCTTTTCCAGATTTATTTAAAATGGGAATCTCCCCCATGCACGGTGCTCATATTGACCAAGCCCAATTCAACTTCTGTACAAATGCTGTGTTATGAAATGGTCAGGTAGGATGCTTAAAGATTGTGAGGCTTGCATTTAAGTCACAATTTCTACACCATAAGTTAGTTCAACTCTTTCACATGTCAACTTCTCTTTCACATGTCAATTGATTCCCGTTCTTTGGGATTTTTTATTTTCATTTTTGGTTTAATTTAACACACACACAAAGAAAAATTATTTATTTATTTATTCAGCTGTGCAACTTCTCAAGACTCCTTATTCATCCTTCCTTCCCCAGATGGTTAAAAGAACAGAAAAAGTTAAATATCTTTGTGGAGCCACGAGTGAAAGCCAAACTTTTGAAAGAGTCACCGTACTACAATTTTCTACAAACCTGGCAAGATGGTAACTATGCCAACTTTTCCTCTATTACAGAACTTACAAAAAGGAAATGTTACTTACTAATGTCAGAAATACTCTCTTGTATTTGTTTATAATTTGTTTCTATTTCATTGTTATCATAATCTGGTTTTCCAAAGACAAGGAAATGCTGCTTCTGCATATGAAAGTTGACCTTGTTGTGACTCTGGGTGGGGACGGAACTGTTCTTTGGGTGAGTAAACTGTTTAATCTTCTTCAGAAAACTCTATTTTACTTTTCCAATTTTAAAGTAATCATATTATGTCACTTTACACTTGTATATGTCGAATTTACTATGAGCTTCTGTATTTGCAGGCTGCGTCTAGGTTCAAAGGGCCAGTTCCTCCTATTGTCCCATTCTCTTTAGGGTCGCTTGGCTTCATGACCCCATTTCGTATCCTCATTATTTCTGTGAATAGTTTCTTATTTTTCACATTCTCCTTCTCAGTATGTGTTGGCGCTGAACTTTTAGTTTGCTAAAAGCTTTTTTTTGGAATGATTGCTATGAAATGCGTGGATAATGAGTAATTGTTTGGATGTGTGGTCAATATTCAAGTCCAGTTTAACTGAATAGCAAAGTTAATTTTATGGGTAAAAAAAAAAAATGTTGAAATGAACAGAGTAAAGATACTATTCTTGTATAAACAGAGGGCAAAAAACAAGGTAATATGCTATTTATAAAATGTTCTTATTGATTATCACTAATGGGATATTAATTGATTGGTCATTTCAGACCTTATGTCTAAGACAACAAACCAATTCTAACAAAATTAATGTCACATCACTGGCAATCGATAAGCAATGATGAGGGGTAACAGTCCTCTGAAAATAACGGCTGCTCTGATCATCTCTTATGGACTTATCTTTAACATAAAATCAGATAGTGAGCATTATCGTGAGTATCTTAATTTGATTCTTCGCGGTCCCATTAGTATCACATTAAGACATCGGCTGCAATGCCATATCATTCGGGATTCGGCTAAAAGTGAATATGAAAGTGAAGGACCAATGCTTGTCTTGAACGAAGTGACCATTGATCGTGGAATTTCATCATTCCTCACAAATTTGGAATGCTATTGTGACAACTCTTTTGTCACTTGTGTACAAGGAGATGGTCTAATCTTATCAACTACGTCTGGGAGCACTGCATATTCCCTTGCTGCGGGAGGATCAATGGTTCACCCCCAGGTATGATTTGAATCATTTTCATCCCATCTTGGCATTTGAGCATCTTTACTAAGCGTAGACAATCTGGCAAGTTACTTTTTAAGTAATTTCTTGATCAATGCTTTGTTAGGCAATTCCTTGAATCCTGTGTTCGGAAGTGTAAATTTAAGTGATTTTAAGCACTTGGTCCTGTGGGATTTGTGGATAACTAGTTGGCAGTAGTTATGGCTACTCAAAAAAAGTGTTACATAAAAAGTATGTCTATAACATGCACCTAGCGTGCCCTTGGGTAAATTTTCATTTTGTTAAAAGTTGAACTTTGTGGACGGAATTGTGGACATGGAACTAGGAGGGTTGTGGTTAATACTGAAGTTTTATTTTGTCTGAGTAATAGAAGTTTATTTTATTTTTTAAGTAGAAAAAAGTTAAGATGACCATAATTGTTTGTGCTTGATAAATTTTTGTTTTTGTGAAAGCTAACTTTTTGAGTTGAATAGTGATGAGGACAACAAGATATATAGTTAATAATGAGTAGTAATTTGAGATACGTGTTTAATATTGAAGTTTGACTTTGACTCCAGGTTCCAGGCATCCTATTTACACCAATCTGCCCGCACTCTCTATCCTTTCGACCGCTGATACTACCCGAGCACGTGACAATTCGAGTGGTTGTACCATTCAATAGCAGAAGCCATGCTTGGGTATCCTTCGACGGCAAAGATAGGAAACAATTAGGACCAGGCGATGCACTTGTGTGCAGCATGGCACCTTGGCCAGTGCCTACTGCTTGCCAAGTCGACTCCACCAGTGACTTCTTACGCAGCATCCATGATGGTCTTCATTGGAATTTAAGGAAGAATCAGTCGTTCGATGGCCCGCGAGACCTGTGAAGAACAAATATTCTTACTTAAAATTGTATGCAATCCATTTCTCTCTAATACCTTGTTAGTGTGTGTATTTATGAGTATTTATGAGTTTTGATATGAAATAGGAGAGAGAATGAAGTGGGATTGAGTGGTGGGGATTTATGTAGTACAGTGGGTCCCAGAAAATATGTGGATGTAATTGTTTGACTTTTGATGTGAATGTGTTAAAATGTGTAAAAATTTGTTAAAAGTTGTAGAAGAACGGGGGCTAAGTTAAATAACATGGGAGTTCATGATAAAATTATTTTTTTTTTTAAATTGAAAGTACGCAATTTTATTCGTGTTTGGATAGATAATCAAGTATGATATAGATGGTTCATGAAATACAAATTGTGTTTAAGTCACTTGTTGTACAGGTTATTGTTGTTTCTAGTTTGACCTGACAATTACAGTGTAAGAATGAAAGATCAAACATATTTTACGGTTCTTCCATCTTGTCTTGTGTTTGGATCATCCTAGTCAGTGTAAAAGGTGGCATGGCATTTTTTTCCCCTCCTAATTATGTTTGCATTTTTAAAGTTGCAAGTTGGGGAACAATCGGTAGTGTCGTGAGTTTTCAATAGTGAAGTGATCAGTGTTATAGTGTTCAATGTTGGAGTTCTATGAGGACTGTAGCATTTAGCCATTGACTAACATGTACCACATAATATTTGTTGATCCATCCAGACTATTTATAAGCAGCAGTTCCTTTAACCATCAGGATTAGTTTGATGGCCAGAATCTCTCTTGATTAGCAAGAGGTTTAAAGTTCAAACTCTGTAAATATTATTAAATTAATAATATTGTATTTACATTCTATGTGGTGTGTGTGGTTTGTCCATCGTTATATGGTGGATTGTTTGTTTCGTTTGTTTCTATTATTTCGTTGTTATATGACGGTTATGGAGTCTTGGGATGCCTCATCAGATTCGTTCTTCGCGAGTCCCAAGTTGAGATTGGAATGGATTATACTCCAAATATTTTAATGATATATTCTGATGTAATATGTCGAACTTGAAATGTAAAATAGTAGTTTCTTTTAGTGAATTCGGCTTGTGTTTGGACTTTGGATGGATTTATTAAAAAATAACTTTTTGAATGTGCTATTGATTGAAAAGTTTTAAAAAATAATAATAAAAATATGAATATTTTTGTTATATCAATAAAATTGAAGGATTCCCTGAAAATCGGAATAAAAATTGAAAAAAGAAAAGTTGATCGACCATAACTATAGTGTTGAAAAGATGAGTGTAATTTTCAAAGAATTTTGGGCCAAGCTCAAATTAAGGATGATGGCTTTGTTCACCCCTTTAATGGGTTTACCTTAACCCCGGTTAAAGGGGTTAACTCGTTTAAGTAACAAAAATTCGACAATCCCTCTGTTCCAAATATATAATCTACATTTTTTTTGGTGTTCTAAATATATAGTTCTCTTTTTATTTTAAAAGATATAATTTATATTATTTTACTAATATACTCATATTCAATATTTAATTGTAGTTATTAATGTTCAATTTTACTAATTAAATATAGGTAAATTAGAAATACGAATAATAAAATAGGTGTTTCCAATAAAATTTTTAATATTCGTAAAACAACAAAGTCAATTATATATTTAGGATCGCGGGAGAAATAAATGATTTTAAACATGAGGGATCCAATGTTTCTCTCTTTCTTCCATTCACACTGATGGACCGAACTCACAGGCCTTTATCACATTCCTAACTAAGGAGTAATATTTAATTACATAATTTTAATTTTTCTTTTCTTGAATTTAACACTTGTTATGCAAATAATTTCCCATTATAAAAAATATTTATTTATTTATTTTTTGGTCTCATTTCAAAATCCAAATTATTGAGTATTCAAATTTTGATGTCATAATCCTTCAAAGAAAATAAAATTTGATATAGTAACAAATTAACATTAATTTGCCCCCCTTTTTTTCTAAAACAGATAGTAACGATTGATTTAAATTACTTAATAGAAATCAATTACACTTAACCTTTAATTTAATCAATCCTAATGCATGGTAATTGATTGTTGATTAAGTGAGATATTTATTTTGCGATTATAATTCAATTATTTGAGATTAACAGTATTTATTTATTTTTCCGTTCCAATTCAATTATTTGAAATCAATCATATTTATCTTTTATTTTAGCCAAATCTTAACATGTCGTAATTGATTGTCGAACATGCGAGCTATTTATTTTTATATTCTTCTATAGCTCATGATAATCAATTATGTTTTTACTCTTTTGTTTTAGGAAAAAGAAACAATAAATGTCAATTTATTTCTACATCAAAATTTGAATACTCTATAATTTGAATGTTAAAATGAGATAAAAAAAAAAAACAAAAGAAAAACACACAATATTTTGTTGATGCCAAACATAGTAAGAACTGCTTTTGAATCAACTTAGGGAGTAATTTGTAGTAAAGAGAATAAGTATTGATAATTTTTGTATTATTGTCGAGCTTGAACTAAGCATGACATATAGGTGTGTTTGATTCGCTTAAACTTTTCCTGGAAAACTCGTTTCAGTAGCTTTTTCCATACGAGTGTTTGATTCGCTTTTTTTCCTGAAAACGTTTTTCCGCTGGCGTTTAAAGACAAAAGATAGCTTTCTGAAAACTCAATCCGAAAAGGTAGAATCCGCTTTCAGTAATCCGCTTTCCGCACTGCTTTTCCTGAAAGGAATCAAACACACCCATAGAGAGAAGTTGTCCCCTGAAATGAGAGAAGAACCCCCTATTTATAGTACAAATCCGAGGGTGGTTATAGGTCTAATCATGACTTGCATACCTAATACCTAGATTAGGTATAATGATTGCTTCGGGACTTGTCAGCCATTAATGTCGCCGCCCATCCATTTAACGTTGCTAGCATCATTGCTGACAATGCTAACGTCTTCCACGTTGCACAACCTCGGTTGTCGGGTGTCACCTCGGTTCCTTCCCCCTTGCAATAGGCAACTCTATTATTATGGTCGAGCTGGGATGCAGATTGGCGGTGCTATTCTGTGATGTAGACTTCCGATGCTAAATTGGGATGTAGATTGGCGGTGCTGAGTTGTGCAGTAACCGAGCTAGGATGTAGATTTGTGGTGCTGAATTGTGCAGCGGCTGATTTGGTGCTGAGCTTTGTAGTAACGGAGTTGGTGTTGAGCGAGGATGTAGATTTGTGGAGATGAATTGTGCATCGGCCGAGCTGGTGTTGAGCTAAGATTTAGACTTGGGGTGTTAAACTGTGCAATGGTTGAGGTGGTGTTGAGCTGTATAGTAACCGAGCTGGTATTGAGCTAGAATGTAGACCTATAGTGCTAAATTGTGCATCGGCCAAGCTGTTGCTGCGCTACGATGTAGACTAGCGGTGCTAAACTGCGATGTAGAGCTATACCATCGAAAACATGTTTGAGTGCGTAGCTGGCCTGAATACATCGGGTAGGACTCGTCCTGTTCTATATGAGTTATCCTCCCTATTGGGAATCCTCTTAGGTTCGAGGTTAACCTGACATCTTTTAGAAAAGTGACTCGAATACAGTTAGGGAATTGTATTATGAGATCGGTCTGATTGTGGACTTAATGCGAATCGAGCTACTTGGTTGACCTCAAGCCAAAAAGGAGCTCCGCTAATCCTATTGTGATGAGTAGTTTTAGTCATGGATTCCTTTTGTGGCTACAAATTAATTAATAAAGATTTATGAAAGTAGCTAGGTCCCCTAAAATGCATACTTTTAATTATGACTCATAATGAAGTTATCAAAAATTCCAACTTTTAGTACAAGAAGGAAGGTATTGAGTTAATATTTCTCATAGAAGGTTGACCTTAATTGTAACAGTAAAATTCAAATTTTATAAGAATTCACTAGACTCTATCTAACAACCATTTGATACAACTAATACCAAAATTGAGCATACGAATTTTAAGATTAATGTGTATAAATAAATCTACATTTTATAGCTAGGAACATATTAAGGGTAAATTAATCTCAAATAAAAAAGATCATAAAATAACTATTCAAATTTTATTAGAGTTAATTAGATTCTAACGACCATTTGATACAACTAAGACTAAAATTGAGCATAATAAGTTCAAGATTAATGTGTATAAATAAATAAATAAATCTACATTTTATGGGAACATAAATGATAAATCTCACATCAAAAGATCATAAAATAACTAAACAAAATATGGGCATTGTTCACTCCTCTTAGCAATGTTAATCATTGAAGATGGAACCCCGGCCCACATTTCAATCGTGCATGGTTACGTACATTCAACTCAACGGAGTATAAGGACATGACCTCGACAAGGGCCAATACAAACGGCCGTATAAATTGGGCCTTTACATGCATAAGTTGGGTCCTAATTTTCATTTAAAATTAAAAACAATATCATAATTAAATTTGAAAGGATTATGCTAGATTAACAACACAGTGGGTTACATATCCTGATCCAATTAATGAGAGCAACAAGTGAGTGAGTGAGTGAGTGAGGGACTGTTTGTTTCGGGCCTATATCAAGGTACGCACATGTTTGCAGACAATTAGATCGATTCTATTTGGAGCTTGGAGCTTTTACATTACTCCAATTCTATTCATATATATTTTTTCAACAAAATTATTTTTTCACGTTTTTCGCACTCATGAACCACACTTAATTAGCTTTCCCATTTAAAAAGAGAAAATGTTTTTCAAAAAATTTCGGTGGAATTCTAAGCTCCTGTTCACATATATATGTCCCAACCAAGATTTAATTTGAAAGTATTCGATCGACATGCATGATTAGAATTTAGAAAAGAAGCTTTGTTCGTGAGAGTACTAATCATTTAAATTTAAATTATATTAATTAATGCTATCCAAAACTATGTAATTAATTAATGTTTAAAACAATCATTATAACTGACTACTACTATTACGAAAGTCAAGATTTCAAAATGATCTTCGTTTAAGATTTTGTTAATTAATTACTCCCCTTAATTAATTGGCAAAGAAAAATTATTCCCCTTAAGAAACGAAACATCTCTTTAGTACTCTTTACAATTCAGACGAGTTTAGATCTAGCTACTACATTATTTGTGTTTCTGTAACTATTTTATCAAATTGAAACACTCCATATATATTATTGATGAATTAATTAATTAAATATTTAATTGTTTATATAAAATTATTTTGATTGTATAAAACAACCAAAAAGACATAAAACGAGACAGTAACTCGACATATTCAGCTTAGACTAGATATTATACGTACAATCAAGATTTTTATAATTCTTTGTGCTAGTAATAATAATGTTTCTATCTGTTTTTCATGTGATTCCATTTCTTTTGGTCTTACTGATAAGTGTATATTTTGCACACTTATTTATATCTCTTTACATTCATTTGGAGCAGACTTCTACTTATATATGTGTGTATTTATTGTGTTTTTAGGTATTTTTCCTCATAGTGGAGGAAACGAGACGAAAAGGAGGAAATGGACTAAAAGTGTCAAGAAAAACCCGAAGTGGGGACTAAAATGCAACTATTTCAAAGTTGGAGGGCTTCGGGTGCAATATTGGTAAAGATATTCTTGGCTGAGTTTCTTGAGCGAACATGGAAGAGCTTGGAATATGGAGTTCAACGCTTTTTACGGATCATGATTCCGAGTTCCAGATCAAAAGATATGGCCGGTCGAAGATAAGGGACCACTTTGCAAGATGTCTGAAGTTGAGGAGCATTTTTGAGAAATATGAAAGTTGATTTGGAAAACATGATCAACTAGAGATTGTAGATCATCGAGTCTAGTTTCCAACGCAACTTGAGTTGGCTCAATCGGACATCGGGATCAAAAGTTATGGTCAAAATACTGAAGCCTGCGCATCCAGAAAAATATTTATGGCCGTAATTTTTATTTGTACGGCCGTAATTCAATATTTACGGCCGTAAATTATATTGTACGGTCGTAATTCATCACAGAATTGGCCAGTTTCATGCAGAGAGTAAAATACGGCCGTACCAAGTAATTGTACGGCCGTAAAAGGGGAACTACGACCGTAAAAATGGGAAATACGGCCGTAAAAACACCAGAACCAGCAGAATCAGTTTTCTCCTGTTTTTTCCCGATTTTCTCCCTCTTCCTAATCACTTGGGAGGGTCTTTTGGGCAACAAAGACACGAAATTGAGGCATTATAACACCATTTTCATCCCCAATATCATATCTTATCATCCATGTTTTAGCTTAGGTTAGTTAAGGTTAGCTAGGTTTCCTTGCTTTCTTCTTCTCCCTTTCTTCTCTTCTCTCTCCTTTCTTTTAGTTTAGTTGTAGTTAGGGGTGTGATTTGGGGGTGAAGACTTGGAATAGATGATGAAGAAATCAAGAAGAGGAGATGGTGGAAGAGGTGGAGACATCAAGATGGAGGAATCAACCAAAAAGGGGGATTCTAATCTACAAATCTTGTTTCTTTATTTCTTTTACTTGTATTGTATTGATTATTCCTTCATATGAACTAAATATTGTATAAGTTGGGATGAATAGTGATTTTAACCTAGTTTTACTCAATGAAATGTTTATTGTTTTGAAGTTGTTTGCCTTATCTCTTGTGTGGTTGTTTTTGGGCTATTTCCATGATTCGGTTGATTACTGAATTTATGTATTTGCAATTTGTGTTATTCTTCGAGAGAAGGAGCACATTTTGGACCGTGGAAACGACCGCCCTAGGTTCTTGTAGAGGATAGAAATATACCTCTAACCCTAGGTGATCCTTTGAGCTACTCTCACAAAACCTAATGCAATTGATTGATCTTCAATCAACACAGAGATGTAGTAGGTTGAATCAATTGATTAGGGGTAGTTTGACATGCGAGAGCGGAGCTACCTATATGAGGAGGTCGGGTCTAACATAGAAGATGAGCATTGTATTGGTTAGACGATGATTTGATTGAGCTACGGTTGAATGAACTCATGATTCCCAACTATCTCTTGACCCAAGTTTCATTCCCTATCATGACCATTTTACTTGCTTTCCTTTATTGCATTCGTAGTATAGATTATGTTAGTTATTTTTCCTTTCTTTATTTGTGTTTTTGTGCTAGAATAAGTAACTTAACTATAAACACCATTCCTCGTGGGATCGATATCCGGACTCTTAACCGAGTCCCACTTTATTACTTGATTACGGCCCGTGCACTTGCGGTTCAATTTGTGCGTGAGTATACGCCCCATCAAGTCTTACTATTACAAACAGGACACTTTAAAAAAGATAAAATAAAATTATTACAAACAATACTGTACTTGTATGTTTCCTAATATATATCATAGATGTATTTCTGATGTGGACAACATAAAGATTATTCTAGGTAACAACTAGCAGTAACACTCATACATTGCACGGGGAGCCGAGTATATTGATACGTAATTCCTATTAATATATATAAATTATTAGTATTGAAAATAGTTACAAAAAATAACACTATAACACGATATAAGCAAACCATATTCACTTTTAAAAAACAAAAAAACATTCAACGCGTTTGTATTTCGGCCAATTCCAACCTATGAATATTTGTACAACTTGTAACGATCAATATTTCGAAAATCTCTATGAACAACATAATTTTATATTCGTATTTATCCAACAATAATAATATTCGTTAATTATCCACAAAATTACATTAGACAATAATACCAAGCATACTATAAAATCCATAAATATATCAATCTTGAATGCGCAATGGAGAACATATTGTAGTCTTTCCTTCATGGCTTTTTTCTCACGCAATGCGTAAGGAATAGATGTATGATCGATACACATGGTAACCCACAATAGCACAAGTATGAACAAATCTTATTAATATTGAAAAATACAAAAGCAATCCATAAGACCTCGATAATAATAAAGTAAATAATTGGTCACAACAATAAACTTAATTAATATAGCTAATAAAATAATTTTATAAAAATTTTGACAGAATTTCGCATGTATTTCATACTAATCCATCCTGCAAACAT
Source organism: Jasminum sambac (assembly GCA_018223645.1). Taxonomy (NCBI): domain Eukaryota; kingdom Viridiplantae; phylum Streptophyta; class Magnoliopsida; order Lamiales; family Oleaceae; genus Jasminum; species Jasminum sambac. The sequence continues at coordinate 34,569,058 of CP073652.1, forward strand.
CAAAGGTGAAACTTACCAAAAAGAACAAAACTTAATTTACAACAAATAAAGGTTTTTATAAATATTAATAGTATAAAAATAGAACAACGAAAAATAAAAATCAATATTTCCATTAGAAAGACTAAACTCAATTAATATAATAGTGAAAGAACTCTATAAAAATTTTGATAAAGTTTCTCTTTGTATTGAATGGGATAACAATTTGTGATAAAGATTGTGATAATATAAATGGAAAATAAAATAATATTAAATTAAATGCTATAATTATTAAAATAACCAAAATAAAAAAGTCTATTAACTTTTGCTGAGCTTATAGATTTTCTTTTTTAAATTATATATTTTGCATTCTATTATATTCGAATACATATTCGGGGGATATTAACTATACACCTGTGTGATATATGATATTGACAATCAATATATGAATAATATAATCAGCACATAAATATATTATAGAAATGATAATGTAGTATATACAGTTTAGCAGACCCTAATACCCGGTTTTGTCCTTATCTTTGTCTCGGCCATATCTTCATTTAATTGAAGTCGAGTGAAAATGAAATAAGAGAGAACTTCCCATTCTTCGTCCACCACCTCCGCTAGAAAATTCTCATTATCATCCATGCCACATCATGATCATGTCATCGGAATGAATTAATTAACTGTAGTATAATTCATTTTAACTAATTTTCATTCTTAAGCTAACTATTCCTAAAATTAATTAATTATGTCTAAAGTAATTAGTTTAATAGTCGCAGCTTTGAGAATTATATGAATTTAATTTTAAAGATATTAAGAGACATCTTTCATTTTTTAGGAACAGTATTGCCAACATATTGCAATATAATTAAATTGTAATTTTTTAAAAATTAATACTATTTTTTTGTTTTAGCAATATAATTAATTTTGATTAATTTTAATCCAAAAAAACTATGTAAATTTCTATCTAATGAAACTAAGCCAAATTAAATCACCACAGAATTAATTTTAATTTTTATCAAATTATCTCCAAAAAGATTTGATTATTTCTAAAATAATTAGCTTTAAATCTACAGTTCTAAGAATTATATAAATCTAATTTTAAAGATATTTTGTAAGTTAAAAAGATATTTTATAATAAATTTATTTCAATTTTAGAAAAAATCTTGCTAACTGTAGCAATATCATGAATTTTAATTAATTATATTTCTCCCCTTTGAAAATATAAGTAATTTTAATTAACCTTTGTCAATTGAAACGATGTCAAATTAAATGTCAGTAATATAATTAATAATAATTAATTACAATATAAATAATTTTAAAGAATTTTCATTTTTAAACTAATTATTTTTGAAAGAGTTAATTATTTCCAAAATAATTAGCTTAATAACCTCAATTTTAAGAATTTTAAAAATCTAACTTTAAAGATATCTTATAAGTTTAAAGATATCTTACAATATAAAAAATATAGATACAGATATAGATATAGATATATATTCAAGTAACTAGAAAAATTGATGTTACATATTTCTTTTATCATACTAACATTAAATCTTTGCAAAATTGCTCATTTTAATTAATGTGAATTTTTTTTAACTATTTCTATTTTTAAAAATAATTAATTATTTATGAAACTAATTAAAAATTATATCTAATTTTTTAATTTTCATGTTGCACGTTTCTTTTAATTTTCATGTTAAAATTTAATGATGTATAATTTTGTATTTGCACAAAATTAAATTTTAGCGAAATTGCTAATAATAATTAAATTTCATTTTGTAGCTTATTATTTTTAGAAATAATAATTTATTTCTAAAATAAATTAATGAGCCTATCGTAATTTTTAAATTTTAGTAGTAATTTTCGCAAGAAATGAGGATAGAATTTGTCGGAATATATAATAAATTACATTATATCTAACTTTTGTTAAAAACTTATGTCTACATCTATTTATAATTTATACTTACTTTACTTATAAATAAAATATTTCAATACATACATGATGATAAGCTAAAGACAATAAGACGGATATCGGATTTCCAATAGATAGTCAATGTTAATATGAGATAAAAATGAAAGGAAGGAAAGAATCGGACTCTTAATATATATGGTTAATCATTATTAATGTACATATTAATATATTCTATATAATTATTGTAAAGTATAATTAATGTGTCGTGAGCAGGAAAACCAAATTAAAAAAATTATTAAGGAAAATTTTCCTCTGAAATCAGTCTCTGTTTATTCATATATATATATATATATATATATATAGATTACGAATAAACATAAAAAATGTGAATGTAAAAAATTTTTTTGATAGATATAGATATACAATATAGAATTATAGAATGTAGATAATTATTATGGTAGGATAATCATGGTTATTTAAAGATAATGATGAAATAATGATATTTGTGCTATGTTATGAGTGGGAAAATAGTCTCCAAAAAATTTAAAAGAGCCAATATAAGTGAAATTTTATGAGCGGGAAAAATTAGCTCCTACCAAATTCAAAAAATGTACCTCTCTTTATTAATATATAGATTATATAAAATGTGAATAAATTATACAAAATAATTGTACAATTATTTGTAAACAAAAAATGAAGGATGTGCCCAAATATATATGAAGAATGCTAATGCAACAAGTGAAGATCAAATAAACTAGCTTAATTAGAAAACTTTAGCTTTTATTTTTCATTTTAAGGTCAAACATGCATGCAGTCCTTGATACAAAAGTCAAGAAATAATTAGTTTGTTATCAAGAAACAATGCCAACTCTTGATCAAGAAATATAAAGTTCGTTATCAAGAAAATCAAGAATATTGATGATAGCGGTTGATCTCTAACTGAAAAGGAGCATCCAACATGGTGTGTATAAAAGGCTCCTTTACCCTCATAATTCAGAATTATCTTCTTCAACCTAAAAACCCTCGTTCTCTCAACCCTAGTTCTCTCTCGTCTGTAAAAGTAATTAACACACAATTTGTAGAAATGGAAAACAACAAAGGTGTTCCATTGTTTCAAGAGATGCCAGATAAAAAGTTGGTTCACATTGCCAACTTAGATTTCAAGAAGTGTAGCGGCTATACTTCCTTTTCAAAGGAATTGAAACAATGGTACCCCAAACCCGGAAATCTCTCTCATTGGCTCGCAACCGTATGCTATCCCTGGCCTGAACATTGTGTTGATTACCTTAGTAACTCGAGGAAGGCTTTGGATCCTCTAGAATTGAGCTGGTCGCAATTTAAAGGGGACCTTTATCGTGTGATTATGAAGCCCATGAATAAGAGCGATAAAGACATGGAAGTAGTTAATGTTTTTTATGCAAACCATGGAAAGACCTCATCCAAGATACCGCGCAGCCATGTTACTACTTGAGAAAGGTTAAAGATGGTGTTGACGATCATGTACAATGCCGGGGTAGGGGAAGAACCCCCTTGTAAAGCAATTAGTTCTATCACCCACTTGAGATGCATTGAGTACTTCAATATGAGAGGCTATATTTAGTTCTATCACCCAATTAGTTATATCACCTACATGAGCTGTATTAAGTAATTTAACTTGTCAGGTTACAGTTTACGTCTTCCATATAAGGTAGTGGAGGAGAAATTTGAGAGGCGTGATGACTTTGATGTTTGGCGCAAGGAAACGATGGTAGACTTAAAGTTTGGAGAAAAAGGTTCCACTCTTTAAGGTCATGCCAAACAAAGAGGAGGTTCGCATGACAGACTTAGATTTTACTAAGTGTAAGGGTTATTCTTAGAAGATCAAATTGAAGACATGTGGTAGTGGAAATTTTTGGGAGAGACAGATGGAAATATGTCATGCAAAATTCTACGTAGTCAAATTACTAGCCAAAAACGCTTCGAAATGCTTTTGACCATCATCTACTATTCAGGGGTGGGGGAAGAACCCCATCACGAACAAATTAGTTATATCACCCACATGAGCTGTATTCAGTACTTTAACTTGTCAGGTTACAGTTTACGTCTTCCATATAAGGTAGTGGAGGAGAAATTTGAGAGGCGTAATGACTTTGATGTTTGGTGCAAGGAAATGATGGTAGACTTAAAGTTTGGAGAAAAAGGTTCCACTCTTTAAAGTAATGTCAAACAAAGAGGAGGTTCACATGACAGACTTAGATTTTACTAAGTGTAAGGGTTATTCTTCATTTGCAAAGGAAGTGAAAGGATACTATTGTGATGCCAAAGATGTCTTGTTGGCTCCTAATCATGTTATATCCGTGGCTTTGATAGCGTGTCGAGTACTTGAGTGGCACAAGGACTGTTTTGGACCCTATGGAAATGTAGTGGTCACAATTTAAAGAGAATCTTTCTTGTGTCATTATGAAGTTAGAGGATCAAAGGGAAGGCATGTGGTAGTGGACATTTTTGGGAGAGACGGATGGAAAGATGTCGTGCAAAATTCTACGTAGTCATATTACTAGCCAAAAATGCTTCAAATTGCTTTTGACCATCATCTGCTATTCAAGGGTAGGGGAAGAACCCCATCACGAACCAATTAGTCATATAGCCTACATGAGCCGTATATAGTACTCTAATTGGACAGGTTACAGTTTACGTCTACCATATAAGGTAGTGGAGGAGAAATTTGAGAAGAATAATGACTTTGATGTTTGGCGCAAGGAAATGATGGTAGACTTAAAGTTTGGAGAAAAAGGTTCCATTCTTTAAAGTCATGCTAAACAAATAGGAGGTTCACATGGCAGACTTAGATTTTACTAAGTGTAGGGGGTATTCTTCCTTTGCAAAGGGAGTGAAAGAATGCTATTGTGACCTCGAAGATGACTCTTGTTGGCTCCTAATCATGTTCTATCCGTGGCCTTGATATCGTGTTGAGTACTTGAGTGGTACGAGGATTGTTTTGGACCCTATAGAAATGCGGTGGTCACAATTTAGAGAAAATCTTTCTTGTGTCATTATGAAGTTAGAGGATCAAAGTGAAGACATGTGGTAGTGGACATTTTTGGGAGAGACGGATGGAAATATGTCATGCAAAATTCTACGTAGTCATATTACTAGCCAAAAACGCTTCGAAATGCTTTTGACCATCATCTACTATTCAGGGTGGGGAAGAACCCCATCATGAATCAATTAGTCATATAGCCTACACGAGCAGTATTCAGTACTTTAACTTGTCAGGTTACAGTTTACGTCTTCCATTAACGTAGTGGAAGAGAAATTTGAGAAGAATAATGACTTTGATGTTTGGCGTAAGGAAATGATGGCCTTGTTTGATAATGGTGAAGAGGAGGAAGAAGGGATGGATGATGAGGCTGATGAGGAGGATAATTGAGAGTTTGGCTTTGACTTGGACTTATTCATTAAGAAGTTGGGGATGATTGAGATGCTTGTGTGATAATTTTCATCATACTAATTGATCGTGTTTTTTGACATGCTATCATAAACATTTAGTACATATATTTGTAAACACTTCATATGTCATTTCCTTCCTTTACAGTAGTTTCTTAAAACGTGTGTTGCGCATGTAGTACTTGAGGAAATCAACATTGTTGATATCTTATTTTTTGAGATACTATCATAAACATTTAGTACAATTTAAGATTTCTGTTTTAATCTCTAAACGGTGGGTATTTGTGTCTCTAATTCCATTATATGCCTTTTATTGTTTCCCAATTAGTTCGTATACAATGTATGTTCTTTTTTCCCTAATTCATGTATAATATAATAATATGGTTTCAATGACATATGCCCTGTTAGTGAATCCTTTTTAAATGTTTTAAATATTTTTTATCACTTTTTTATCCATCACTTTTTATCCATTATTTCTTTACCCTAAATCAATTACATCCACATATCTCACCATATGCACAAATCTCAACCACTCACCTCCACTCATTCTCTCTCATCTTTTACATTAAAAACTTTTAAAAACCTTTATAAACTACTTCTTATCACCCTAATATTCTCCATAAACTGTCTCCCTTTTTTTGTTTGAAACCTTGTTCAATTGTCTTCCAAGACGTCTCCCACTCAATTACTCAAAACAATGTCTATGCACAATTAAGTGTATGGATTTAATAAGATGAATTATTTTGATTGGATGATACAATCCAAAAGACTGAAAATTGAATAGTATATATGGTCTCATTAGATGATAACACGGATGTATGCATGCATGAAACTCGACCGAACAAAAAAATAAATGACATGTTTGGTTGATTAATTAAGAACAATATACGTGCAATAAAAAGAAGAGAAGAAGGAGAATATAGAAAGAAATGATTGAGATACTCAATTAGGGTTCCATTAAAAAAAAACTAGAGAAACCGTCATAATACAAAACTCTTATATACATGTGATAATTAGGGTCTAAGTTAAACTAAGTAAGAAATAATAATACCAAAATACACAATTAATAATACTTTAACATCCCCCACAAACTCATGATGTGACAACACAAAACAATGAGAGTGTCAAGCAGGAAACGAAAATGTGAGATCATATGATACTTAGTAAAAAGGTCTACAAGTTGAAAATGGGACGTGACAAAAGGTAAGGAAATGGTGCCAAGTTGAAGACGATGACAATCAACCTCAATGTGTTTTGTATGCTTATGGAACACAGAGTTATGAGATATTTGTATGGCACTTTTATTATCACAATACATGGGAGTAGAAGAGAAAAGAGAGACACCCACGTCAGCAAGTAGATCGTGGGCTTCATGTGCTGAGTTGTTAGTTTGTTCCTACGACAACATATCCACGACTGTACATCTGCAATGTTGCAACTAAGAAATGGGTTGCTCTTTCTCCCATTCCCACCGGTGGTCTAGGAGAGTCAGATGTTAGATTCTTATGTGATCCAATGCCCTGTCTTGGCTGTGATTTGGAATTCAATGCTCGCTACAACTAAAAGCTTGTGAGGATTCCTCTACAGTGTATTAAATGAGTTCAATCTCATTTTTGAACTCAAAATCCAAATCTTTTGTTCCAAAGAATGTCAGTGGAGAAACATATAATATTACACTATGGTCTTTGAGTTTTATGTGACTGTTATCTATTTTGGTAAATTGCTAATCCTAATTCCTACATGGATGGCTCTGTTAATTGTTGGCGAACATATAAATCAAAATTATAATCCCATAAAAGTTAGTACAAAAGTACACAATATATACAATTGAAGAGACAGCAACAAGTTTTATGTTCTCCTCTATACGGTCAATTCACTATGTACTATATCACTCTTCGTCCTTCTAAGTGAAAATGACACAATGTAAAGATAACCACTAACCACCAAGTCCAGGTACCCTAGTTGTTCTTGTGATTGGGACAGAATTTAGGAATGTTAAATAGAAACAAATGTATCACACAAGGAGGCAAAATATAGATGATTAAAAATTTTTTATTTACTTTCATTCATACAAATTTCGATCTCGAGAATGAATTTTTTTTATTACACTGTACCCAAAAAAAATGTTATTAATAAAACTCGATAACTTCATTAAAAAAAATCAAAAGAAATATTGATATCCTTTTGAGAAAATGAAAGCCATGTTATTTATATCGAGTGGTTAAAGAGTAACACGTAAAAGTCAAGTAATGTTTTGGTAAGTACTAAGAAAGTTTAGAGACCAACGAATAACACGTCAAAGTTTAACTTGAAGATAAATTCAGTGACAGTTTAGTAACCTAAAAATAAGTCAAGTGGCTATAAAGTAACAAATTTTCCCCGTGGTCAAACCATTAAGCCATGCATGTTAGATTGTTCGTCAACTCTTAGAGATGGAATCCGTTACAGCGATGGATGTATAATATTTTTGTAAGTTTAGTGATTGACGAGTAACACTTTTATAGTTAAGTGACTAACGGACAACATGTTGAAGTTCAATGATAATTTAGAAACACGATTGTCAATTCAGTGACCCAGAAAGTATTTTACTCTCAGGGGCAGTGGGGTTGGATTATCTTGGTCACATTACATGCAAAAAACAGCACAAATGCCCACAAAAACCTCAAAATCCCCACGAAAGTTTCGATCCTCCTTCTACTAATCTTTTGATTAATTCTCCAGTATGCCTCGACTTTCCGATGCCACTAGAAGGTTCGTCAGCATCAGAAGGAAGAATCTTGCTAAATTCTTCACCAAGTTATAAGAAACGCACCATCAAGTTTCATCCGAGGGAACCCACGAGAACCCGCAAATCAGGAATTCAAGGTGCACACGTACCTAGAGGTCCAAATCTCGAGTCGATTGATGTTAACGGTAAGTCCATAACTTCATAGATTACGTTAGATTGAACACGAATTGACTTTATTAGCTTAGTCGAGTTTACAAGTTTATTTGTTGTTGTTCATTTCTATTGCAACAATCCAACATACCAAACGTTGTCCTGTGTGTGGATTTAGGATTTGGTTTTACAGACAATCTGAGGGTTTTATTGATCATGAATTTGTTCCTATTTTATGCTCTAGTGTTTTAATATTATATTATTTATTGATTATGTTTAAGAATACACATGACTTTTTGCTTGATTTTAATTGTAATGTGATTCCGTAAGTTGTAAAATAATACTACTAGTTTTGATCAATCACGAAGACTGAAAATTAAGCGGATGACTCAATTACTTTCACCTCTCATGAACCCCTTTTTGTTATTTGAAAGCGGAAAAGATGAACGAAAGTCATGAGTAGTACTAAAGTGTTCACGACAGTGACACGACATTTTTAGACAACGATCGAATTTCTGGAGCAACGTGCATTCTTGGAAAGCTTGAACAGCTCTTCAATAATTTCTTCTTAGAGTTATTGTTTTTTTGTAGTGAGACAAATATTCAAGAAGGAAACCGGAGCATGACAAATTTTTGTAGTTGGACACAAGGTTCGGTGTCCATTGTCTCAGGCGTGAGATAAAAATTATTTTATAGACCATTTTATCTCTCATTATATTAATTAATCTTACTATAATATCAATTCCTAATTTTTATTTAAAATGCTATTATACATTTAAAAAAATGAAAATGAAACACTTGTTATTTTGCCAGTGAAAACCCTAAACTTTCCTTACATCCCAAACTATTTTCTAGCCTTCAAATTTTGATCGGATTGAACTAGTTTTTCACTCGAACCCTTTGATATATATGGTGTACCATTGGTGAGTGGGAAATGCGAAGCAGCTAATGTCATTTTATCCACGTCGGATTTGGAATGAAAGCATATATATATGGTGATAGAGGTTGATTTTTAATGGTTTTTAATGTAAATGGGGAGAGAGAATGAGTGGAATTTAATGGTGGAGATTTGTGGATGTGACGAGATATGTGGATGTGATTGATTGGGTAAAGAAAGAATATATTAAAAAGTGGAAAAAATGGAAAAATTTGTTGCCAATCATACTTTACTTTTATTAAACACTATACTTTGGATAAAGCTAAACATCTATAATATTTGTCATAATAGATGACATATTAGATGTGAAAATCTTATTTTACCCTTAATAATTGTGTCATATTCTATAAGGAAGAGTAAGGGTAACATGATCATTTTATCTCATTATACTATTATTTCTGTAATTCTCTATGTCCATGTACATGTATACTTTTCTTGTAAGAATATAAAACGTAGGGTGTGTTTGATTGGGTGTGTTTTACATGTAAATGTCACATCACGGAAATCGAATTACACATTTGGTTGTTTGATTGCATTAGTTTTGCATGTAAAACTTTTGCAAGGTACAATCATATAATGCATATTTTTTCCAAATTACATGTAAATATTTTCCCATGGAGGGTGGCATGAAAATATTTTCTCATTTACATGTAATTGACTTTCCATGTTTTCTTTTTCCAATCATTGCAATCAAACACACCCTTAGTTAAAGCCATTAACATACAAATTTTAGAAAAAATAGAAATTTATTATTAGAATATATTTAATTTAGATGTTTGATACTTCAAAAAAATTATATTTTTGAAATATTTATTATCTTATTTTTAAACACAACAAAAATATTGGTTATAGAAAATTTTAAAAAATTTATAAAATAAGGTGCAATGAATGCTGCCGTCGTTCAAAAAACTCTTTCAAATTCAAAAGTCCTAATTTAATTGTTCACTTTAATATTATTTAAGTATATTTGATCCTTCTATATTTCCTGTTATTTATCTCTTAAAAGGCTTTCATCAAAGAAGATGGCTTAATTATTTTTTGTTTTATCTTTTTTTTAATAGGAATTTTTTTTTTCATCTTTTGCTGTGTTGAAAATTAATTTGATCAAATTCACTAACGAAAACCATTTATGATTACATTGAATATACTTTGTAAGCATTGTATAATTTTTTATTACTTAGATTGACTAAGAGATTTTTCTGATATACATTACATTTGTTAATACAGAAATATAAGTAAAACTTGTCAACTATATTTTAGAATTCTATATCTTTTTTTATAAAGTTTGAAATTTCAATTAAATTTAATTTTATACACACAAATTAAGAATATAACTATTCACTACAAGAAATATCGATGATAACAATGAAAAATTTATTGTTAAAATTTCATTTGAGTTTGTTCATCGAAAAGATTATTAGCAAAAGTTTCGAGGCAAAAACTTTAATCGAGAAAAGTCATTTTTTTAATATTGATTATAGTATCACGTGCACCGCACGTGTTATACACTAGTAAGTAGTAAGTACATAGAAAGTAATCAATTATGTATTGTTATGTTGCTTATTATTATTATTTGATTGCAATATACAATACAACTTGATGTGTCTAGAGTACGGTAACTATACTTCAATTATCACATCAACTTGGTAAAATAAATAAGTCTGATTTAAGGGGACTTCTTATTTTCTTTAGGTGACAAATTTAAATTTATAGGGTAGTTTTCGTTGCAGCCAAAAGTTCTTATTTCTTCAAAACCAGAAATCTAAAATATGTATTTCCTTTAAATTGAAGTACTTATGTTGTTGAATGCTTTTTAAAATCATCGTGTTTTTGTTTCAGAACATCTTTCGAAAATGATGGAGAACAATGGACACAAGTATCTTACCTTACGACCAGATTTTTGTTTTTGTTAATTCTTCTTATTGCTTTTGTTGAAAATTTGAAGCTTCAACGTGACATTAATGCACTTGCTCCTGATCTAACTGTCTATCCTCCCATGTTGGTTGGATCTCCCTCACATGAATATTCGCATTTGAAAATCCTATGCAACTACATTTGTAATTGGAGCCTAGCATCAGTTTAAATGTTTAATTGTTCTTTCAGAACATTTATGATCATATTTTTTGGCACGGTTCTTAATAATTTACGTTACAATCAGATATCGATAATAATTTATTATTGCAGGATTTTAATGGTGTAGGCGACACCTCATTGCTGCTGCTATTTGTTTTCGTTATTTCTTGATTGTCTTTTATTATATGTTTATTATATCTTAAAAATTCATTAAGCTATAGATTAATTTTCTAGGTCTCAAACGCACTAGTAAATTGTTTCAAGCAAATTTAAGAATTGGCAAATTGGCATCCATTTGATTATGAGAACTTTCTTTGGCTCAAGGATTTTTTGTTCCATCTTTTGAAATTATGAAATTCCTCATAAGTACGGTTTTCATTTCTTGGGTATCAAATTTAATTTGTGCTTGTTATCAAAGGTTTTACTCAGTCGATCGAATTTTCATTTCTTGGGTTTCAAAATTTTTAATGTCATCAATTGTAGTCTGTTCGAATTCTTTCTTCTATACGAAATTCTGCTTGTGGGTTTTCTCCACAAGTGCTTCTTCAACACTTGGTATCTTTCATTCATATATATGTTCAAAGTGATTGTGTGGCAACATTTTGTACTTGGTACTTTGGGTGTTGGCATAGAATGCTGATGTTATGAGTGATGTTTCAATAATCCACGTCCTTGGGGGAAATTTTACCCAGCCAGAAGTGGGGTTGGATGTTACAAAGCTACACTAATTTTTATCAGTTGCAAGTGTTTATAAGTAGTAATGGAAGGCCACTCACTCGTCTGACAAATAACCAAAATAATAAGCAGTCAAATAATCCGCTTGATAAGATAAAAATGTACGATAAGTAATGAAGTGAATTATTACTTTTTATTTTAACAAAAAAAAATAAATAACGAGACTGATTCAATGTTTTGCAAATCGACAATGGAAAAAAAATATGACACAAGTCAAAAACACCGATAACTGGAAACGCAAAAAAATAAATAAAAATAAAAAAATAAAAAATTTTCCGGGGAGTGTTGTGAGGGCAACTAAAGCATTAATTACCAGCATTTAGAAGTGGGAGACGGACTTGGGCCTGCACTGATATGGGCTTTGCCCAAATGCAGCCCTTTTTCAGATAGCGAAGTGGACAACTTGATGAGCCCAACTGACCTCACAATGGGGGAAGGGCAACTGGGCAAGCAAGCTGCTGGATTTGATTGGACGGCAAGCGGGTTTACTACCATGGTAGGAATGGACCACCGAAGTAATTGGCTTTACATCAATATAGCCCACTTTGTCAGATGGATAAATTGATAAGCCCAACTTTAGCTACAAGGGGCCCAAAATATAAGAAAACTGCTGGATCGGATGGGATTGGATTACTATTGGATTATGGTGGATTGGATTTTAAACGGGCTACTATCTACGGATGGATGGGAGTGGAGGATCCGCTTCGCAATGAGCAACAAAAATAACAATGACAACACCATCCTTTCACACCCCCACCCCCCAACCACATCAACTGGAGCAATATGTGACGTACAAGTAATCGGCAATTATATTTCCACTATAATTTTTTTTCCACCCGCAGGCTACAACACATTATATTTACACCACAATTTTTTTGCATCCTTGACCTCATTAAAAACACAGCAAAGAAGAGGAGAAAGAACAGGGTTCAGGAATAATATTGATCATAAGCAAATGACAATTTCGTAATATTGCATTACATAGTTGCTCAAACATAATAATTTTAGGTACAAACCACAACTAACTAGTGAACTTGAGCGGTTCCCCTTTAAGAAATTCTACAATACATGCAATTCCCTGCTAGCAATGTCTGAAATTGAAATCATTCTAAAGAAACATAAATATCAAATTCAAATCAAAATGTAATAACAATAATCATTAAATAACAACCTGAACTTTCTCTCTCTGATTCAAGGAACTGCCGGGACGGGAGTTGGCCAAAAATCATGCACAAGCGTAAAGGCTCTCGGCCAGCTGGATTTGACTCCGAATGAATCACTGGGGACTATAACTTCGTGTACCACTTTAGACTTGTTTACTTGTCGCGCGTTAAACTTGACTGTGTATTTTCCCACACTTAAGTACAAAATATCCCTTGTATATGGATGGAAATCAAGTATGCTGAGCCGACGAAAACCGCCATTAACCCCTAGACCTCGAAGGAGTGACCTTAAATTACAAATCCTTAATGCCAAGCGCCATTTGACATTGCTGTAGTCAGCAAGTTCCCATACTAGCAACATAAGATTATTTGCTGCCTCACTTCGAGAAACAATACCCAGACAGAGTCGACCTCTGGATACCCCAAAACAACAGTGTTCTGAGTTAATAGATGCACCGGGTGGTAGATCAATGATACGAGAAGAAACTCTTTCACAGAATGGATCAAATGCAACAACACCATCATCAGTTAGCCAATGCAGCATCCTGTTATAGGCAATCACACGATTCGTCAAACGCGGTGCTTTCACGATTCGGCTCAAAGAAACAGTCGAGTTTCTCCACTGACCTTCTTTGGAACAAAAGATCTGGATTTCGAGTTCAGAAACGTGACTGAAATCATTATATGCACTAACTAGAGGAATCCTCACAAGCTTGTAGTTGTAGCTAGCATTGAATTCCAAATCGCAGTCAGGACAGGACATTGGATCACATAACAACCCAACATCTAAGTCATCTGAGTCTATTAAACAGGTGGGAATGGGAGGAAGAGCAACCCATTTCTTAGTTGCAACATTGCAGATGTAATAAACAGTGGATGTGGATGTGGATGTGGATGTGGATGTTGATGTGGATGTTGATGTGGATGTGTTGTTGTAGGAACAAACTAACAACTCAGCACATGAAGCCACCAATTTAAAATCTAATCTGCAATTTGGAAGTATACATGGAAAAGGAGGTTGTTGTTGTTGTACACAAGGGAGGAACCTCATGTCAACAACACCCTCTTTGTACAATTTACGTACAACTGGATTCTCAGTGGCGATGTTTACCTCAAATAGCCACTCAGGCTTTTCCAATGGTGGGTAAAGAAGATGAGGGGCAAAATACGGAGGAGGATAAGGAACAAAATACTCGGAAGTAATCTGGTACACTAGGGACATGCATTTAAGACTGACCTGCAAATCGTGACGGTGGTGAATGTAACGTCTAAGGAAGAAACCCCTTTCACCAATAAGACTGCACCACTTCTTGCACACTGCCTTACACCGAACAGCTGTTTTGCTTGGCAGCCTAATTAGGATTTCAACCAGCAGATCATCCCCCAAATCTCTCAGAAAACACCAATTCTCGGAATCTGACCACTCTCTTCTCTTCCTCTTCTTAACCACAGTAACCATACTTTCGCCTCCCCTAGGATTCAAATATCCAAATTCTAATTAAAACCTCCAATTAAATTGCCATGTTGCTTATCGTTGTTCGATCCTTCACGGAGAAGGGTGGAATGACAGTAGATTTAAAGATGCTGGCGTCGGAATATGGACACAGCTAATTGGGAGTGTGTATCTCTCAAATCTGTCTATCTATTCTATTCCCCTCTTAAAAGGGGTTGAAGAAGATCCTTTTTGCTTGAAATACCTTGCAGAATCAGGCGGAAATACCTCCAACCTTAATATTTGGTCGTTTCGCGCACTATGTGCTGCCTCCGTTATCCTTTTATATAATTGCAATTAGGAGCGTACCACACTGCTACCCTAGGATTCGATGTGGGATTGTTGCTTTCTATTTTTTCTTTTTTTGTTTTCTCTCTTCTTTTTGGAATTAGCAATCCATGTGGCTTTCCGGCAATGAGAGTTTGTTCTTTACACATTAATTAGTATTATCCACGTGCAATGCACGTGGCGATTTAAATATTATATTTATATAAAATAATATTATAAAATAAGAAAATGAATTTTTATGAATATTTAATAAAACTAACAATATATATATATATATATATATTATAGATTTCAATAATGATTTACATATTTTGGTCCGAAATATTATTTTGTAAGAAAAAATATCTTACCAATTGTCGAAATTGATAATTTTAGGCAAGAACGGAATATTTGGGAATAAAATTTAGATAATATACTTATTTCAATCATACCCGTAAAAAATGATCCAATTTATTTCTAATACGACTAAAAATAATATTATGGCCAGCCTACACATGCATATATAAATGACCGATATACATATAGAACGATCCAAATAAGACTCAAAAGAGATTATATAATATCCTAGATTTATAGGATTTATAGAAAAATAAATAAATAAATATAACTCAATAAATCAATAAAGAGTATTCTTTTTCTTTTGAAAAAAACTACATCATTCCATTCTTTCGTTATATTTATTATTACGAAAAATTTAGCTCATACAAAAATTTACAATTTTATTCTCGTATATAAATAAAACACATATAAATAATCAAGAAGTAAAAAAAAAGAAATCGCTAATTAAAATTAAAAACACTTTTAAATTCAGCATTGATTTAATTCATTTGTTTTCTTCCTGTTTATGTAAAACGCATTTTCATTTTAGAAAAGAAAACAATTCATATTAAAGATATTTTGTGCCACTGGTGAGTGGGAAATGCGAAGCAACTAATGTCATTTTATCCATGTCGGATTTGGAACAAAAGCATATATACTTTCATTAAACATTATACTTTGGATAAAACTAAACATCCATAATATTTGTCATAATAGGTGACATATTAGAGGTGAAAGTCTTATTTTACCCTTAGTGATTGTGCCATATTCTATAAGGAAGAGTGCTCATTGAACAAAATCCTCCTAGGGGATGGGAGGCCAGCTTCGACGGGGATCATTGCTTCCGCGCCGTAGGTCATGGCGAAAGGGGTCTCTCCGGTGGCGGAATGGGGGGTGGTTCGGATCGCCCATAGTACATAGGGAAATTCATCAACCCAAGCGCCTTTTGCAGTGTCTAGCTTTTTCTTGAGTAGTAGTTTGATGGTCTTGTTAACTGCTTCGACCTGCCCATTGGACTGAGGGTGGTGCGGCGCGGAGAAGTGCTTCGCAATGCCCAACTCTTCGCAGAGGAGTTGAACTTTCCGATTGTCGAACTGGCGGCCATTGTCTATTACCAGGAGTGAGGAATTCCGAAGCGACATATAATGTGTTTCCACAGGAACTGAGAGGTCTTGGCTTCGGTTATGGATGATAGTGGTTCCGCCTCGACCCATTTGGTGAAGTAATCGATGGCAACGATGGAATGCGTCGCCCCGCCTCTTCCGTTGGGCAGGGGTCCGATGAGGTCAACCCCCCATTTGGCGAATGGGCAAAGGCTTGTCACCGGGGTGAGGGAATGGTGGGGTTGGTGTGAAAGTGGAGCGTGCCTCTGGCAATTTGGGCATTTCCTTACAAAATCCATGGTGTCTTGCTTGAGGGTTGGCCAGAAGTATCCCTGTCTCAGCATTTTTTGGGCTAGGGACAGCCCGCCAGAGTGATTACCACACATCCCCTCATAGATCTCCCGCATGATGTACGAGGCCTCGGAGGGAGACACAGACCGCAACAAGGGCATCGAATATCCGCGTTTGTACAATCACGCACCGCAGCAAGGGCATCGAATATTCGCGTTTGTACAATACTCCGTCCCGCAACACAAAGTACGCGGCCCGCCGTTTAAACTTCAAGGCGTCCTTGTCAGCAGGCAGTGTCCCGTCTCTCAGATAGGCAACAAATGGGGCCATCCAGACAAGCCCGTCCCCCTCTGCCTCCTATGCCACAGTTAGAACCTCCTTGATATTCTCAATCGAAGGTCGTGATAGGCGTTCTACTGGGATGGTCCGAAACAACTCCGAATCTTTGCTGCTGGCTAGCTTTGATAGGGCGTCGGCGTTGGTATTTTCAGCTCGTGGGACCTGGAGTAGTTCGAAGCTTTCGAATCGGGGAAGGAGCTTGGTGATTGCCTTAAGGTAGAGGGACATCGTCTTTTCCCTAGCGGCAAAGTGGTCATTTACCTGATTAACTACCAACTGCGAATCACTGTAGACTGTCAATCATTTGACTTGCATTTCCTCGGCTAGACGTAGGCCGGCCAGGAGGGCTTCATACTCGATGACGTTGTTGGAGGCGGGGAAAGAGAACCTGATTGCGCAACTCAATACGTGGCCTTCCAGGCTTATCAAGACGACGCCCTCCCGGGACCCATCCTCGCTTGAGGATCCGTCTACCTGGAGGCGCCATGGGCTAACCTGGGCGACCTCGGTTTCCATTGGTTGAGGCGGGGGGTGCGTAAATTCGGCCACGAAATCAGCCAGTGCTTGGCCCTTGATCGCGGATCTTGATTTGAACCTGATGTCAAATTGGCTCAATTCGACTGCCCATTTTAGCATTCTTCCAGAGGCCTCGGTTTTCTGAAGGATCTCTCTCAACGGGAAGCTAGTCAATACCTCGATTGAGTGTGCCTGGAAGTATGGCTGGAGGCATTTGGAGGCCAAGATGAGGGACATGGCGAGCTTCTCCATTTCTGGGTATCGCGTCTCGGCGTCGAGGAGGACTTTACTCGTATAATACACCGGCAACTGCGCTCTGGCTTCCTCCGACGAGCACGGAGCTTACTGCCTCGTCCGATATCGCTAGGTAGATTTGTAAGGTCTCGCCCTTCTTCGCTTTAGACAATAGGGGAGCCTTTCCCAAGTACGCCTTTACTGCTTGAAAGGCCGCCTCGCATTCGGTTGTCCATTCGAATCTCTTGCCCCCCTTAAGGACTTTGAAGAATGGTAGGCACTTGTCGGTGGATTTTGAGACGAACCGAGTCAGAGCGGCTATGCGGCCGGTCAGGCGCTGGACTTCTTTGGTCTTCCGGGGGGATTGCATGTCTAGGAAGGCTTGAATCTTTTCAGGGTTGGCCTCTATGCCCCACTGATTCACCATGAAGCCTAAGAATCATCCTGAGGCTACTCCAAAGGCGCACTTTAGGGGGTTCAGCCTCATTCGGTACTGCGGCAGCACTTCAAACATCTTTTTCAGGTGGGCGACGTGATCTTTTGCTTGGACACTCTTTACCAGCATATCGTCCACATATACCTCTACCGTTTGCCCTAACTACCTTGCGAACATCCTGTTAACCAATCTCTGGTAAGTGGCCCCGGCGTTCTTGAGCCCGAAGGGCATGACCTTGTAACAATAGAGGCCTCGTCCGTGGTGAAAGCGGTGTGTTCCTCGTCCTTCGGGGTACATGGGTATCTGATTGTATCCGGAGTAGGCGTCCATGAAGCTGAGCAGCTCGTGGCCGGCAGTGGCGTCGACCAGCTGGTCAATCCGGGGGAGAGGGAAGCTATCCTTCGGGTAGGCTCGATTGAGGTCGGTGAAGTCTATGCATGTCCTCATTTTCCCGTTAGGCTTTTTCACCTTTTTCACCAGGACTGGGGTGGCGACCCACTTAGGGTACCAACATTCTCGAATGAACCCATTTTTTAGGAGTTTGCCTACCTCCTCGCACAGCGCCTCGTACTTGGCCGCATTAAGGGCTCGGCGCCTCTGGCGATGTCCCGGGTGTGATGGGTCCACGTTGAGCTTGTGACAGCATGTCCTGGGTCGATACCGACCATGTCCTCGTGTTTCCACACAAACACATCGAGGTTGCTTCTTAGGAAACTGACCAGCCTTTTTTTGTCCGGGGCGGGGAGGTCTGACCCGATCTGGAGTATCTTGGTAGGGTCGAGGGAATCGGCCGAGAACGACTCTAGCTGCTCTACCGCCCCGACAGAGGGCGAGTCGACCTCTGTGACCCTAGGGTCCAAGTCTTCGGGGGCGTTGGCTTCTTCCATCTCGACGTCCTCACCCCCTATTGTTTGTTCCTTCGGCTCCAACATTTCTACATCCCCGGCCATGTTCATTTCTCGTCGTTCAGCTTTTCGTAGGGCGTTGCGATAACTCCTCCTCGCCTCTGGTTGGTCCCCTCGGACTGTGGCCACCCCACATTCCGTGGGGAACTTCAGGCACAGGTGATGGATGGAGGTCGTAGCGTGGAGGTCCTTCAGGGCGGGTCGCCCAATACCTCATGGTATGCCGATGGCCGATCTATGATCAGGTATTCCATGAACAGAGTTTTAGATCTTGGACCTTGCCCATGGTGGTGGAGAGGGTAATGCTCCCCTTGGGGGTTAAGCAATCGCCAGTGAATCCATAAAGAGGGTCTGGCGACGGGGCCAGAGGCGTGGCTATCTCCATTTGTTCATATGTACTAGCGAAGATGATGTTTACTGAACTGCCATTGTCTACCAACATGCGGGCAAGGCCATTCCCATGCTACCTCGGCGCGGACGACGAGGGCGTCGCAGTGAGGGTAATGGATCCCAATCATGTCGGTGTCCGTGAATGTGATGGCCTCGGCTTCAAGGGAGTCCCTCCCCTAGGGGTTTTTAATGAGCTAACTAGAGTCGGCCTTGTTCTCTGACTCGCGGATATATGACTTTTGGGCGTTCCTTATTTGTCCTCCGACATAAGGTCAGCCTATGATGGTGGCGATTTCTCGAATCACAGGTGCGGGGTGCCTGCTTGCACCGCCTTCCTCGATGGTTGGCTGTGTATCTGTTCGGCATTCCCGGTCCTGTCGCGGTGGCGGGCGTTCCTTCCTTTTCCTCTGCCCGTCGACCTTGAGCGACTCGACCTCCTCGTCGGCGAACCGGAGCGTTACGCCTTCAGGGGCTCCGATCGAGTTCTGCGAGCCATTTCTCCCACCCACCTGCCTGCTATCATTCCGCTGTTCGGCGAGTTCGGCAAGGTAGTGGCAGTCTTCTGTGTTATGGGTGTGGGACTGATGTAGGTGGCAGTAAGGCCGAGAGTCAGCAGGGATGAAGGAACTTGGTCCTGCTTCCAGACTGGCCATAGCCTCATAAGCCTGGTCGAAATAAACCGGGGCTAGAGGCGAGGGCAGCACAAGCCTGGCTGGCGGCCCTCTGCTGACTGCCGAGGTCACATTCTGGGATCTAGCGGATGAGCTCCCAAGTCTACTGTTTTGTTGATCCCCTTGGGGCCGATTGCCTAGCCTCTGGCTCACATGTAGCCGCGGTTCTGCCGGGTTGAGGGGTAGGTTCCGATTTCTGTTTATCATAACCTGCTCGGACGCAATCTCTTCTTTGAACATGTCCCTTCAGTTGGTCGAATGTGGTGGGCTTTCTGTTCGTATGTCTCTGAAAAACGGAGTGTTGACATCCACCCCGCCCTTTAGGGCGGCGAGCGCCTCCGGGTCGGTGACGACATCGCAAGTGAGCATTGCCTCGTTGAATCTATTAAGATAGCTCTGCAGGGTCTCACCTGGCTGCTGTCTAATGTCATACAGAGCTTGCACAGGCATGGACGGCGGCCTCACCATGGTGAAATAATTTAGGAAGCTCTTCTTTAAGTCAGGCCAACTGCTGATGCTTCCACTGGGGAGACCTGAGTACCATATTTTGGCTGCCCCGGTGAGGGTAAAGTGAAAGGCTCGGGCCTTGAGGGCGGGGTTGGCTCCCCTGAGGTCCATGGCGGTGCGATAGTCCATTACGTGCACGTTGGGGTCGCCACGCCCGCCGTACAGTGTCGCCTTCGGCATCGTGAAGTTAGGGATAATCGGGGCCCTTAGTAGCCTGACAGAGAAGGGAGATATTTCGTCATCATCGTCCCACTCGTAGGAGCACTGCAGGGATGGCGCTCTCTGCGACTCACCACTTTGAGAATGGTGAGGAGAGGCCGCCCGACGGTGGTACCGCCGGGCCGGGATCTCTTGTACAGACGGCTCGCCCTGTTCATAGTGATCGCCCCCCTGGCTGGGACTGGCGGGGACCTCTGTTAGGTGTCGGTGCGTATGCATGATCCGGAGGGGCGGTGTTGGCCGGCTGCTGATGGCGAGGCGCCCCACTAGGGAAGGGGACTAGTCGGCTAAACACGCTGTGAGATGGCTCGTTGCGTGGGGAGCTGACTGGTGGGGAGGTTCGGTCGGATGCTGGCGTCGGTTCTGCCCCCCGGGGGTGTCCTCCGGGACTTTGTGATACGTTGGGGATGGGTTCCTTCCTTGGTCATGCTGATCTTCCCCATGGTTCTGCTGGTTCTGGAGGTTCGTTAGCATTTCCTGGATGGCCCGGATGTTTTCAGTCATTTGTGCCATGCTAGCAGCCATTTCCCTCATTTGCCGACGCAGGCTGCTAGCAGCTCGGGCTCTCCTTCTCCTTCTGTCTTCCATGGATGATTTCTTGCGTAATGCGGCTCTATGGGTGTCAGATATTCCGACGTGGGGCCGGTAGCAGAGACTTTTGCTTACGCGGTATCTTCGTGGTTTAAGTGTGGTTTCCCACAGACGGCGCCAAACTGTTGACCTCTAGAAATGGGGACCACAGTTACTCCACACCTCTGTCGTCTTCCTTCGTTCGCCTGCACGCTAGGACCAATCGCCGGGAGTGTTGACCGTCGATGACCACCGTCTGAGCCGAGAAAACGACAACAGCGGCACAACTCTCGGCAACCGCATCAGTCTTCTGCGCTATATCAACGAGATTTTGGCGTGGGCGAAACTATGAAGCCTGAATGGAGGTGGTATGGAGATCCGCTCGGAAGAGTTGAAGAGCTCTTGGTGAGTGAATTAATGGAGGATGGGCTATTTGCCTATGTGAAATTCGATCCATTCTTTCTTCTTCCCACCTTCTATTTATACTACCTCATGTGGGGGTAGCAGGTGGGATTGTAATGATGGCCAGCCACGTGTTCACCAACTGTTGGTGACAAGGTACTGTTGGTGTGTACTCTGAAGATTTTG
Organism: Jasminum sambac; assembly: GCA_018223645.1. Lineage (NCBI taxonomy): Eukaryota > Viridiplantae > Streptophyta > Magnoliopsida > Lamiales > Oleaceae > Jasminum > Jasminum sambac. Next base: position 34,591,028 of record CP073652.1, read on the forward strand.
TGAGTAGTTTCACGTCACGTCAATTGCAGACTGTCATTCCTACGCACGTGGTTGACGTTGACTATTAAGGCGGGGCGCCCTTACCGAACACGGCCCGCCTTGGCAAGGGTTTATGGGGCGGCCTGGATCGTAACGACGCCATGTGTCCGGGGGCCACCCGTGGGTCCTTGCACGGCCGCACCGTGCCACGTGTATGGGGGGCGCCATGTGTATGAGGGGGCCACTGGCGGGGCCCCTTTATCGCTGTACCAGTAACATTATGAAATAATACTAATAGTTTTTATCAATTAAGGAGACTGACAATTAAACAGATGACTCAATTACCTTCACCTCTCATTAGCCCTTTTTTGTTATTTATGCCTTACCTCACTTACGAGAATGATCCAGTCCGCCCGGACAATTTTCTCTTTCATTCGAATTCCATTTTGAAATTCGAAAATTTTATTGGATTCATCACGATGAGACGGAGCTCCAGCAATTTGGAAAAAAAATTTTGGACACCGTGGCGGCCCGTGGTGACCGGTCAAAGATCGGTCAATGTTTTTAGCAATTTTTTGGCCAAAAACATTGACCGATCACCACGGGCTGCCACGGTGTCCAAAATTTTTTTTCCAAATTGCTGGAGCTCCATCTCGTCGTGATGAATCCAACAAAATTTTTGGATTTCAAAACTGAGTCCAGAGAGAAAATCTCCTGATCAGACGCTACGATCACCCGCTGACCAACATTTCTGACTTACCTCTTACCTCATATCAATTTTTATATATATACATATTAGAAACTTGATAAACAATATCAAAATTTAATTTATTGGGGTAAATAATATTCTTCGTCTTTAAATGCAATATGAGTTAACATAGGGCTGTGGGTCCAAGGACCCCACCGACCCCCTGCTTTTTTTTTTTTTTGCTTTTTCTTTTTCTTTTTTTCTTCCCATTCTTTCTTTCATGTAAAACTTCGACAGCTGGTTCTACTCACTTTATGGGGGTTCTCTGAAATTCTTTGGTGGGGGGTTTTGTCTTATCTTTAGTTATTTTCGATGGTTTTCTATCTGTGCGAGAAGGATTTAGCCAATTTGAGTCAATATGGAGATGGGTTTGGAAAATCTCACTATTTCAACAGGTGAAGAGGATGAGTTGGTGTTGTAAGTTGCAGCCATATATATTTGTTGTATATAATTTATTTTTTTCTCTTCGTTAGATATTTAGATTTGCTTAATTTTAAATAGACATATTTGAAATTTATAATCCTATTAAAATTAAACTAACATAAACTTTTTTATTTCAATAATAATCTTAGATAAAGAATTCCAAGAATCCCGAAAAGCGGAGCAATCCCCCTTCCAACATTTCAAGCTAAAATTTTTTGGCCCCCAATCCAATTAATTCTTGGCTCCGCCACTGTTTAAATGAATAGCCATAATCTATTTTTTTTTCATGTCCTCTGAAACTTTACATTCAAGTAAACGATGTTTTTGTTTTTGTTTTTTTTTTTTTGTTTTTGTTTTTTGTTTTTTGTTTGTTTTTTTGTTTGTTTTTTGTTTTTTGAAATAACTGAGAAATAGTCTTGTGTACCTTTATATTTTACGTAATTTTTTACGTAATTTTTATTACCGAATAAAGCATAAAACGATTTCAATACTGACTTACTGAATATGAATATATTCGCCACCAACCTCCAAAAACAGCTGTTAATATGGAAAAAGACACAGTGCCACTTCTGACTTCTCCACGGCCCGCGCATCTCAACACAACACACCAAGGGAAGCAGATTTAGAGAGAGAAACAGCGGGGAGAGGGAGGGAGAGAAAGAGAGAGAGAGAGGCGTGAGACACGACCAAAAATGCCGATCTCCGCCACCATCAGCTCCACCTCACAGCCACCGCGCTTTCTATCACTCAACCACCTCCGCCACCACCACCATCAATCTTCGTCCGCCGCCGTACCCTTCCCGCTGTCCACCACCAAAACCCCTCTCCTTTCACTGTCAATTGCCATAACCCCCTCAAACCACCGTGGCCTATTTTTACCCTTTTCGGCCAATTCGTCGGTTAAAACCGACACTATTCCTGATATCTCCATCGGGGGCGGAAATGGCGGGATCGTCGGAGGAAACAAAGGTGGCGGCGGCGGAGGAGGAGGAGGTGGAGACGAGAGTGATAATAACTGGAACGAGGATGGTAACAAGAAGAAGAACAGAGATGAAGCTTTAATTGCATTGGCGGAGGCTGGGAAGGGGCTTGAGAACTTGCCCAAGGACTTGAAGGCTGCTATAGAGGACGGTAGAATACCTGGATCCATTGTGATTCGGTTCTTAGAACTTGAGAAATCTTCCTTTCTTTCGTGGTTGATGAAATTTGGTGGATTTAAGGAGCGATTGTTGGCTGATGATCTCTTCTTGGCTAAAGTTGCCATGGAATGTGGCGTTGGCGTTTTCACCAAGGTAATTGAATTCAATTGAATCTTCTGTTTGATTTTGTTTGTGAGTTGTGCCTTACGCTTTAAAGGTTGTACCTTGATCTGGTTAAGTGACAATTATGAGTTGAGATACTTTTCGACAGTACAAGCAGTATATTTTTGCTCTTAGAACTGTATTTTGGTTTGATCTCTATTGTCAATAGAGCTCCATGGATGATGATTACTTGATTAGTGGTGTCCATTTAGTTTGAGAAGCCATGGCACATATAGTTTGAATAATAATAATATTGTTACTAAAAATAATATTAAATACTTCGGGGTTGTTTGATTGGGTATAAAGTTAATGTGCTCGGTATTCCGTGTAAAAATGTGTGATTAATATTTTGGGAAATGTGCGTGGTTGAAAATGAGTATGAGGTATACGGAATTACGTGCGGATAAATTATATACCAAATAGAACAAGGCCGAACTTGTTTGAATTGAGAAGCTATGACTTTCTTCATTGTTGGACATATTTTCTTATTCTTACATTCCCCATTTGATACTTGAACTGTTCATCAGCAGAGTATTTTTGTTGCATGATTTGAATAAGGCATATGGGTTATGACTATACAACCTATTCACCTCTATGGTTATGTTCATCTCTATAGTTTTCCTCTTTCTCTTTTGAGTTGGAAGTTCTCTTTTTTATTTTAATTTTGTATACTCTATCGGTTGACTGGTGATTAACCATTTTTATTTCTCCAGACTGCTGCAGAATATGATCGCCGGAAAGAGAACTTCTTCAATGAGCTGGAAATTGTTTTTGCTGATGTGGTATAGATTCATGTTTTCATTAATATCTGTCTCAATTTCTTTGGTTTTAGCTTGTTGTGGAATCTATTTTTCACTTATCTCAATTTATTTATGTGGCTCTAAGGAATGTAGATTTTAGTACAAAAGTTTAATCACATTTTGATTCTTATCTTTGTAATATCATTTTGTCCTCTTGCTCAGGTGATGGCTATAATTGCAGATTTTATGCTGGTCTACCTTCCAGCTCCTACTGTTTCTCTCCGACCGCCTATTGCTGTCGACGCTGGAAGAATAGCTAAATACTTCCACAACTGCCCAGATAATGCATTTCAGGTAATGGTTATTCCTTGTACCATATAATTTTATTTTACTTTTACCTCCACATTCAGTATATTTATGGGTCTAATCGAAACTAAAGCCTCTATTCATTTTAGGTTTTAACTTTTTGGTGCCAAAGAATAAATTTCTAGTACTTCGTTGATCAAACTCTAATATTAACCACACACCTCACTTTCAGACTTATTAATATCCAAACATCTCATGACCCCCACCATCTTCCAACGTAAAAAGTTATTTTTTGATTAAAATGAAACTGTACCCAAATAAATCTTAAGAGCAAGTTCTTACCACATATTTTTTGTAGGTTGCTTTGCCCGGTATGTCGTATTCATTGTTGCAGAGAATAGGTGCAATAGTGGTAAGGAATGTCTCCTAATTTGCATTTGAAAAAACTTCCTGAGTGAAAGCTTTAGTTGAAGCTCATATTTTGGTGACATCTCCACAGCGCAATGGAGCAAAACTATTTGCCGTTGGGGCCACTTCATCTTTGGTAAATTTTCCTCTCTGGGAGACTTGAGTATACTTGGAACTTGTTTGGATAAGCTTTAAGGAGTTAAAGCCTTAAAGGTTTATCTTGAGTAGCTTTCTGTTTGGAGACATGTAGGATGTGTTACTTTATTATTATTTTAAGTAAACCAAATTACTTGTTTTGGAAAGAACTGTTACCTGGCTGTCTAAATGAGTTGCCATTACCAAAATTTATTTACTTTGAAGTAACCATAGGCTATAGCCAAATAAGCATTTTTTTTTAAAGTTAATTGTTTACATTTGAAAATTGAAACAACAAATTTAAAAGGTGGCTTTGCAATTTACCCTTACAAACTGTACTATCTTTTCAAAATAAAAATCATTTATCTTCTGTTGTAAATCGTACGATATAGTACATTGTACACAATATTAACTCTTATCATTTTCTTGTCTGACACTTATCCGTAATAGATTAATGGTCAAGTCAGTTTTTTAATTCTTACTTACATGACATCAATATCAATGTCAAATTGTTCTTTTATCAGCTCTTATTTCACCCTTTTCTTTTGTGGATCATTTTCTTTGAACTTCTAGCTCCTACACGCATAAATTTTCTCTGCATGAAGAATCTATATAGTTTGTTTTGCCACAAAATTATTCTCATTCGTTACAATCGAAGCTCAATAAAAAAATCGCGTCAAAGTTGATGAACTTGAATAATTTCATCCGTGTCTAGGTTGGCACCATTGTGACAAATACATTGATAAATGCTCGAAAGGCTGTTGATCACTCTGCTGCTGACGAGGTCGAAAATGTCCCTGTATTATCAACAAGTCTTGCATATGGTGTCTATATGGCAGTATCCAGCAATCTTAGGTATGCAAATTGGACAAATATTACTTTCTTCTCTAATCTCTGTGGCATCCTCTTGCTGACTATAGAGTTTAACTCAGCAGACATTGTACGATAATCTCCTCTTTTTTTTCTCTCTCTTTTTTTTCTTCCTTTTTTTTTTTTCTCCTGTCTGTGTGAAACAGATACCAGGTTGTTGCCGGTGTGATTGAGCAACGTATTTTAGAGCCTTTGCTGCACCAACACAAGTTAATGTTGAGCGCACTCTGCTTTGCCGTGCGAACGGGCAACACATTCTTGGGTTCACTATTGTGGGTTGCTTCAACTTTTTCATTACAGTCGTATATTTTCAAATTTGTCATTGTTGTGTAACGAAATATACACATTTTGAATGGTTTTTGCAGGTGGGTCGATTATGCTCGTTGGATAGGCATTCAGAAGGCAAATGATGTAGAATCATAGTACGTCCACAATGAATGCGAGTTTGTCTATTTGCTGACATCTCTTTAGAAGTAGAGATTGGTTGGTTTTTAGGAGATTTTATTTTATATATTTGGGGTTTCGGACATATATATTTGCTCTGCTGTTGAAGAAATTGATTGTGTTGAGGAAAGTTTATTTGTGTTTCATCTATTTATTGAGACTTCCAGATATCTAAGTGGTGTCGAAATTTTGCTCTGTGACTTTTAATATGGAATTTCATGCTCGTTTGGACTAGAAAAGTTGCATTGTGCATATTGTTCTATTGGAGATGTTGAGTGACAATGTTAAAATTTTAATTTAATTTTTTTTTTACAAACTAGTATTGCTTTCATGCAATGCACGAGACGATTAAAATGGTATATTTATATAAAATAATATTATGAAATAAGAAATTTAGATAATGAAAATAACTAAGTATATATAATATTATAGATTTTGATAATGATTTATAAATTTTGATTCAAATTATTATTGTGTAAGGGCAAAAAAATCATGTCAATTATCACAATTATAATAATGAATGATTAAGGTAATAACAGAAAACTTAGAATCAAAATTTAATGTAATGAAAGTCAAAATGTCATATCCCAAATGCGATTTCTATTGGTTTTATTTATATGGTTTTCTAAGATCAAAAGTTTTCTCTCATGTTTTAAATAAGGTTCTGCAAATCATATATTTATTGTGGCAAAATATAAATTGTGTTTCAATCTATGACATATACATATACATATACATATACATATACATATATATATATATATATATATATATTATGTGTAGTAAAATTTTATTTTATCAATTAAAAAATATACTTTGATTTTCAATTTTAAATTTTTAATCCATTCCCTACATATGAAGTATGTACGGTGTCCACACTTGAGCGGATGCGTGATACTTGTCTCCCCTTGACTTGATCGTGGGAGAGGGCATATGACACCTATCTACCCATGTGTGAGCACCGTAATGTGCCCACAAGTGAACAATAGATCGAAATCGCTTTTATTTTATTGATTTTTTTTCTTTAAAAAGACGATTTTGTTCATGTGAAATTAGAAATAGTAAAATCATAGGGTTTTAATTACGTTGAAGTCCATAAAGTTTTACTAATTTGGAAAGCAAACTAAAAACAACGTACATTTGCGGTGAAATCGTGAAACTTTGCAAGCCGAAGAATGTGTTACCGTGTGTTAATTAGCGTGGTCAAGACATAGTAATTAAGATCCTTGTAATTTGTAATGATAGCGAGTTGACTTTTAACTGTTTTTTTAAATCAACCCTTTTAAGGCTTAGATTATGCAATGTTGCAAGTTACACATTTCTTTTCATCTTCATCTCTCACACAAAATTGATCAGTTTTGATTAGGCAACCCTATTAATGCTTAGATTATATAATGTTTCAAGTTACACATTTCTTTTCATCTTCATCCCTCACACAAAATTGATCAGTTTTGGAAAGCAAACTAAAAACAACGTACATTTACGGTGAAATCGTGAAACTTTGCAAGCCGAGGAATACGTTACCATGTGTTAATTAGCGTGGTCAAGACATAGTAATTAAGATCATTGTAATGATAGTGAGTTGACTTTTAACTGTTTTTTGAATCAACCCTTTTAAGACTTAGATTATGTAATGTTGCAAGTTACACATTTCTTTTCATCTTCATCTCTCACACAAAATTGATCAGTTTTGGTTGATGATATGGCGCCACCAAAAGATGCTATGTGGCTTGGATTCTGTACCCACGTGGGTATCCGATCAAATCCACAAAATTAATTGATAGAGAAATACCCAGAGAGAATATATGTGAAACACTTCTGTATGAAAAGTTATGAGGAGAATTGGAGAACGCACAATTTCTATTGTCACAGTCCTGATTTCATATCATAACTAGGAGTTTTCACTTTCAGAATTACCATTATTTATCACACGTGTGTAAATATCTAAAAAAAACCTATCTAAAAAAATCAATAGGATTCTTCCGATTATTTTAGAAATGCACCTGAGGCCAGACTCTACCCCATTCAATCTTTTCCATTTAGCCCCTAAACTGTGGAAAAATTACATTTGGACCCCGAAATTAACACTCGATCACGAATCAATTATGGCATCCTGTTGGAAAAATTACATTTGGACCCCTAAACTATGGTTTTGGTGTTACCAAGCCAGAATGTTGGTTCCTTGGATGACAACGTTGACTCTTCTTTGAAGTAATATATAGTTAAAAAATCTAATATTTTACTTTAAAACAATTTACAATAGTAAAGAGTTTAAATTACTTTCTTGGGAAAGTGAATTGTATTCATAGTATCCCATATCCCATATTAAAAGAGTAATAGTCAGATATACCACATTTTAATTACGTGAAAGGTCCTTAAACTTTTTTTTATTGTCATATATATTAGTATCCTTGACCTTTTTCATCGTTAAGAATTTTCTTCAAAATTATGCTCTTTAAAATGAATAAATGATAGACAAATATTTGTCGTAATCTTTTAGTTTGTTATTTCTTTGCTTATCTGAACATATAAAGGACAAAAGAGTTTTTCTTGTTTTCTTTTTCTTTTTTTGAAAAATTGTCATTTTTCTTTTAATCCGTCACATGATTATTATTAATGTAATTATATTATATGCTAAAAGTATGACAAAAAGAGGCACAATAATTCAATCACATTTTATTTATATTATCAGTAGATTTTTTTAAATTTCTATTTTTTTTAATTCAAATTACACAAATGATTTTTTTTTACATAAATGATAAATTACACAAATGACTTAGCCAAAAATCCTTTTAAAAATAAATAAATAAATAAATAAATTCAAAACAATATACATATATATCTTTCATTAATTCTTTTTCGATATCCCAATTAATTAGAATTAGAATTTAGATAAAGACCATTGACATTATCTTATTTTTCCTAAAAGAAAAAAGATAATTAATTAAGTTCACAAGAGAGTCCAGGTTAATGTTCTAAGAGACTCCCTCTTCATGCAAACAGCTACCTGGTCAAAAAACAGTACAAACGAGTTTCATGGATCCCAATATCTTACAATTAGCTCTATAAATGGTGTCCCATTTGCATACACGTTAATGCCATTCCATTCTTTCCCTCTATCAACACATTATTATTAATGTTCACGGGTGAAGAGCCAATATTGTACTATTTGTATGTTTTCTTAGGTTCTTGGTTGGTGGCCCTAGGCGAGGATCCTCCGTAGACAGTCGAGGGTCTTAAGATACTGTACCTCAGGGCCACTATTGATCGATAATCCCCAAAATTTCACATTCGTCTACTTAGGTACGTAATTTTAGGATTTAGGGATTAATCGATTTGTGTAACTCAGAAATTTTAGGATTTTCATGGCATGGTGTAGAAATTCTTGAAGGTTGCATGTTTTATTAGTAACTCTTCGAGAATTGATACCATATATAGGGTTGATCCCTGCAGGTATTGGGGGTTCCAAACAAAATTTTGAAATTGAGGTTTTTCTGGGATGAATTTATGTAATTCGTTCTGAATTGATAAGAAAATTTAAATGATTGTTGTTGACACCATACATTACAATTTGTTGCACATATTTGTCTTTCTTTCTTATTAATTAATTAGTGTATCATATACGGTTGGACATATAATGTCCGTGGTGCCGTGCGATTGAAAATTTGTTTGGACTGAATTAAACAAAAATTTGAAACGTTAATTAATGACTTAATAAATGTTGAAACCATTAGTCCTCTCTAACAATTTGTTTTGTTTGACATGAGGTCATCACGGCCCATGCCGATGGACAATGAGGGTACATCCATGAAATTAGATTTGCAAGGAAATTTTAGGATATTATAATGTCGGATCAATTGTTTATTACATAGCTAGGCACTAGGAAGTTAGATAATAAAATCAATGTACGTAAGTTAGATAATGCAATCAATGTATATATGATTGTTTCCTAGTATCTATATCCTTGAAAAATGAGTAATGCGACACTATATCGTTGGTTCACACACAAAAATATAACTTATACATTCATGCATGCATGCATGCTGTGTGTCAATCGCTTTGGTGGTTTTGATTCGAACAAAACCCTTAGGTGTTAATGAACTCAAGTTTCTAATTAATTGTTACAGTGTGTTTGATATGTGACAGATTGAAATTGCAACTATATACCTAGGCGGCCAGCACAAGGACTTGAATAAAAATTGCGGGTTGGGGAATGTTTATCAAGAAATAGTACATGTTATGTATATCAGATCTAATTCCAAAGTGACATGTATGTGTTGTAGCTGGTGCTATCATTATATCAATTTATGGAGAGAAATGAATGAGAAGGTATATATATTTTCCTAAATTCTCTTTCACTTCTTAATTTTATCTCATTGCATGCAGATATTGACACGCTTTATTTTTATTCTTTGCAGGCGATCAATTGGAATTTTAGTTCCACAAGTAAATTGATGAAAACTTTGGAGTAAATATACAATAGGTTAATACCGTACCGAACCCTAGCATTTGAACAAGAAATGATTAGAATATTTTGTCTATGGGATTGAAAAGTTTTAGGGTTTGATTGGCCGGGAAAAGGCGAAAAGAAATTATTTTCTGTCTTGCATTAATTCCCTGAAAAATATTGTGATTTACTAGATGAGAGATTTTCATGGAAATTAAGGCACCAACGTGTAGATGACCGAGGCATGCATGCATGTATGTGGGTCCCATGATGTTGTTTTGAATGAAATGTTGTTGCCTTAATAAATGAAGCACGACGAGGAGATTGGCTTTTGCTCATAGATCTTTTTCAAGTAGAGTACAATATCGATCAAAATTATTTGGGTTGTATGCTCATATGTAGCTAAGCTAGAGTTTGTTTCATATGTATAATTGGTTTTATTGTAATATATATATATATGTGGTGTTAAAGTGACATCGTCTTTGTAAATTTTATTTTATGGACGGTATAATACACAAAATATATATACGTACTCAGAGCAACCTTAAATCCCACGTTTTAGTTCTTTAATTTCAATTTGTGCAAAGAAAAATAAAAATTCAATAGACACATTATATATTTTATTATATGAATAATGTTTTTAAAAAGCTAAAAGACTTCTAAATAATATTGATATTGATATATGTGTATATATATATATATATATATATATATATATATATGTCGATGCATATATGTACATTAATATACAAATTAAAACTTATAAAATAAATTATAAAGTTTATCCCCATTTTAATTAATCAGTAATCAGCAATTAATTAAAAACGCCAAGATAATAATTTGGTACCCTTTTAAAATAAATAAATAAACAAATAAATAAAATGTGAATGATCTGCGGCAACATAACCTACAAAATCTAATTGATCGAGATTTATATATATCGAATTGAGATTTTGAAACATGTGCTTTTTAGATTTTATATCTTGAATAATTTCGAATTCAAAAGTTGAACTAATCTTATCCCTTTTAATATATATCAAAATATCAAATGCAATTCAAAATTTAATTTGAAAAAATAAAAATCAAGCAAATCCTTATATCTTTCTGCACTTATAAATAGGGACAGTTGAGGAAGAGTTTCAACATCCCTTGACTTCTGAAATTCTTCCATTCATGTGTCTCCAAGCAATGGCCTCTCCCAAACCAACTAACCCTAGAAATCATTCCAAACAAACTAGCCCTAGAAATCATTCCAAACCAACTAGCCCTAGAAATCAATCCAACAAACCAACTAGCCCTAGAAATCATTCCAAACCAACTAGCCCTAGAAATCAATCCAACAATTCTGAATCTGACTACAAACAATATTGTTATTGTTGTCATCGTTTTCCTCCGGGATACAAATTTGTACCCGAAGATGATGAACTGATTACTTATTACTTGAAGAATAAAGTTATGAACATGCCAATGCCATGTAACATTATAAAGGATGTTGAGCTTTATAAGCACAACCCCTGGGATTTGACAGGTATGATTCATTTAATCAATGATGATTATTTTTTTAAAACTTAATTTGTTTTAGGGTTTTAATGTACAAATTTTTTAGGGTTTTCATTTATTTAATACATTGTATTTTTCTTGACAGAGAATTATTCAGATAATGGAATAAGAACGTGGTACTTTTTCACTCCGCGGGAACGGAAGTATCCAAATGGTACTCGACCAAGTCGATCCGCTGGAGATGGTTATTGGAAAGCAACTGGAGCTGATAAAAATATTTATTATACTGGTGAAGTTATTGGAGCTAGAAAGGCATTAGTTTTCTATGAAGGCAAGCCACCAAAGGGGAACAAAACCAATTGGATCATGCAAGAATATCGATTGCATCAACCTCCTAGAGTGAAAACATCTGCTAATGACATGAGGGTATACAGCTACATTTATTTTAATTATTTTTTTATTGAATAAATAATAGTTATTAATTTTTAATTTTATTTTCTTTTTTTGTAGTTGGATGACTGGGTTTTGTGTAAGATTTACGAGAAAGATGAAAAATCTGTTAAGCGGCAAAAGGTTTGCGAGGAGGAGGATGATGCAGTTGAACCTTTAGCAGCACCCATAAAAAATGATCATGGATTAGTTAACAATATAAATACTTTTGTTGATCAGACAAACACAAAGTTTCAAGAAAAAAATGGTTTTCAAGAGGCTAATGGGTTAATAATGAGCCATTTTGATAATGTTATTCCATATCATATGAATAACACATTTGTTGTTGATGATTATTCAAATTTCAATGGTAACAGATACGATAATGTACCTACAAATCTTTTACCGCCAACTGCTCCACATGGAATCACAGATCAGGCTTTTGCGTTCAAGTCAAAGTATTTGAAACAAGAAATGACCCATAGTTATCCTAAGTTTGATCGTGATGATCTTGGATTAACTGAATTGGAGAGTGATGATTTCAGATTTGCTTTTGAGTATGATCCTTATTGGAGGAACAACATTTTTGTTGATAATCCCATGAACAATCTCATCGAGCCCTTGTTCAATAACAAGGGTTGTCAAAAGCCTGATTATCGGCAAGATCGACAAGATCCTATTCGGCAAGATCCACAAGATCCCATTTGATGTTCATGCAACTCAGTTCCGAGGAATGGAAGAAGATTTTAGCAGTGTTAGAGAGGGGTAATCCTAGTGATTTAATAATGGAGTTACACTTTGATCTCTTTCTGTGCATTTTGTAATTGTTCTTCGTTTAATGTATCATAATTTGAATACATCAATAAATTAGTAATTTCTATTCTAGGCATTTTCATGTGTCATGTTATTTTACGTTCCAATGTATAAACTTGCCTCTATATATTAATATTGTCGATGCTTCTCGAACTAAACCTGTTCTACAAGTTAATAGTTATGGTTTTTGTTAATTATATTAGTGAAAATAGCATAGTAATTGATTAAAATACTCATATTTTAAATTAAAAGCTCTTTAATTGCTTGTCCGCCTAATTTATTACAATCAATACTCATAGCATATATATCTAGCTAAGTACGATAGTAACACGTTTTATTCTTTTTCTTGTAGATGATGATTGGGCATTTTATGCACCTCTTGATGGAAACTTTGGAATAAATTTGGTTGATATGGAAACCCTAGTATTTGACCTAAGAAATGATTAGAACTTTTTAAGTTTTGAGTATAGATGAAAAATTTTAGGTAGAACTTTTTAAGTTTGAGTACGTATAGATGAAAAATTTTAGGGTATCTTTGATTGACAAAGTTGGAAAAAGAAGTTTAAAGATAATCAAAAGATTCATTCCCAACCACCCCCAAAAAGCTCTTTTGTGCATGTGTCAATCACTGTGGCTTAAGTAGATGGCTGTGAACTTGTCATATTAAATTACAAGTGTTAAAGTGTTTCAGTTTTCCAAAAAAAAAAAAAAAGCGTTAAAGTGCTCATATAATTGATCTCTGATTTTGATGATGTTGATGAAGAAGTTGTAGCAGACGAGGAAGAAAGTGGTTTGTTCTTTGATCTGGCTGGGACCTCTTCTTCTGGCTCCAACTCCATCTCCAATTTTTCTGACGAGGACGAGATTGATGGCGTGGAGGTTGTCCAATTTTGATGATTCTTTTCTATGTTGAAACTAGATTTTATGATGTTCTATGTTTTGAATCAGAATATTGTCTCTGTTTGTATTGAATGTGTCGATTGCCGTTTTGAATGTTTGTAATATGCTTGGCAATTTTAACTTAACAAAAATATATATATATTGATTTTGTCAAATATATTTTTACAAGTTTATCTGGAATTCGAATTCAAAAGTTGAAGCAACCTTATCACTTTTATATATTTATTTAAATTACAAATTTAAATTTGAAAAAAATAAAAATCAAACAAATTAATCCCCTGGAATCATTATTTTAATTTTACAATTATAATGCAAATATGGCAACTCAACTTAATTAATATTTTTCTTTCATTTTGTTTTCAATTATACTTTATAAATTTTGATCCATTGTATTTTAGCAATAGGAATTTTGAATTAAACTGTTTCTATTTCAATAGGAAAATGTTTTGATGCCTTCACAAATTGCATACCCCTATTTATACTGGTATCAAGTATAATGGCACGGATATAATTGATAGTCTAAAATAGTGTATTACATATTACATAGAGAGAATCACACTATGCTCTATAAGGTTTTTGACACAAATATCTAACTCCCTCCGTCTCATAAAGATAATCCACTATTTCTTTTTTATCTGTCCCAAAATAATTGTCCACTTTCTTTATTTAACTTTTAGTTTCCTCACATACTATACCCCTATTGTAATCGACAAAAGAAGTAATGTAGTTAAATAATAATTAAATGTAGGGCTAAATTAGGGAAAATGTTATTAAATAAATTGCACTCTTTCAAGAATATTAATTAAACTTTATTATCTATGTGAAAATAAGAAGTTGACTATTTTTGTTGGACAAATGGAGTATATTTTTCTTACAAACTTATAAGTACAGTATTTGTTTGTAATATATATATATATATATATATATATATATGCAATAAATATCTTAGTTAAGCTCTTCATAACAATTAACAAACATATATATGTTAGAATATAATAGTCATTATTCTTGTCTACCATTTAAAATAGTTGAATTATCACACAGTACTATTAAAATAGTTGATTTTTTTTTTTTAAGAATGTGCATCTCCATAATGTCAAGGGGGAGAGAGAGAGAACAAGCAAACCTTAACTTGTAAATATCTTTTATGAATAAAAATATATACATTTTTATATGAATAAAAATATATATATTTTTATAGTTATTTACTTACAAATAAACATTTCAATCTTAACGAAGATATGCTGATTCCCAACTGATAGGGATAGCATAATGAGGTTGGTAGCTAGCTTCCAATAGCATTTGGGAGTATATAATGAACGGGACACAAGACATTTATATAGCCAACTGCATGTGACAAAAGTAGGCTACCAAAATGCTCTGACTTCATAAAAATTCTAGCACAAATTTTTTTGATAAATTTCATTGAGGGGGTCCCGAATTATGCTTAATTTGTAACAAATTAGGACCTAGGACGCATATGTATTTCGTATCTACTCAAACGTAAAAATAGCCACGATGATAGATATAATTGTAAATGTCAATGACCATTATTATCTCATTTTACAAGATTTTGACATATTACATTATATTAATTACTCTCTTAATCATTGTTTTTGAATAGCAATACTCTTTAACACTTATCGAAGCTTAAGAGCTGGTTGTCACTCATTCCTCACTTGTTTCAATTCCAAAGAGCTTCAAATCTTATTTTATGCCAATTTGTTCGCATTTAGTGATTGATGTCTTACAGAGTAATTTGAAGATCTAATAGACGACTTGCATTGACATGTGCTAAGGACTCCTACTCGAGTAGGATGACCTAATTGTACTATAGAAAAATATAAGTTTTCGTGTTCTCTACAAACTTCTTTACTTTTTAAATATGCATTCTATCTTGAAAAATTAAAAAAAAAGTAAAAAATTAAAAAAAATTGTCAAATACGTTCTATGTACTTCGAGATGACTATTGCCATTAAAATTTAAACGAAAGACCGAATTATCACAAGCAATTTTTCTGTCTGTTTTTTTTTTTTTCCTTTTTTTTTGTGAATATACAAGCAATTTTTCTTAAAGTTCGTGTTTGACAAAATTTGTTTATAACAAGAATGAACCAAACATATCACACAGCTTAAACGGCACGTTAGAGCAGACAACACCCATGATTTAATTAATGAAGAATCATAAATTCAAACTCAAAACTCAATTAATGTCACCTACAACACAACACCTCGTACCTTGTGAATTCTCCAGAATTTGGCTCCTCTCCTTAATTTCTACTAGTAGTAAATATTTTTTTTCTATTTTTTATTTATAGTACAATTTCTACTAATAGTTATATTATACAGAGTATGTTGTATGTCCAATCAGTTTGAGAATGTGAACAACGGCTACAATGTCAAGAAGAACTTGCCGGAAACAACCCAACTCCACCGCGGCGGCCGTCTGCCACCACCACCTCAATAAAGAAGAAGAAAATGGAGATGGTGGGTTTGAAGATGAGAAATGGAAATTTCAAAATGAGTTATTGAGGGATGAATGCAGTTCCGTGAGAATAGAGAATGAATTATTTCCTTTGAAGAAATTGGAGAAGAATAGAGCTGAGATGGTAAGTTTGCCTTCTTTTACTATACTGCAAGATGGTGACTCATTTGGTATGACAAACTTGAGAATCGACTACTCATTAGAATCGATTCTCAAATTTATGGGTTTTATAGTTTTTTATGAAAGGTCTTATTTTGTGCGCTCATAAAAGCGTCAATCTTGTTAAAAAGAAATAGTTCGTTACGTCGTGTTAACGTTGGTTATTATTTTTAGGATTTTTCTATGTGCCAGTTATCGCTAACATTGATCTCAATCTTGATTTACCTAATTATTAAGTGCTCTCATGATTTTGGTTTGTTTGTACATAGGGGAAAAAGAAGACTTTTGAAGCGAAGAATGAGAATGCAGTGAAATTGGAGGAAGAGATTGAAGATTTAGCAGAGAAATTAGAGAAGTTGCAAACAAATTTGAGAATCAAAACCGGTCGAAATTGCGATAAAGAGAACTATGCTTCTAATTATAGAAGCAAAGATGGATCAATCGGTGTAAGATTTCGTTCTTCTTTCTTTTTTTTTTTTTTTTGGGCAAGATATCTTGAGGCTCGAATTTGACCTATATGTTCAGTAATGTTTAGTACTGTGTTCAAAACATGCACACTCTCATTTGCATAGGAATCTATGAGTTTCAAGTTTTTTTGGTTTTCGAAGGCATAAATTTTCGAATATGCCTTTGATTTTGAATAGAAAAGATCATGCAGGTGGATATGTTGAGAAGAAAATTGGAGGGATTTCCAAAGGGCATGTTAGATAGAGTCCAGGAAGATAGCGGTCCATCGCTTTCTAGTAGGGCCAACTGGTCGGTTCCTGGTTCGGCTTCTACTTCCAAGCGCATAGACCGGTCTGTTGAACCCTCTGCCTTCTCCTCTCGACAATCATATCAGGTAGATGTTGCAAGTCTTCTAAAATTTTATATCGTTTATCCATATCTGTTTATTGTTAAACTTGCCAAGAAAAGTTTTTTTTTTTTTTTTTTTTTAAAGTTTATAAGATTGATGAATAAAAATGTTATGTCGAAAGGAGCCATTGTCGCTAGGGGGAAACATATGCTCGGGGCGTTGCAAGGCCATTATCGGTAGGATTCTAGAGCAAGTGAGAGTCGAGAACGAGCAATGGTCTCAAATGCAGCTAATGGTCGGCCGAGTGAGGGGCGAAATGGAAGAATTGCAGGCATCCCGCGACTTTTGGGACAGTCATGCTCATGATTTAGACCGCAAAGTTCAATCCCTACGACGTGTGGTGAGAGTTCCTCTTTTTTATAGTGACTAGTTGAACAGGCATACTTCGTGCTTGAATTAAATGCTAGAGTCGACCTTACTAGAGCCAAGATCTAGTCCCCGCCCCAGGAAGGGATTTATCACTGCCCTGACCGCATTCAAGGGATGGGGTGCGGGTTCAATTACCCGTGCGGGGGCTTGAATTTTCTCGACCTTACCAAAGTGTTATTGACTCTTGCATTTGAGGGAGATATTGAGAACTTATACTTAGAGGCACGGGGAAGGTGGTGTGGGGCCCATGGGGTCGTTGGCCTTCACCTTTGCAATACTTCGTGTTTTAGTATAAACATCTCTACTTTGCCGTTTTAACTCTACTTTTTCCGTTACTTGATCTCCGCAATGTTCACTCTTCATTATTCAAATTGGCTTTGTTTGTGCTTATGTACCCTATCTTTGAGTAACTTTTCGTAGTAACGCAATTATCCCTTTTTCGATAGGTGAAACGGTGGAGAAAGAAGGCTCTCGGTTTTGAAAACAGGGCTAACGAGCTACAAGTCGAGTTATCATCACTTAAAAGGACACTTCAAAAGCCGACAACAAAACTAAACTCAGATCGAAACACGAAGTTAGGTTTAGTTCCAAATTCAGGTCCTATGACCCTACGCAAACAACTCGAAAAAGAAAAGTATGAGTCAAGTACTCGTCTTGGAGAAGACTATTACATTGACGAAAAAGTGCTCAAATGGGCGAATGTCGACGAAGAGCTTAATGAAGATGACAACGTCAAAATGCTGCCCACCAAAAATTCGAGGGCCATTTCTCTGGGGAAACAGCTTGTACAAGAGAAGCTTTTCCGGTTGAAGGAGACTGATCATGCTAACAAAGGCAACAAAGAATTCGTGGCTCCGAATCGCACCCCATTGAAAGATGTTTGGAATTTCCGTGCAAATAATTCTAGTTTCTATCGTTGATAAACTTGCACTGCATGTTTAATATGATTTTCATGTTAGCCTGATACAATTTTGCTAATCGTTACACATTATTGTCTGTCTCAGGAGCAGAAAATGACAGTCGTGTTACTTAGAAATGTCAATTAACAATGTACTTCTGTAAAGTCTGTAGTGTCATTACGTAATAAAACAGTAAGAAAAACTGAACAAGAACAACGTAGAAACAAACGATTCAGCAAATTCATATATAAACTCAACAGAAAATTCGAAAAAAAATAAATAAATAAGGGAATGTCCCTATTGATGGATTTTTACCCTCGAATCTGCGTAAAATTTCTTTTCCTACCTTGTTCATCATCGACCCTCGTTTGTTAACTTTAGAGAGGCATCACTCATTAACTTTAAGCTAAGACTATTGAATCGCTCGCGCGAATATTGTCTAGAAGCTTTTCTCCAATCCGTACCGGCCTTCATCATTGCTGCAAATTCTTCGTAACTTATGCGTCCATCCTACACGTAAATGAAACCCGAGAAATCAAAATCTTCTTATTTGGCCTACTAAAAATGTGAAAAACAATTTTTTTATTACAGAATGTATGGTTGAAAATCAGTGTGAACAAGAAAGAGAGACTCTGACCTTATCTGTGTCAACATCATGCATGATAGCGCTAATAACTTCCTCGCTATTGGCGCCATCTTCATCACTAAGAGCATGGCGGAGTTCTTCAATCTCTATATATCCACTCTCATTTCTATCAAAAAATGCAAATGCTTTGTGTAGATGCTCGTCGTTCGTCATCTTTCGAATATGAACACAAACAGCAACAAACTCTCCGTAATTCAAAGTTCCATCTCCATCGACGTCCGCCTGAGAAATTAATCGTAGACTTCTCAATGAGTACAAATTTACACAAGCAATTTTAGCTCGACTCAGCTTAGACTACATTTGACTCTCTGTTTTTGTACAATTTCATAAATCAATTTTTCTATCTGTTTCATTGAAGGTTGTTTGAACAAGGAATTGACTTTAAAGTGCCTATGAGAGTGGCAAAGATAACACTTACAGATTCCATGAGAATCTGAAGATCAGCATCGGGTATCTGGTGGCCGAGCTTTCGCAGACCAAATTTAAGTTCTTCAAGATTAATTACGCCCCTCTTTCCCATGTCCATCTCATCAAATGCTTCCTTAATTCCAGCCACTTCTTCCACAGATAAGTGCTCAGCCACAACCTGCACAAGCAATATCGCAAGATATAACCATCAAGAAAATGGTAATAAATATCATACCATCCTAAATTTTGATAAAAACTAACTTTTTAGACTGAATAGCTATGAAGTCCACAAAAAGTACGGATAATAACGTGGAGTGATAGGAGATATGCTGTTAACACTGAAGTTTGACTTTGATTGAACAATACAACTTAATTTGCAGCTAGACAAAATTAAGACAGAGTTTAAAGTTTCCTCTTCTTTTTTCCATTTTTTTTCTTTTTTTCATTTTTTGGATGCTCTGAAAGTCATAGAGGGGATGAGAAGGGGGAGCGATCTATTACAATAACCAATGCATGTAGTGAAATTTGTAAGTACCCTTAGGTGCCCTTTTCTTGAGCTTGTTCATCACGGAAAACTGTTTGAGCCGTGCTTTGACAGTCTCCCCCAATGAGACATTAGGTGCTTTCTTCGCATTTTGCAACCAGGGATGCTCTGTGTTCAAATAAGAAACTCATAAGACACTATTCTTATTGTAAGATTAAATTTGCTAACATTTTAATTTGATGTTAACAATTGTTACCAAGAACTTGTTGAGCCGTGAGGCGACGACTGGGATCTGGATCAAGCATCTTCTTTACAAGGTCCTTTGCATTGTCAGATACTTTAGGCCAAGGATCTCTCTTGAAATCAATTACGGATCGAATAATGGCTTGTGCTACTCCTTGCTCGGTTTCTACACAATCAGATTAAGTTATACCATGTTTATATAAAATTATATAAACACCCATAATCTAAGTACGGTAATGGTGATTATAACGTGTGTGTTTTATAATGTTTTAAACTTATATAAACACACCCATGTCAAATTTATATTTCCACCACCCATTCAAAATCACCAAAAATTATTGTTTTATAACAAAATAAAAAATTTACTGAAAACAAGCATAGTATCATTTAGCTCTAGCTCTAGACCTGAAAAATGAAATACCGAAGGTAGATATCAGAACGGACCTGCCCAGAAGGGTGGAACGCCACAAAGTAGAATATAAAGGATAACTCCAGCACTCCACACATCAACCTCCGGGCCATAGTTGCGTCTTAGAACCTCAGGAGCCATATAGTAAGGACTTCCCACAATTTCATTGAAGCGATCCCCTGAAGGAAATTGCACGTGTGCAAAATTGAAGGATTATAGTCCAAACAAAAGATGTTTGAGTTGAAGATATTCATACAGAAATTTCCCATACCAGGTTTAAAGAAGATTGACAGGCCAAAATCAATTGCTTTTAGCGGAGCTGTTTCCTTTTTATTTGCAAAAAGAAAGTTCTCTGGTTTGAGATCACGATGCATCACTCCATGTCTATGGCACATCTGCACAGTGAAGCCACTATAAATTTATTGCCTAATTTTACCAGATATAAGAGAAATTGCAACGATATAGCATGGTAAGGGCCTAAGTACGATTGCTACAACTTAAAATTATAATCATTTTATCAACCTTCATTTTCGACCACTCATTTGATTGATTTGAACATTATTTTATTGCAGTCATACCTTTAAAACTGTTTTAATCTATTATCTCTATCTAACATACTCGAAAGTAAAATTCCCAAAAGCCTAGTATCATCATACGTATTGATGAAAGCGAAGAATTTGGATATAGTTGATCATTTTAAAAAATAAAAGTTCAGATGATGTTCTCTTTACGTTTCAATTTTTGTTTGAGTTTTTAATTCATATTTAGCTTTCTGTTCCCATAAAAGTCTGACAAAGACAATAGAACCTTTCGGAATATTTTCACTTAAAACACTCCACAAGCAAACAACAAAGTTTTCTTAACAAAATTCTCAATAAAGTTTCCTACCGTTTAACCACTTATTCACACCAAAAAATCAGTTTCTTCCAAAATCTTTTATGTACACATGCATTCGCGTATATAGTAACCTAAAAAAGTTGTAAATTAGTGCCATGTTTGGTAGGAAGGATCTGATAATATCGGATGCTACGAAAGAAGTTCAGAAACTAAGAAGTTAAAACCTTATTCTTTCCAAGAAATCTAGTATGGGCTACTCAACACAAACTAGAGACGATCAATTCAGAAAAAGAAAAAAAGGGGGGTAAAATTTCACCTGAACCACTTCAACAATAGTCCTCATAATGAAAGCGGCTGCCCTTTCGGTGTAATGTCCCCTCGCCACAATCCGATCAAATAATTCACCACCTTCGCACAGTTCCATCACAATATGTACAGCACTATCATCCTCATAAGTTCCCTTCAAACTCACGATATTCGGGTGCTTAGGCAAATGCTTCATGATCTCAACCTCCCTCCTCACATCCTCAATATCCACTGCAGTTCTCAGCTTCTTCTTCGATATAGATTTGCAGGCGAGTTTTTCGCCCGAGTCCACATCAGTACACAGATAAGTGATCCCAAATTCACCTCGACCAAGCTCTCGACCAAGATCATACCTCTCATTAATATTGTGACCAGTTGGATCTCTCAACACAACAAGCTTGTTTGAACCACCAGATCCATTTTTAGTACCATAATCTATTGAAAATGGATTAGGTTGTTTGTTCTGTTTCTTCTTGTTCTTCTTCCCAGAAGAACCAGCAGGTGTTACACAGCAATTTCCCATGATTGGCTAAGGATCAAATCTTGAAATTGCCTTACAGATATACCACAAAATAATAAATAATTAGGGGATCTTTTAATTGAAGAAACCTAGGGTTTCATTTTCTTACACAGAATCTCCAATAAAAATTCAAGAATTCTAAACATGAAATGCAAAATGAAATTTTAACCAAAAAACCCACAAAAGATTTGGTTTTTAAGGTTAAAAAAAATTAGCCCCGCAATTAAAATGCAAAAAATTGTGTGCAAAGAAAATGACAAAACAACAAGAAAAATAAGATGACTTACCTTGAATATGTAAATATATAAAATTTTCTTGAATGCGGTCAAAAGCAAGCTTTCTGAATCAAGAATAGCATGAATAACAGATGCGAAAAGGAGGATTCAAGGTGAGAATCAGCCATGGATAT
Source organism: Jasminum sambac (assembly GCA_018223645.1). Lineage (NCBI taxonomy): Eukaryota > Viridiplantae > Streptophyta > Magnoliopsida > Lamiales > Oleaceae > Jasminum > Jasminum sambac. The sequence continues at coordinate 34,613,500 of CP073652.1, forward strand.
GGGTAGAGAGAGAGAGAGAGAGAGAGGTCAAAAAGCTCTTTTTGCAGAGACTTTTCTCTCTCTTGCACTTCCAAACTCACCTCGTGTTGTGTTTGTTCTTTCTTTTCTCCCTCTACCTTATTTTTTTTGCTTTTATAATTTCTTTTTTCTCCTCTTTTACTTAACGTCTTTTTGCTTTTCACTTTTTGTTGACATCTCTCTCGAACCTGATTTATGTTTTGTTGGCATTCAAAAGAAAATGTATTTTAATATATTTTTTTAAAATTTTAAATTTAGTCAAATAAATTATATTTATATATTTTTTCATTCATTAAATCTCCATCATCAATTTCACTCATTCTCTTTCTTCCTACTCATAAAAATAAATTAAAACTCATCCGCTAACACCCTCTTACTGTCTACAAATTCACCCCTATTCCTTATCGATGAACCAAGACACAATACAACCAACAGTCCATTTTTCACTTCGTCATCCTAGAAAATTTCCCATAGGTGAAAGCGAAAGGTCGTCCTCAAATTTAATTTAATTTTATTTTATTTTTAGTTACTAATTCTTTACTATAAAACATATTATCAGATTCCATATTTGTCAAAAAATTATCAAATGCCAATATATAGTGATGATCGGGTATCCACAATCGGGAAAACAAAATCATGGGAGTCGAGTGAGGGCCCCCACTATCATGGGGCAGTTATGTATTATTGATTTAATTTAATATAAATACCAAAAAATAAAAAAATTTTTAAAAAAAAATTGTTTGCTCGGCCACGTGGCACCACCAGGTAGCGCCACATGGTGTGAGTTTTGTACCCACGTGGGTGCTTGATCAAAACCATGCCAATATATCTCGGCAATCTAAATTACCAATATATGGCCGATGATTAACACGTACCTTCTCGCCCCCCACCATCAGGGGATAGTGCCACGTATCAATTATTCGATATTGATAATTTAAATTATCAATATATTAGCATTTAATCATAAATGCCACATTTGTTGTGTGGTTTTATGCCTCCTAGACAATTATATCCAATTAGAATAGTCTATACACCTAATCAATGACCAATTTAAAAATTTTAAGGATGCGGATTGTAATAAAAAAATAATATAAATTGACTAGAATTATGTACTATAAAAAATTTCTATGTCAAATTTTTTTTTAAGGGGGCCACATAGGCTATAGCCTGTGCCAACGAGTCCCTAGATCTGTGCATGTGAATAATCAAATCTTTAAAAAGTAAATTATTTTAATTAGATGTGATGGATAAAAAGACAATATACTTGATAATGGATCTGTCTGTATATATATATATATATATATATATATGTATATATATGTATATATACACTTTTTTGGAATTTTTTCAAATATTTTTGCATGAGATCTTTGATTGAAAATTTTTGGTTAGTAATTATTTTTTCTAACCTTATACGAGAAAGTTCTTCATGACACTCGAGTGGGTGTTTGCAAAAGTTTTTTCCCTTTATACTTTCTTATATTTTTGAAAATTCAAATTTGATTGAGCAAATCATATCGATATATTCCATAGAATCTACCTATACTAATCCATCTCCATCATTCAAATCTACTTACAATAGCTCTTCATATTCTTAAAAATACATTTTTACATTTTCAATGAGTGTCTGCAAACTACTAAAAATATATCTCAAAAAGAAAATGAAAAAAATTAATGATCAATTTACACATGTTTATTTCGGAAGCTTACTCCCATTTAATAATTAAAAAGCGTGCTTACGCGTGATGTGCGCAGGATTCTAAAATCGTGGAAAAATAGTCAAAGTAGTGCATTGACTTAAAAAAGGTGCTTAAATGTAATTAAACGCGATTAAGGATATGTTCTTTTGAGATTAAATTTGGTAGGATAAATTTTGGTTTAGGATGTGTAATTTAAAATTAGAGATGAAGTATTAAAAAATATATAATAATTATCAAATCAATAAATGAATGATTGAAAAGGATAAGAGAGACTCACTAAAACTTGTCAAAACTAAAATTACTAATTAATAATTAATAAAGATGAGGCAAAATGCTCAAAACTACAAACTAAAAGTTTCAAGGAATAACAAAAAAAATTAAAAGTCAACTATGATTGTAAAGAACTAAAGCAGTAAAGATGTAAAAGCACGGGCTTTGATTTGGTATCCACAGTTAGGGAAAAAAATTTGTGGGCGTCGGTGAGGTCCCCGACCCATTAGAAGACAGTTATATATTATTTATCCGATCTAATATAGATACTAAAAAAATTTTTAAAAAAACTTTTTGGCTAATGATGTGGCGCCACCAGAAGGCACCACGTGACGTGGGTTTTGTATTCATATGGGTATCCAATTAGATCCAGTAAAAGCAGTGCCTTCTAAGTTTATAAAACTTGAAGATTGAAAAATCGATGCTTCGCCACCACATTTTACATTTTTAAAACAATGATGAATTTTTTAAAAATTCTTAAACACGATTGAAATTTTACTTTTTTTTACTATTTTATTTATTTTTATTTATTCTTTCTTTTGATTAAATTTATATATATTACATAAATTTTTATAATTTAACTCTGTTCATTCTCTCTTCTCTTTTATATAAAAATTTATAAAATAAAAAATAAAAAATTCAATCATATAACTGTCGAAATTTGATGGTTACTTTTTTTTCTGAACACACTCAACCATGGTGGGACTCCCACCCTACTTTATTGTCTGCCAATTATAAGGGTGATTGGGAATAATTTTTTCAAAATTTTACCATTTTTTCCACTTTTTTATATATTTTTTTTATCATAAATTAATCATACTCATATATCACATTATATCAATAAATCTTCATAATTCAACTACACTTATTTTCTCTCTTCCTTTACATTAAAAACCATTAAAAACTATTAAAAAACACTCTCAATCACCATTTATATGGGCTTTTCAACTTTGCATAGCCCAAAAAGGTCCACTGCTCAATCGTTACGACTCAGTTAAAAAAGGATCAAGTCATTATTCTGTGGAACATAAAATTTATTTATTTAAATTGTGTGTAAGTTGGATGATTAAAATTTAAAAAATATATATTAAAAAATATAAAATAATAATATGAATGGTTAAAAATAATGAAAGAGAAAAAATTAATAAAAATTGTTAGGTTTTTTATAGCGTAAATAAAAAGCCCTAAAATTTATTTTATTTTATTTTATTTTATTTTGTTTTGTTTTGTTTTTCCCACTTTAAAGAAACGTTAAATCAATTAATTTCTAAGGGACGCTGAAATCCAAAAGGAAAATCGAAGAGAAAGAGAGAGAAATGAAGAAACCGGGAGGAGGCGGCGGCGGGGTAGGAGGAACGGCCACCGATAAGAAACGCAGCCGGCGTTCGTATGGAGAGTCCAGCACCGAGACTCCTCCTAGGGTTAGTTATTTAATTTTGCGCTAATTATAACGCATTGAGCAAAGTTACGAGTTTTATTTTTTTTTTAATTTTGATGTGTTTATAACTCACTCTTGTGTTGAATTTTGGTGATTTCCCGACCTTATGTTACGTTTTCATGGAAGATCTGTCCCCAGTTGCGAAATCCTTAGTGTAAAGTTTGTCATTTGAAAAATGTAAGTTTATGAATTATAAAATGTAGAACGCTTAGGATTCTGTGTAGCTTCCTTAGGATCACTGAATAACAGCAAAACAGTATCCTTGTGCATTAATTTAACTTGATTTTTCGCAAGTTGTAGTTTGGCCAATTTTGTCTCTCTATCTCTTTTATATCATAAAAGCAATGCAATCTTTGTGACGATAAAACTCAATTTTGTGATGAGTTAGTTATCTCCACTGTGGAAAGTTAGGAAATGTTACAAGTCTGGTTGAACATTCTGCAAAATTCTGATTCAAAATAGAGTTTATATTCCTTTACTTTTTGAAGTAATTTTGACCAAATATCTGCTCCACCGACCGAATAAAGTGTTAGCATGGACATTATAGATGGTGGGACTTGATTAGCTCTTCTCTGTATCTTTTGTTGTTGTCAACTACCTTTTCTAGAGTAGAAGAATCACTATTTTGCAGCTAGGATTGCAGTTTCTCTTGTTCCTTCTAAATGCAAATTCAATTATTTTTCAAATAGAAGCACCCTAAATGATGGTCATTGGTCAATATATGCTAAACAACATATGATAGGACTCACCTTTCTTGGATGTCAACTTTAGATGCTTCGTTGCCTCACTATTGCAAATTTCATATTTGTTCAGTCAATGATCACTATTTATATTCAATAGATTTCCTGCACTGGTATAATAATGGAGCTTCTTCTCAGCGAAAGGAAGGCAAATGCGATCATGCTCCAATTCTTGAACATGTTCAAGCAGCTTACTTCATAGTGATCCGTTGAATGATTTACCTATTGCTACTATTCTTGCTACATTTACATAATGTGGGCGAAAGATTAATAGATTTAATTCCAAACCAAAGACAATTCCAACCATGTTTTGTGACTGTTAATATGTAATTTTAAGGGCAAAGTAACCCCAAGGGGTTGCTCAAGCGGTAAGGGCGGTGCTTGGGATCTCACCAATCCCCGGTTCGATTCCCCGTGAGAGCAAAAAAAACTTCTTGGGGCCACTGGGACGTCTCCCGGTCGATGCGCCAGGGCCTCGTGGGAATAGTGGGGTGACTGTTAAAGCGGGGTCCCCCGACACCCTCGGTTATCCAAAAAAAAAAAAAAAAAAAAAAAAATATTTTAAGGCAAAGTAATTTATTATCCCATTACTACCAGAGTCTGATGTTTAAGATGGATTTCTTTGCCTGTTTTTTCCTCATTTTTTGAATGGGAATCCTGTTCTTGTCAATGATCGAATATGCTGCTCAATTAAAAATTAGCATTTCCTTTCTCACTGTGAAAGAGTTTGACATAGACACTGGATTACATGAAAATCTTCATAAGCTGATTTGTATAGTGCAATACTTAAACCGCACTGTTTTTGTCTATGGCACATATGTTCGCTCATGCACTTCCTTCTAATCTCTTTGGCCCTTATATGAGTTGGTGTTGAATGGACTCTCAATTTCAATTTAATTGCATACCCAAAGAGGATTGAATTTTATGTGCTTTAGTAGTTATAGTAAAAGAAACCTTGTGTCAAAATTCCAATCAAAACAATGCAAGAAAAATAGAAAATTGTCAATATCTATTATCTAATTTTGCAGCAAAGCTATTTGTTATGAAGTGATATTGTTTGTTTTTCTTTGACTTTCTGACAGTTCTATAATTTTTGAATCTAACCCAATGCACTTCTCTTCAACTCCAGAAGCAAGCTGCAAAGAAGGATGTGTTTCAGACTTTTGCTGAGAAAGTAAGAGACCATAAGAATTTGGAGTCTAGATGGGCCGTCTTACAAGAGACAAGAGTGGAATATTTTAGAGGAAAAGATTTTGTTAGCTTCTTGAGAAATCATCCAGAGATCAAAGACATACTTGAATCAGACAAGAACTTAGAAACTGAAGATATCGCCAACACTCTACTGAGGAAGAATCTTATAGTACGATGTGATCGTGTTGTCAAAACTCTTCGGCCTGGAAAGAAAAAATTGTCTACATGGCCAGCACATTTGGAGATATTCCCTGTGAGTTCTTAAACCATTTTGTTCAATAAAATTAACCAGATGATCTTTTTCTCTTATTTCTGTTGGTTTGTTTTGTACTTCCTTATCTCTTATTTATCAATGCATCGCAGGAGCAAGTTTTTTCTGATAACGATGCCTTCTTTGCTTGGACATTTGTAAATCGACGGCCTTTGTGGCAAACGCTTCTCTCATTTTTCTGGCCGGTCTTGACTCTTGCAATCTGCTTGTTTCCTGTTTATCCCCACCGCTGCAAGCTATTTATTCTCTACTTCTGTGCGGGTTTACTGCTACTTATACTTACCCTGCTTATATGTAAGTCCTTTAGAGCATTTCCAGCAATCTCTTTATTTTTAAAGAGAATCTTTCATGTTATAGAGAGGATATTTTAATTTACAAAGTAGAAATTTTAATTAACTCCAACAAGTTCTCTATTTTTACTCTTTATTTTACTTAAATCAATAAAGAATTATTGCATTCTTTTATTTTTAATCAATATTTAAAGAGGCCATTGCAGATGCTCTTAGTGCTGACTATTTTAGTCTGATTTACTCTCTCTGTTTCTTGCAATTTTTATCATACATATTAGATCAAGATGAATAATAGCAAGAATGGTAGATACTATTTTATTTCAAATTTCTTGCTGAATTATTCTTTGTTGGCAGTAAGAGCCCTTGTGTTTGGAACTATGTGGATACTTCTGGGAAAGCGTGTCTGGTTTTTCCCAAATATTCTTGCAGAGGAAGCAACGCTGAAGGAATTATTCCAGTTTTGGCCCAAGAAGGATGAGGAAGAAGGTCCAAAGTGGACGGCCAGGCTGTTTTATGCGATGGTAGCTGTGGTCGTCATTTTACTTCTGAGGCACCATGCACCTGATGAAGCCGCTCGAGCCAGGTATGTGTATCTTTTCTTAATTTTTGCAACCAGCATCAGAAAAGCAATCAAGGAAATTGTAGAATTATAAATGGAATTTCTTGTAAATCGAAGAGAGGTAAATTTATTGCTTCATTTTTAGCAAAGTTCCTTCTTGTTTTCTTTTTTTCCCTTTTCCTCCCTTGCTCTTCCAACTCTCCTCTATCCTTTTATGTGTATTTTGCATGCCGAACTCATAAATCTCTCTCCAAAATCAATATCTTATCTTCATCACCACCGGTGTTATCTCCTTTGTAGGGTTTCGTAGAAAAAGTTTGTTGACTTAAAAATTAACTTTCGCTACTCTGTCATAGTCAAACCTAATTATTAACCATACATCTTGAATTACTACTCACTATTACTTGCACGTGTTGTGGTCCCACTACTATTCTAGCCTAATACAAAACGAAAACTGAATACTGCAGGTATCAGAAGAGGGTTTCCAACATAATTGATGACGTTCTCGAGTGGTCCCCTAGTCTTGCGCTGTCGGGGATGATGGATAATAAGCAAACCGTGTTTAATGCTACTGATCCCAGTAGTAACGTCAGTGATGATAGCAAAACCTCCACCGACAAAATGGCTCAACCCGAGGAGGACATAGAGAGTGAAACCATCATCACAAGTGAACATGAAGTTGAAGAATCTGTTGAAAATGAAGAAGATGCAGATCACCAATGATCATTGTGGCATTAATATGTAACTGTAGAACATGAAATCTCGGAGCAGACTACAGGATACAGGATTTTTTATTTCGTTTATTTAAACCTCGGATTCTGCTAAGTATCTTTTACTGTCAGTTTATCGTTGGGTGTAGAACTTTGTAATCTATTCTGAATATAAGATGATATTCTTACCAGAAACTTGTTTCGGTGGTGATTTGTTTTACCCTTTTGGCTGTGATAGCTTTTGGGCTAGGCTCAAAACTAATGTGTGATCGAGCGAGCTTATACATAAAGCCAGCTCAGTATTTCTTGAATATTCTTCATCTACAGAGAGGAAACATGAGCAAATCCAAACAGGCTCCGGTGCTAAGTGAAAACTTTTGCATACTCCTAAAGCAATTTTCACGCAGCCGGGATCATCTATACTTAAAGTCACATTATTTAATTAATTATAACTCTTATAATTTAATTTTATTAAAAATGGTTTAAAAATAATTTTTGAATGCTCGATAAAAAGTAGCAAAAATTTTTAGGAAGGAAAAATATGCTACTTTCCTTTCCAGTTTAACTTTATATGTCCAACACGACTGCAAACAGTTCATCCTTACAAAGTAGCGACCCTAAGGTTAGGCGACCCAAACGATCATTTAGAGCACCAATTTGAACTCTTTTTTTTTTTTTTTTTTTGGTAATTACAGAAAGAGCCTCAAAACATCAAATTCATTACAAGAAAGAAAAAAGAAACTTGATATTGACCTAACATCTCACCTACACGAACTTTGTCCATCTGAGTCCTATGTAATTCACATTTGTACAAGAAAGAACAAGGTACTTCAAAACAAGCTAAGAAACGAAATCTATCTTCCTCAAACCTAAACAAAAAGCAGCCAAGAATGAATTGCCACACCCCCTCATTAAATCCAAGACCTAAACACAACTTCACAGCCATTACCAACCATCAAAACTCACTGCATTGCAAGTGCACGGTTCGACATGAAACTCCTCCACTGCTGATCTGAAGCACGTCCTTCCTGTCTCTGATAAACAGACTCAGCCGAATTATTTTGCTTCCTAGAACTGCTGACGTCATTGTTGCAAGAATGTCCCAAGGACTGCAATGATACTGCAGAAGTGGATTGCGTCTCCTTCGAGGTGTCTGTGTCAGATTTTTTAGCAAACCGTCCTCCAGAACCTCTTGCCCTCCTCAAAGCATGTTGGTGACGAGACTCGTGGAGATAAGGCTGAGTTGACAAAAGAAAAATATTTTGATTAATCATTTTTCTCCATCATCATTTGACAATTTTTCATATTATAAAGCTTTCCTTTACTTTTAAAAATTGTTCTCCCAAAACTCTCTCTTCCAACACTAGATAACAAAAACTTCTGCATAACTGACCTTCCGAACTTTTATTAACTTCTTTTCGAGCTCTGCTTTAGCACGTGCTTGCCTTCTACGAAGAATCCCATGGTACTGCTTGGCATTCACGTATACAGGTTCCTGTGCCATTTCCATGGGCAGCATCATCCTTGCCTGATGCATATCGTACATAAAAGGACCCTGATGAAAAGAACAATCATTCATCATCAGCTTTCAATTTCCGAACACAATGTTGTAGTACGTCTTCGACAAAATTCGACTGTCCATCAAACTCCTTACATGTTGAAATTTCTTGATGACGTGCAGCCACAGCCAATGCTCAATCATGGTTCAGCACTGACCTTCAATGATATATATGTGTCCATTTTAATTTCATTCTACCTAAAGTACTACTCAATCAAAGTCAAACATCAATACCGACAAACATCTCACATTACTACTCATTATTATCCACACATTTTATGATTTCCACCACTATTCAACCTAAAAGTGCGTTTTATTTTAGCAAAATAAAACTCGGATGCACACATAGTTCATCTGTGTCTAGTGCTATAAGTTTCTGCTGAAATAAGATGGTCTAACACTGATAACGTCTTTTGATGCTTCCCTCTAACCTATAATAGAAAATCTTACGACATCTCACGAGAACAAAGAGCAGGTTTAACTCTAAAAGAACGGAAACAAGAAACAGGGTGCACACTTCCCGTTTGACAGTACACCAATAAAGAGAAGAAAATAAGAAGTGAACATACCGAAGGCTGGCCATAAGCTGCCATCATTCCTCCATATGGATCATAAGAATTCACAGCGCAGGCCTAAAATGGAGTTAAAAACAAAATATACGTTAAAAATAAAATTTTCAATTAAACTATACGACTTTGGAACTGAGCTACTTTTGGCATAGTTTTATGTTCTCCCCACAATATTCTTACAATTGAGTGCACAACAAGCTCAAGATGAGGAGGCTGCATTGCGTTGTCACTGCACACACATATGGTTGATGAATCTTTGAGAAAATCCCGACCCTCCTGTTCACAATTGCTACCTAGACAAGAGGACTAATAGCATCAACCTTTGTATGTTATAAAACAAGAAATTTTTTTTTGACTGAATTTAGCAAATTCAACCCTGTTAACCAATCATTTCTGTTTTAAAATAGAATTTGTTCAAACTAATCACATCCACATATCTCATAAGACCTACATGTAGTACATAAATGTCCAACACTTAATTTCAAAAATTCTGAGTCTATTTCAAATTCGAATTTGTTTGCTAACGTGGGCTAAATCAATAGAGAGGTAGTACCTAAGATTTACACTTACAATACCTTTTGATTGTTTGGCAATATTGTTGTCTCCGTTCACACGACCCTCAGACCGCGATTGGCTATCGGTCGACTGTTCCAATGACGACGAATCTGACTTCTTGTCTCGCATAGCTAAAGGATTGAAACTTTGAGTATTATTGAACCATAGCTGAGAAGGTAAAAAGGAATTTGAAACATTGGAAATACTTGAATCCTCGTGTGTGTCACTCCGAGCCTTTGATTGCATCCTCCACTGGCTTCTAAAAAGAACTTATGGGCAAAGACTTCACGTCCTCATCGGCAGAAAAAAATAAAATAATAAAAAAAGAACTAATCCGCTGAAAGGGATGCATGAATTTGATTGGACTGCTTGAGTTCTGTATGAACAAAATATAATCTATTTCATCAGATTTTGCTTTGCTTTTAAAGCTCATATGAAGGATAAAATTATTGTTGTTGGATTTCCATTTCTGCATCCGCGAAAACACAATTTGCATGCTTTCCGGTCAAAGATTCCTAAGCGAATTCACACTTGTTTCAAATTTAATTCAATCCAAAACATGTCTATAGGTTCAATTTCTATTCATGATACTCTATTAAAAAATAAAATAAAATTACAACAAATAATCGTTGTCCTCTCAGAAAATCATCAAAATTACACAAGAAACAATTCGAACTTTCCCCCAAACGGCAATAAGAACCAACTTATTTCCAAATCAAGAATCTAAATGCATGTCACATTCAAAACTAAAGCCCGAATGCAAAATACCTAAATCCTATAAACAGATAAATACAAAAATACAATGGAATTAAAGAATTGACGCAAGTAGAGAACAATTTACCAGTTCAAGCGCTGAATAACGATGGTTAAAGCACAACGAGAAAATTTTATTGGGCTAGAGTATTTGGAAGGAGGGTTCAGAGTTGAGAGTACTTTGACACGAGACCGGAATATACTCCGATAGTATCTTGTGACTCGTATTATATTGAGAATGGCACGAAGAAGGAACTAGAAGGCAGTACCTATTGGACGACACCTGTATTCTAAAAATGAATTGTTTGTTAATTGAAAATTTAGTCCTTTATCTTTTTTTTTTTTTTTGAAAAGAGTCCTTTATGTTTTATAAACTTTTGCAAAATTGTCATTTTTCAATTTTTTAACAAAAGTCGTGTTAATAGTGACAATGTATGCCACATGTTATTGTATGGGAGGGAAGATATCCAATGACATCAACCCTCGTGTGATAATATGATATATAAAACAAGAAAGAAGTTTGAATTTAACAAATCAAATGTCCTTTAACCAATCAATTATATTTTAAAATATAGAACTTTTATGGGTATTTGCATGTACTAATAATCCTTTCAAGAAAACATATGCCACATATTTCACCTAAATTGTAACCACATCTTAATAAAATCAACCCAACATGTAAAATATACAAGTATTTATCAATTAATTATTGACTTCAAAAAAAAAAAAAAAAAAAAACGGAGAAGATAATATAAGCTGAAGTGATGTTTTTCGCCCCATGGGGAAAAATAGCGGATTTCCGCTGCTAATATAGTAGCAAAAGTAATAATAACACAGCTATATCATCATATTTTAATTGCAAATAATAATAAAACAATATCATAACATCATCCTTATTGACGTGACACGATCACATCATCCATGGGAAACCACACTCAGACAAGCTGATGATTTCGGAGACAACCAAAAACGACAATATCTTGTCTTAAAACCCCAAAACAAATAGCATTTAATTATATATTTCCATCCGAAATTTGCCTGCTCATGAAACAAAAGAAATGTTTGTGTTCCCAAACTGAATATAACATCAAAGATCAAAACATGAATTTCATACATCATATGACATTTAAGGACGTCAAACTAGAACAATGGAAAAATTACATCATATAACATTAAGGACGTCAAACTAGAACAATGGAAAAATTGTTCATCGTCCCCTCGAAGTTGCTTCCTTCAACTCATCAAGCGATGATGGGAAAAGCTCTATATAGCGACTGCCAAGTGTCATCCTATCCTTAGCCAAACCTGCTTTTGCATCGTCTACGTTTGCAAATTCCACAAAAGCTTCACCAGTTGGTCTCCCGTCAAAATTATAGGTAATATGGATTAGGTCCTTTGACAAGGTGGCATTCTTAAAGAAATCGATAATGTCACTCTTGCCAGCTGAAAATGGCAATCCCCTCATTCGCAATACAGTCGTCGGTTCACCCATTTCCTTTCCTTCAAAGGATTTTGTCAATAATCTGAATAGAGAAGGTTATTAGCGTCTTTGTTGTTCTCTTCTAGTATACGTGCATCAGAAAGTACATTTTACTTGGCAAAACAAAGGATGAAAATGCAACTTCATTGAAGTCATAGTAATTTCAGCATAAGAATATTGGGTTGATCTATACCAGTGCAAAAAGGGCAAAACAAAGGATGAAAATGTAACTTCATTGAAGTCATAGTAATTTCAGCATAAGAATATTGGGTTGATCTATACCAGTGCAAAAAGGAACATAAATCGAGCCCCTTTGGCTTGTGATCCAAAGTAAACATCAACCGTAGTTTGGGGATTAGATATAGCAGTGCAAATTTATAACATACTCAAGTTCTGTTATTTAAAGTCACACAATTTTCTACTGGCATAGTGGCATTCCAGATAAAAATGGTCATAATCTTCAAAATTTGAGCGAACTCACAAGTCCCTAAGGCATCTACCTCAACTCATTAAGTCATAACAAACATAAATAATGGAATGAAGTTCCCAAGCACCAATTATCCTGACGACTCTAAACTTTTGCCTAGCTGATTGGGTTACCTCATGAATCCTGACAGGAGTGTTTGTTTGGGAAAGAATGATTTTCAAATGTGTGGTTGAAAAGTAAAGTTTTAAAATTTATAGAAAAGTAGACGCATAAATAATGCCACAGAAAAATGATTTCTCAAAAATCCTTGTCAAACAAGCTCCAAATAAGAAAAGGATAAGAAATATGACAAATTTTAACCTGGTCAAAGAAATGGATTTTCATGTAAAATTACATTTAGAATTGCATCGTCAGACTACTAGGTTCAAAGGAATACCCTAATCGATTCTCCTAAAGGCCAAGCTCATCAGTGCTAACTGCTAAGTGTTAACATCTTATAGTTCACCACTTCAAATTCCACTATCAAAATACAATTTTTTTATAGACCTAATTTCGACTGTGAAATTGAAAGAAGCCCTCCTTCAAGTCTGCCCCTCCATTTCCATGTCTTTGTATAAGAATGCCATGCCGCTAGAATGTCATCACAGCACACCGAGACAAGGAAAAGAAGCATCCATCTGCAGCGCCATATTGTCCGTTGTCGTAGAGAACACACCCATCTACAAATTTTGGCACTATAACTCCATTTGTTTTTCATTAAACTCCCATGCAATTCTGCTTCTCTATCCGGTCAAATTATAATAAGTAATCTCGATTGCACATTTAAAGGTGCTACTCATTATTGTCCAAAATTTTGTAACCAAACAATTATTACAACTCCAAAAAGTAACTTTTTAGTTATTATTATGTTTAGCCAAGCACAATATAATATAGTCACAGAACTTGTTGAGTCAAGTCCAAGATTAACTCAAACATAGTTTCCCAAATTTTCCTTTCCTTCTCATTTCTCTTCTTTGAGTTCTCCTTGTACCTAAGAGAGCTCATTAGATAGATTCTAAAATCCATTTCACATCTTCCCTGCCTTCACAATCACTGGTAGTGAAGCACATATATAATATATTTCTTTTTTTTTCTCTTCATTTTCCTCGAAAATTTGAGGATTGAATTAGGCCACTGAAAAAGATTGATACTAATAAAGAAGCCTCTACAAAGAATTTCCAAGGTAAACGAAGTAGAACTACAACTAATGTTGATTTTATGTTGAGAAATGGGGTTGCGAGGTGCACACTATGTCTGAAGCTTGAGTGGAAAGAGCAGACCAAAACTAACATGGAATGGTTAGTTGTTGAGAATCTGGTTGATATAGAACCTATCAGGTCTCTGAACAGCGAGAAGGAAAATAATTCAAGCCTCAAATTTTTAACCACAAATCCTAAAGCATGTTTGGTAAGTGCTTATCAATGATTTAAATTATAAATAAATTGAAATGCATGGTCAACACCTGGGATAATGCCCTTTTTTTATTTTATCTCATTATCATTGCAGAAGTATAAACTCCTAATCCAAGAACTGAGTTGAAGGAAATGATGAGGTGATTTAAAATTCTAATCAGTCTCACGTGAACCAAACCTTGGAACCTAAGATCCCTTCAGCAACACTATGTTGATTATTCGTGGTCATCGACATTTATATATTAGCATAATTTCCTGGTTAAACCATATATATATCAAAATAGGGGAATTCTAGAAGCTGCCAAAAGAACAAGGAATATTTGCAGTAAATAATAAAATGCACAACAAAAAAGTGACACAGGAAATAAAAGTCGGCGAGGAAAAGCAGACAAAATAAATTCACCTGCCACTGGAAGCTGCGTCTTCCAGCTCCTCTTGTGATGAAGGAAAAAGTTCTATATACCGATACTTCAGAGTCATCCTATCCTTAGCCATTGCAGCTTTTGAATCTTCAGCACTAGCAAACTCCACAAATGCCTCCCCAGTTGGCCTTCCTTCAGAATTTGCTACAATATGAATTTTAGACTCAGACAGCACAAAATCCTTAAAGAATTCCATAATGTCCTCCTTGCTAGCAGTGTAGGGCAACCCCCTCAACCGTAGGACCCCAGTATACTCCGCTAGGTCCTTGCTCTCATCAGATGATTTAGCCCTCATACGACGAGATGAACCACCCTGAGCATCGAAAACTTCATTTGCTATAGCCTTATAGTACTCCTCTTTTCTGCTTTGGAAAACCTCAACATATCTCCTACCAATAGTTTCCCTATTCCTCTGCAGGGCATAATCTATTTGAATAGGATAACCAAAAACGCAGTAAGCTTCTCCAGTCAACTTACCCCCCTTGTGGACAAACAGGACATCTACTACATCTAAATCATGGAATAAATCAAGAATTTCAACCTCCGTGCAGTCAAAGGGGAGTCCTCTAAGTCGAACCACCGGGAAAGGCGGTGGACCATAGGAATACGAAGGGGGTGGTGGCGGTGGTGGAGCATTGTACATGTAACTTGGGCCAGGAGGAGTTCCATAATACGGAGGCCCCTGGTCCATTAACCGCTGCCGTTTGAAGCCCATTTCTCGTGCATCTCCAGTGTCCACAAATTTACTTTATCACCATACAAAAAAATATACATTCAACTGGTAAGTACTAATTCATAATAAACCATAGACACAACACATAACGCAATTAAGGAAATGATGATTAAGATATGATGACGCCCATCTGACACAATGAAATTAGGTTTCCCAATTTTATTTCCCCCAATAAATTATAAAAACAAAACTTGTAATCCTGGGTATTCGGAAAAGATTAAACCCTGCATCAGACCAGCAAAAAATTAAAAATAGAAATAAAAAGTAATCATGCACTAGTGTTTCAAGCCGCATTCATGGACAATCAAACTATTGTTTAAACAAATTCTTCGCAATTTAATTCTAAACCCAGAAAATCGGATAGACTGTAAGAATAAAGAACAGAAGAAACCTAAAAAGCCTCGTATAGAAATTACTAATTTAGATATTCCAAACAGGAATATAGATAAAATTTACAAGGAAGAATACAGGATATTTCGAATTCTTACCCTCTGTAGAACATGTTTTGCGTCCCTCTAGTTGCGAGCTGTGTATTTTGCTCAATCTTGTTCGTAAAACTCTATCGCGCGGAGAGGGAATATGGACAAGCCCTTGCCAAAGGGGTAAAATTAATATAAACTTTCTATTTTATATATGCATATTCAAAGGGTTTTACTTGCAAGTTCAAAAAATGGGTGAGGCTAAATGATGCACCTTTTTTTTTTTTTAATTAAATTTACTTATTGAACCCTCGTTCAACTACTTTCCATTGGCAATGATAAGTGTGTACTTTGCACACTTATTTATATCTCTTTATATTCATTTGGGATAGACTTCTATTTATAATTATGTATAATTATTGTGTTTTTAGGTATTATTCCTCCTTGTGGAGGAAAACGAGACTAAAAGGAGGAAAAATAACTTAAAGTGTCAAGAAATCCGAAGTCATGGACTAAAATGCAACTATTCCAAAATTGGAGGACTTCGGGTGTAAATATGTGAAGATCTTCTCAGCCACATTTATTATTCTAACATGGAAGAACACGAAATATGGAGTCCAACGCTTTTTACAGATCAGAATTCCGAGTTTCAGATCAAAAGATATGGCCAGACGAAGATCGTGACGAAAAATGCAAGATGTCAGAAGTTGAGGAGTCTTTTTGATATAGATACAAGTTGAGTTGGAGGAAACAATCAACTAGAGAGTTGTAGATCATCGAGTCTAGTTTCCAACGCAACTTGATTTGGCTCAATCGGATATCGAAATCAAAAGTTATAGCCAAAATACTGAAACCTACGTGTGTAGAAAATTTGTACGGCCGTAACTCGTATTTGTACGGCCGTAACTTATATTTTATGGCCGTAACTGATATTTTTACTGCCGTAAATTATCAGAAAATTGGCCAATTTCTTGCAGAGAGTTAATTATGGTCGTACCAAGTAAATGTACGGTCGTAAAATGGGAAATACGGCGGTAAAACCACCAGAACCAGCAGTTTCGGATTTCCTGTTTTCTGATTCTATCCTTCTTCCTCCTCACTTTGGAGGGTCTTTTGGGGACAAAAGAACCACGAATTGGGGACTTTTTACACCCTTTTTCCTCCCCCATTTCATATATCCATATTTAGTTTAAGTTTAGCTTAGGTTTTCTTGCTTTCTTCTTCTCTTTTCTTTTTCTTTAATCTTCTTTCTTCTTCTTCCATTTTCTTTTCTAGTTTAGGGGTATTGATTGGAGGTGATTGCTTGGAGTTAGAAGCAAGGAAATTAAAAGGACATGGAGAAGAAGTGAAGAACAAGACTTTGCTCTACAAATGGAGATTGTCTTTAATCTTGTTTTGTTCTTTTATTTCTATTTCCTTTGTATTGATTGTATATGTATAAATGATTTCCTATACTGTGAGCTCGTATTGTAAGTTGGGATTTTTGATTGATATTAATCTATGTTTTAGTTAATCCAATGAGTTGTTGGAATTGATTTGTATTGAATTGCTCATGTCTTGTGTGGTTGTTTTTTAGCTCTTTCCATGATTCGGTTGATTACCGGATATATGTATTTGCAAGTTGTATTATTCTTCAAAAGAAAGGGCTCATCTTGGACCGTAGAAACAACCACCATAGGTTCTTGTAGGGGATAAAAATATACCCATAACCCTATGTGATCATCCGAGCTACTATCACAAATTTTAATGCAATTGATTGATTTGCAATCGACACAGAACTGTAGTAGGTTGGATTAATTGATTAGGGGTAGTTTGACATTCGAAAGAGGAACTACCTATATAAGGAAGTCGGGTCTAACATCGAAGATGAGTAATTTATTAAGTTCAACAACGGATTGACGAAAACTAGGTTGATTGAAGTCATGAATCCCAACTATCTCCTTTATCCGAGTTCATTCCCTTTCATGCCCATTTATTTGCTTTCTTTTATTGCCTTCTTAGTATAGCTTAGTGTAGCCTACTTTCTCGTCTTTTGATTGTGTGTGTTTATTGTATATAGTTTTTCTTTCATTCTAGAATAGGTAACTCGATACAAATACCTTTCTCTGGGATCGATATTCGGACTCCTAGAGTTCCATTTTATTACTTGTACAGGCCATACACTTGCGGTTTAATATTGTGCGTGTGTATACGCTCAATAGATAACAAGCTGCCATTTCCGACAATTTTACAACAAATGCTATTGGAAATAATATCAAAAAAAAGTTGTCATAGCTTGATGGCAACTTCTTTCCCAACACTTTTTTTTTTTAAATAGTGTTGCTGGCTGAACATCCTAAAAAAGGTAAATCTAAAATAAATTTGATGGGCGTGTACTAAGTAAAATATGTTGGTGTATTTAGCATCACCCTAAAAAAATAATAATAATAAATAAAATAAAATAAATGAAAAATGAAAAATAGCTATTTAAAAAAATTAAAGGCTTGGTTGACACAATTTTAAACAAAAAATTATTTTTCTCATTATTTTAAACCACTTATAGAAATATATTTTTTTAAAACTCTTTATCAACCATATCCTAAGTATAACTTCAAAAAAAAAAAAAAAAACACCAACTAGACCTGCACGTTGGTGTTATGCATCCGCTGAACCTACTCGGTGGGAGGTTGGGAACCCCGTACCCTTTTATTAATATTTACAAAATCGGTACAAATGGAGGGGACATAAACCTCACCTCCTAAGTATAACTTATTGTTATGCACACTTGACGAGTAATATGGAGCAACTTATTGTTAGCTTATTTACATGAATACAAACTTGACATCTCATTTGTTTTCCTTTTACCTGATTTATTAGTAAAGATAATCTAAATACACAACGAAATAAATTAATTAAATGATGTGAATTGTTTTAATAGGATGAAATATTTGAAAAATAGAAAATGAGACAACAGATCCGAACCCTTGATCTATTTATATTTCTATTTTATTTAGATTTTAAGAAGCACCTACCAAACATTTCCAAATATACATAGAGATTTGATTTTGATTTATTTATTTATTTATTTATTTATGAAATGAGGTTGAGAAAATATATTTGATCAATGGCATGACATAGTCACATCTTGCTAATTAAATGAAGAATTAAAGATTGTAATTATTGAGAGTTATCACAAATTTATTCCGATGAGGAAAATATTTTTTGGGAAATTTCGAATCAAATATTTGACCTTTGAATTTAGGTTGACTAATTACACTTTGGGAACTATTAATCTATGGGTTAATTTCATTTTTGAACTTTTGGTGACAAACTCAACTTAAAATTGTGGTAATTTTGTTCTTGTTTCACAACACTAAGAGGAAAAGTTATTGACGTAATAATGCAAAGCACGATATGCTATATATCCTATCTAGAGCACAGTGTGTGACGGTGTATGTTAAACATTCTAATATGATGACATCATGGGCCAACACTGTGGTGTTGGATCTTAGGGCATTGAACGTGTGGTTCATCGCAGTTTGTAGATGATCGAGTCGGTTCATAGGGCTTTGTTGTGTCTGTAAGTGCAAGACATGTATGGTGTAAATCCCACTGTTGTTTTTGTGAGGCATCGTTTTCAAATGAGTTTGATGTTTGATTGTTGACCTTATGTGCAACTGGCAGGACTCGCGCCATATTTGCAGGATCATTGCAAGTATGAGTGAGAGAGAGATCGGGGTTGATAGTCAAATGTGTTGGACATATGTTTGTCGAGGCGATGGTGCTACAACTTTGGAAAAGTGTTGCCCGTTTTATGAAATTGTGTGAGAAACTGGGAATCAAAGTTTGCATGAGAGCATTAGAGGATTAGCCGATTCGGTGTGAGAATTGTTACAAACCCAAAGAGTCCCCTTACCCATGTGGACTAACAGGATTGACATATAAGATGTATATGGGTTATTAAACTGTGAATGTGCACTTGTTGACGGATCTGATGTAGATATAGTTATTATCTTGTCTAGATATCTGTGTGTCTTAGCATATGTCAAGCTTACCAATTAAATATGGGTGAGGCTTACCTCTAACCCTCAAAACTATGACACAAAGATCTCAAAACATCATACAAATAGTCTTACATAGGACAAATTCATTCAGTACCTTTTAAAGTAGATAGCAAATTCCATCTCGATTACTAAACGTCTAGACCCATGATAATTTTTTAATTTTTTACTCATTTTTATATACTTTTATCCATTCTTTTTAAAATTTATATTTGTTCAAATCAATTATATTCACATATTTCGTAGGACCTACATATATCATACAAATCTCCACTATTTATTTCTACTCATTCTATTTCCCTTTTCACATAAAAATCCTCACCAAAAAAAAAAATCATAAAACCTTCAATCCTACTATGGGCTACAAGGCAATCAATGAGTTAGGTCACCTATGTAGCATATAAATGAAAGTAAAAAGAGCTATAGGACATGATGCTGACTTTGCCTTGAGAAGATTAATGTCTATCACAATCACCAGTTTTGTTCAAGTCCACCCAGGTGGACCATAGTTTATGGTGCTGTCTGGGTGATTTACACCTTCATTCGGACTCCATTTTGAAATTCAAAATTTTGTTTAGATTCATCACAACGAGACGGGGCTCCAATAATTTGAAAAAAAGATTTGGATACCGTAGCGGCTCGTGGTGACCAGTTAAAGACGAGTCAAAGTTTTTTGCAAAATTTTAGCCAAAACTTTAACTGGTCACCACGGGCAGCCACAATGTCCAAAATTTTTTTCCAAATTGCTAGAGCTCCGCTTCGTCGTGATGAATCTAACCAAAATTTTGGATTTCAAAACGGAGTCCAAACGAAGACGCAAATCACTCGGGCGAACCACAAGCTATGGTCCTCCCTGGTGGAACATAACAAGGCTTTCACAATCACATGTTTTCTTTCAGCAAAACACATGTTAATTACGTATCTCAATTGCAATCAATTGGCGGCTCTATCAACTGTTCAGACCGACTAAGTTCTTGTTCTATTCATAATAAAATTTTACTAACTTTTTATCTCTCATTATTTTCAATTACTCATATAATTATTTTATATTTTTTAATATATTTTCTCAATTTTCAATCACACATCTAGCTCTTCATTCGAATAAATTACAATTATTGTATTTAAAACAAATTACAATTACTTAATATAGAACAAACCCTAAGTTACTAAAATTGAATCAATTAAAAGTACAGTAGCCTTAGTGGTTTCTCAATCAAAACTCAAACTGAATAATATTTACTGGCAAAGAGATTCTTATTATTCTACCCAAATGCTCTCAACTTCCTTTTTCCACCGAAACCGAATGCAACGGCGAGGTTGATTTTTTATCTTTTTGGCTTAAAATCATCATTTTACATCTCTTTCTTTGTTGCTTTTATTTCAATAAGTGATTTTTTCATCTAGATCTGTATTTTTCTTCATATTCTTTGTGATTTTGGCGTCTTATGGTAGTGTTTTTGAATTTTCACTGTCTAGTTGCAGTTGTGTTCGTGTGATTTAGATTGGTAAATCAAATTCGATCCATCATTTATTCAATTAATATTTTGGTGTTAACATTGCATATCCGAAAACATAGGTATTCCAATCACTTTGATTGTTTCATCTTTGTAGGCAGTTTACCGTTTTATGCTATTAACCTGGGTGCAGTGAATATGTTCGCAAATTCACCCTTTATGGTTTTAGCTGTATTGAATTTGTGCTGCTATCGATGTATTTTATCAGTTTGAATGAATGAATATCATTATTTGTAAAAAAAATATTTACTACTACCTCCGTCCCAAAAATATAATCCACTATTCATTTTTCGTCCGTCCCAAAATATAAGTCACATTCCTTTTAAAGATATAGTTAAAATATTACTTCTCTTTTATATTCTCATTTAATATACATTGTTATCATCAAAATAGAGTAGTTGAAATAAAATATCTAATAATTAAGAGGGCATATTAGGACAATAATCTTGAATTGTACTTTTCTGATACCATTAATTGTATTTTTCTTACTCTGTGTGAAGATAACAAAATGGTTATAATTTTGGGACGGAGGTAGTAGTAAAGAGTGATAAAAAAATAAAAATTAAAAAATACTACATTCATCTTTGTCTTCTTTGTATCTCTAAGTACGCCTAAAAACATCGCTTAGTTTGATTTATATTTCTTTACAAACTTAAGTAAGTTGCAAATTTAAATAAACTTATATACTTCATATCCTTTTGGTGAAATGATTTTGATATTTTTATTTCCTTCATGTACGTGTTTTATTTTGTATTATCACATGCCGTATCTAATTTCGGTGTCGATGACACAATTCTAGGCTTTTATGTTGAATCGAGCTAGAGTTATACATGACCCAAGAAAAATGTTAACAAGGACGTATCTCCGTTATTCAAGAAAAGACAGGATGGTTTTTTTTAATTTCTCCCTCTCTTTTTGCAAGTCCGTCCTACACAACAATTTTATGGTGCCAACAATTTGGCACCCAGTAAGACCCGACATGAGAGAGCCCCCACCGACCACCCCACATTCGAGGGCTGGCACCATAAAATTCTCGCTGTCCCGCAAGGCCAAAATGCAGACCGGATTCAGAAAAAAGAAAGCCCTCGTGACACACGTTACAGAGGGACATGATGCTTACACGTGGACAAAAATGCCCACCAAACCGGAAGAACAGTCCAGTCCCCCCGTCTCCAGATGGAGTACTCAAATTTCAAATCCCTGTCGTTGGAGCAATTTAAACCTCACAAATTAGTCTGGTCACAGTTCAACGACCCCGGCACGAAGATTCTCAATTTTCTCTTCAAATCAAACACACTTTCTATATTCAAACACGTCTCTCCGCCATTCCAAATCTGCACACCCTTTTGCCCTTTCTGAATTCCAATCGTGCAAGATTCAAGAATCTCCAGCTTTCGTGGACAACCCGTATTCTATTCTTTACTGGGTTGTCCCAATTTTCTCTATAAATAGGTTTCTCGGTTGGATTTAGGGTTTTCTAATCCAAAAAAATGGTGGGTGCTTTTTCTATTGTGGGTTCATCGGTGGTCAATTCTCCTGCTTGTTCATGCTTGTGTATGGATGTGATGGCTCCAAGTAGGGGAGATTGGAGTTCAGTGGGAATGAAGCAGAGGCCGAGGCCGATTTCATTGGAATTGAGCAGCTCATTTCTTTATCACTCATCAATGAAAGCTCTCACAGGTAAAAGGAGTTTGAAAAGGGAAAGAAGGAGGAGGAATGTGATTGTGGATGAATTGGCTGGACATTATGAAGACAACTTTGGAGATGTCACATCTGTAAGAAATTTTTATGTGTTTTATTTATGTTGTTGTTGGAGATTTGTTTGAACTGTGAAGTTCTACGTGATTCTTGTATAAGCTTTTTATATCTAGTTGCATTATGATTTGAACTTGTTGTTTGGTGAAATGGGTGAACTAAGCTTGTTTTATTTGCTTTAGACTGGATGTAGTCTATCATAAATTTATTAAGAATGAAGTTGAGGTTTTGGTTTCAGGTTGGTTTGATGAGATTGAGGTTTATTTTGGAACAAAGAACCCTTTTTAAGACGAAAATGATTAATTAGACTAATAGTAGTTGAAAAGGTAAAGTTATGGAGAGATGTCAGTATAAAGTTTTTGAGAGTCGACCATTTATGAAATGGTAAAGTTATGAATGAGTCAACCATTCTAGATTGGATGCAGGGGTCAACAGTTTCATTTCCTCGATCCTACATTTATTAGGAACGAACTTCAGGCTATGGTTCCGGTTTGTGGTTGTTTTTGATGAAATGAAGGTTTATTCTGAAACTAAGATCTCTTTTTGAGAAGAAAAGTGATTAATGAGGTAAAAAAAAGGCTGTAGAGCCACGTGAATAATAAACTTTTTGAGAGAATGAGTCAGCTGTTTTGAATTGGATGTAGTCATCAACTGATTCGTGCGGTTGATCCTAAATTTATAAGAACAAAGATGAGGTTTGGGTTTTTGGTTGTTTTTTAATGAAATTAAGGTTTACCGTGGAACTAAGAGCTCCTTTTAGGATGCAAAATGATTAATTAGAAAACAAATAGTTAAAAAAACAGGGAAAAGTTATGGAGAAAAACATGAACAATTTTTAAGAGAAGGAGTCAACAGTTGTATATCTGATAATATGTGGTTGATCGTAAACCTATTGAGAACCAAGTTGAGGTTTTGGGTGGGGTGGTTTTGGTAAAATCAATGTTTATTGTGGACCTAAGACCTCTTTTGAGACCAAGAGTGATTAATTAGAAAAACAGATAATTAAAAGAGAAAAGTTGGAGAATGGTGAATAATAAAGTTTTTTAGAGAATGAGTCAACCGTTTCATGTAGTCAATCCTAAGTTTATTGAAAAATAAGTTTGAGGTTGTGGTTTGTTGTTGTTTTGATGAAATTAAGGTTTATTGTGGAACTAAGAGTTCCTTTAGAGAAGAAAAGTCATTAATTAGAAGAATGAATAGTTAAAAGAGTAAAGAAAAGTTGGAGAACTGTGAATAATAAAGTGTGAGAGAAAGAATGAGTCAACCTTTTTATATTGGATGTAGTAGTCGACCATTTCATGTACATCCTAAGTTTATTACAATCGCAGTTTAGGATTTTGTTTGTGGTTGTTTTGATGAAATTAAGGTTTATTTTGGAACTAAGAGCTCTTTTTCGGAGGAAAAGTGTTTGTTTTCTTTGGTAGAACTAGCAGTTAAAAAAAAAAAAAAAAAAAGTTAATGGAGAAACATGAAGAAATATTATGTTTGCCAAACTGTGGTAAAAAATAAATATAAAAAATTTTGATATCTTTTAACCTTTGTCAAACAAGTTTTGGATATGGTAAGAACATGTTAGTAAGACTAAAACTGCTTGCAGTTTAGCTTCTTTTAGTTGCTTTACAAAGTCTTTAAAACATGTCGTGGATCAGGTGAAAAGAAAAGAAAAAAAGAAAGAAAAATCATGTAACAGACTCTGAATAATTGATCAATTAGTTAGTTTGTATTTTGTAGATTGATGGAAAATTATATTTTCTTGCAGCAACTTCTCAACTATTTCACGTACAAAGCCGTGAGGACTGTCTTAAACCAGCTTTACGAGATGAACCCTACACAATACCGGTGGTTTTATGAGTAAGTTTTTAGACGACTTCTAGCAAATTTTGCCCACCTTTTCGTTATCCAATATTCTCACTCATCCAATTGAGGCAAGGAGATAGAGCACATTTCATCTTGCAATTAATAATACTTGCAAAGCGTAGTTTACCTTCTAAACCAAAGTTCAGTTAGTTCAAACTCTTTGACACTTTGCTGATTATCCTATAGTTATGTTGCAACAAACGAGCATGGTTATGGAAAGCGCTTCCTTCGTAACCTTGGAAAGGTATGAAAATGTTTATGAAGGATTAGAGTAACACCAACCCACCCACCCTTCTTCCCCTCCCAACCCCAAAGTCCCCACACTCTCCCCCTTCATCTCAAACCTCATGAAAATTACTCAAAAGTTCATTATCTTCACAGGAGAAGCACGAGCTTGCTGAAAGAGTAATGGTTACGCGCCTTCATCTCTATGGGAAATGGATAAAGGTATGTGAACATGAATCCTAAATCATTTTCTTTGTAGTCTACATAACAAGGAAATTTTTCATAATGAGTCCTTTTTCCGTCTCTCTCTTTTCTTCTACCCCTAGAAATGCGATCATGCTGCAATGTACAAAACGATCTCCGACCAGAATTTGGAGGTGATGCGCGAGCGCCTGATGGAGACGGTGATATGGCCATCCGATGACACAAACTCAGAGGTTGTTGGGTGAATTTCTTTGTGTCTTTCTGTTGTACTTGTAACCTAAGGAGATGATGTGCAGCGTCATTTATAGTATGTTTTCTAAAGCACAACATTCACATTCTATTATTGATCAAATATTGTATAGAAACTTGATCCATAGGTAGACTAGCACTAGAATTGTTAGAAACTTCTCATCAATATTAATATTTCAATGGAAGCTGTGTTTCCAATGCATCAGAAAAGCATTGAAGATTTTTGAGGTTTAAACCATGTTGAAGAATTATCTATTGCTACCTTTCTTATGCACATGGGATAATCAGACTCCTTGCATGTAAGTGGTCAGTGCTGGTTGATACAAAAAGGCTAGAGTATGATTTTATATCGAAGTTTGTGAAAATGGGTTATTCGTTCGTAGCTTCACGTTTGAGTAAACTTTGAATTATATCCAGTGTCTTACAGTCATAATGAAAATAGACACCGTAAGTGAACTTGAAAATTTTCAAAAAATGTGCTAGGTTTCTCATACTAGCTAGTTGGATCCTGAGTTGAAAAGCCTTGCAAAGGTGGCTTTCGCAGGGAGCTTTCTGATTTTACCAAAACGCAAAAGTGGAAATACAGGTCTTGCCAAACGGACCCTTAACCCTTGAGATCCATTTGTAATTAAGCATGTGTTCATATATATATATATATATACACCTAAAAATCGTCTACTATTAAAAGTCAAAGTCAAACATTACTATCAATCATATATCTCATCACTCATTATTATTCACACATTTAATGGTCCCCGTCATTATTTATCTAAAAAGTTCATTTTTAGTCAATTTTTATACAAAAAAAGTACGCACAAAGGCACGCTAACTCTTGGTTGATCGACTTGCTTACCTAATTTAGGACACCCATAATCAATGAAAGAGGAGATGGTGTCATGTTGATGTGAAAATTATTTATGTTTTTGAAAAAAATTCAATTACGCTTAAATTTTTTTAAATTTAAAAATCTCTACAAAACAAAGAGTAAAGTGATGCACCAATTTTTTTAATAGTGGTTGGTGAGGGAAATATTTTAAGGTGCCAATGTTGCCTATATATAACCCGTGCTAATTAGCACTAATTCGAAAAAATAAAATATGTTATGAATAATTGAGAATAATTTGATAGTTATGAATTATGAGGAATAATTTGGTGAAGGAATAATTTGGTAAAAGATGTAATTATTATATGTGAATAACTATTATACCCTTGATGAAATTATGTAATTACAGTTTATGCATTCAGAAGTTTTCATAAATAGAGGCTTGATTATTAATGAAATTCACGAGAGTCGTTGAATTAATTCTACAAATTCTCTATTGTTTTCATACTTTTATAGCGTTATCGTAGAGTCTCTAGCCATTTGAGTAATATGGAAGGGAGTATGCTTTCTGCAGGTTGCATCTTATAGATGATGTACATGTATCGAAGCCCAGAATTATTATAAATAACCTAATCCATCTCCAATCAATACTTATCTTTCTTTTCTCTCTTATCTTTTCCCCACTTTCTCACGTCTCACTCTCTCTATCTTACTCAATCACTCACGAGAAAACATTTATGCGAGACAAAGAGTTGTGGCGGTCAAGAATGGCAAATGGAGAAATACGTCGTATTGATTCTTTCTCCCATAAGAAAAATGAAAAGAGTATATATATTATATTACTTTATCTTATAATAATATATTAAAGCTATAATATTCGTTTTCTCGAGATATAAGAGCATACATTATCAAAATCAAATTTTCACCGACTCCATTATACTCGATTTAGAGCTTGATTTGACACCAACATTGATAGGGTAATAATCGTTGTTTGAAATATGTTATTATCAAACTTTCAAAATTTACAAATTAGTACACAACTTTTGAAAAAGTTACAAAATAGTCCTTGAATATTTTGATATTGATAAATTAGTAGAAAGGAGATAATTTTCCAATCGTAAAACATTGATAAAATATTTTTGACTATTTTACCTTTGCGAATTGGAATGGACAATTTTACCCTTAGGGTAAGCGAGGCCTAATTTTGATGAAAAATGGATAGAATATTCATGAAGAAATTCTAAATCCATTGATTATATAAAATGGCTTGAAGTCCATTTGAGTTAAAGATATCGAAATATTAATGTAACTCTAGAAGAGTTCAATTACATAATGTACTTATTCTAGAAGGATAAAGTGTCTTTCTTGTAAGTAATAGTATTTGTTCTAGAAGAGAACAAATGCACTCAAAGAAGCGAGTTCAATATTTAATTCTCGCACTTTATTTCTTATGATTTAATTCTTATAGCTCATAACTTGATGATGGGTTCAATGTCACTAAGCGGAAGGTTTTATATATTTACTGCACTTTATATGCTTTAAGTGATGGGTAATACACCTACTTAGCGAGATCCTACTCTGAAAAGAAGTAGTTAAATATTATGCAATTTAATTCTTGCTATTTAAATTCCGTAAATTTATATTTATTGCAATAATTCCCATAAGGTAGGTTAGACCACCTATTGGAGGAAATTTAATTTCTGCAATTTAAATTTATGCACTTTATAGTTTGAGTATATTTCCAATGTGGTGAGTAATACCCACGATTGGTGTGCATATTTCCAATGTGGTGGGTTATACTACACGATTGGTTATAACGAATCCTACTCAGAAGAAGTAGTTGATCAAATATTCTAATCATACTCTGCTAAGAAGTAGGCGATGAGAATAAAATTACTTCTTCATATATCTGAATATGAATGGAGAAAATTGAGCAAGTGGTACTTGAGGAGTTACCATTGGATAAATGAGCGAAAGTAAAGTCTTTGAATAGATCCATGTTGATAAATCAAAGAAAATATATCGCATGAAAAGCTTACATGAATAATCTTATCGATGATATGAGATTGTATTAATATGAGAATAAAATGCTTTCTTGAAGAAGCATAATCACTAGATTTACGTATTTGAATAAAGCCAATATGATATTATTATTACTCGAGAAAGAAGTACAAAGCAGTAGAAGTGGAACATATTGAGAATATCAAAAAGCGGCATTAAACACTCGAAAATATAGAAATGCAAAAAGAATATACATCTTGAATCCATAAATGAGGGATGCGTCTAGAGAAGTATAAATACTCATAAGTAACTACTGTACCATCAACATTAGGATTCATAATGAAATATTTAAAGGATCCAAATTTCTTTTTAAACTTGACACGATTGATGCTGTGGCCAAACGGACTGGGCTTCCATTCTTGAACATATGCATGAAATTTGATGAGTAGTTCATCCATGATACTAGCGAAATAAGTATTTTTCTGTTGAATGAGAGATAAACTTATTATTTACACGATCTAGAAAGCGCTAGTAAGCCATCAAGAAATTATTAATATTCAACAAACCTATTGGTTTGACATGAAAATTCAACACTTGCCAGCAGGCTATATTGAATATTTCCTCCGATGTGTTGTAGCCGCTGGAAGGACAATGAAAGCATCACTATTATTCATCATATACATCATGCGATTGTGGATGGATTGCGCTTGTAGCCCCAACCTAAGACCCATGGTAGAACGGCTCCAATTCGGTATTAGATCAACTAGATGGAAAAGGTATTACGCTCAAAACTCTTATTCCCCATGATTGTGCGGCCATTATAAGTCTAGCTAAAAAGTTTGTTGTTGGTTTCCTCAGTATAGTATATTGATTTCTTGTCTCCCTAACTCTTTTACAAAGTCGGTTTGCCATATCCACATATTGGATATGGCCTACATTAGGTCCACCAAGAATACATACGGTTTTAATGCGAGGTAAAAAGGCGACTTGTATGAGATGATTCTAAAATCTCCATATCCATCTCTACTCCTATCTCTCTTTTGCACTATACTTTTAATGTATGAACATGAGAGATATATGAATCCCACTCTATTTAAAGAAAAATTTTCAAACCCAATAATTGAGTGCACTATTTACTTTTGACAAATATGAAGAGAAAAAGGCGAGAAATTTTTCTTTAGTGATATGACATATAAGTGTCGATGATTGAAAAATAATATATATCTTAAAATTGAAAAAGCGATATTTACAAATAAAGAAATATATTGATTTTTGTTATTACACAAACTTTCTTACATAAATATGGGAAAATCATTATGCTAAATTTTTCTACTAAATTTACAAAGCAGGATCTTCTAAAGTAAGTTTTCAAAGTATGCGCATTTCTTGATCTTTGAATTTGGCCCATAAGGCCATTAGCTCTGTATGCGTGTCCACTAGGATGTGTCTCAAGAGCACTGTTGAATATCATCCAAAGGCTCCTTACTCAATCCATCCTTAATGAGCAGCTATTTATCTTCTCGATTTGGACAAGTACCTTGATTTACATCGGTGTCACATGTCCATCGAGCACACTTGTAGCATCCTCCTAATCTTTTTGCTCTCGTTTCTTTGAAAAACTACTTTTACCCATACCAGGCGTGTATTTAGAAGGAATTGAAACCTCACGGATAATCAGAACCTTTGCTTCAATCAAGCATCGGATATCTTGTGGATACCCATATTCATTAGCATCCTTAATCTTTCAAACTACATCGATAAATCCTTTTTAGATTTTTGATCGGTAGTGATGGATAGTATTTTCGAAGATTTGAGAGCATATGATCCATTATAATGTATAAACCCTTGTTAGGATGAATTTTGCAATAATTTTGATGATTTATTTATAGAATAATACGTAGCGTATGAAATAAGACTCAGATTTTAAATAAATAATATGAAGCGTGGAAACTACGATTTCGGAATTAAATAATAGCCGGATGTGATGCGTATGGTGTAACTCCGTGTTTGAAAGTGATAGTAGACAATAATGTCACCAAAAGATGATGGAATATGTCGGTGAATTGTTTCTATGATAAATCATATTGAGCACTATCTGGAATACTTTAGTGAAATCGATATAAGAATTTCTTGAACTAGAAGTTCAATAATACTGCGTTTACAAAACCAGATGACCATCCAGGGTTTAAATAATTATTAAATCAACATTTCAAGTGAAGAATTAAAAGAATTCTTCAAATGATTGTTCTCGATAAATGATGAAATCATTACTAGCCAATATTGGGAATAAATCCTAAATATATCGGAATAAAGGATGAGAAGTATGGGCCACTCATCCTCCATGGACTACTTAGATATTATGATATGGATCACTAGATAGTCACATGTGTATATGATTGTAATTTGAAATTCAGAAATATTTTGCTCACAGTATGAGCATGATTTTGAGTTAATGATAAAGCTAGTAAATGTATATCCCAATACTTGAATAAATCACTGAAGGATTTGGTATGCATACAAGTGGGATATTATATAGAGAATTATTTAAAGTCCTCAAATAAATTGCCGATATCGAGAATAGAATATGCAAGCAGTCTAAATTCCCATATTAAAAATTTGAATGATGAGAACATATATGATTAAAATCATACCAAGCGTATGAGTTTTGGTGTTCTAAATTTTCTCGACATGAGGGAGTATTAAAGGTTGAAAATAATATGTGAAATGCATCATGTTATATCGTCGAAATTGAAATACGAACTTGAAGTTCAAAGATGCATGAAAGGCTATGAACAATCACATATATCATTTCTGATGCTTTGATAAGTTAGCACGCTAGAAAGCGTTGATATTTCCCAAATCATATATATCAAAGCAAATTATAAAAGATGGTCTTAATAGCGGAGGCATATACTCTTGAAGAGTATATAGACATAACTATATTGTATAATCCTACAAGAGGATTGATAATGAGATATCTCGATAAGTTATGTCGATATGGGAAAGAAATGAAATTGAAAAGTGTCGACACGATATGAAAATGTAGCGCTACATATGATCAATGATAATGAAAATATTGAGATATATTGAAGATGATAAATGGTGAATGTGAAATCCTTAACTTATGAGATGATGAGATGATGATGACTAGTGCTCAAGTTTAAAGATAAGCATGGTGGTCATTATATATGTTGCATGCTCATGAAAGTTAAATTACCGATCGTGTGTGTAGTGCAGAAAAGGAAATTAAAGGATCGGATGAGCTAAACCCGTGTTTATGAGTACCCTAAAGGGTGAGCTAAGCCCACAGGAATGAAATAACCTATTAAGTGAGTATTAAATGTTAAATGATATATTTTAAGTGTTAGTTAGTTATGAAGGTTTACTTATATGTTTACATGTCTTTACTATGAATTTATATGCTTTAAATTTGTGTGTTTGAAACATGTGTTCATAGTGAATGTTTGTAGTTGTGTAAGAAAATTGATGCACTCTAAATGAGCAGAAAGTATAAAATCAATGTATATGATACTCATACAAATGTATGAAAGATTTTGAAATGCTTATGTATACTTGTATAAAATACTGGCGTTGCCACTCTTTTTCCCTTGGCGAGGTTTTATCCCATTGGGTTTCTGCGAGGTTTTTAATGAAGGGCAACTTTAAAAAGGCGTATTCAGCATGAATAATGTCTTCTTTCCTTCATTAGGGTTTTCCCCTTTGGGTTTTTCACAATAAGGTTTTAGCGAGGCGTATTAGTGGTATATTGAAAACGATAGGAGAAATTGATACTGATGTATCTATTGGATCAAGTTATAATGGAGCTAATGCTTTAGATCAAATGATGATGATATTGAAATCATTTACGAAGTAAAGATATCGATTCTCAAGATATGAAATCAAGCGGAGCGCATTGTACTCTTTCCTTGATCAAGTTTTTCCCAACTTGGGTTTTCTTGTGAGGTTTTAAGGCTGACACATGAATACTCTATCTGGAAAGCATCGGGGGCGATGTTTTGATGAAGCGATGTATATAACCACTCCAAGCTATCTTGCAATCGGTTTGGAAGTTTTTTTCCCAGGTTTTTCTCCAAACAAGTCAGGAAGACATTTGTATTAATAGTCATTCGAGGAGTGTTATGAATAATTGAGAATAATTTGGTAGTTATGAATTATGAGGAATAATTTGGTGGAGGAATAATTTGGTGGAGGAATAATTTGGTAAAAAGATGTAATTTATTATATGTGAATGACTATTATACCCTTGATGAAATTATGTAATTCACGGTTTGTACTGCAATTCGAGGATTTTTCTATAAATAGAGCTTGATTATTAATGAAATTCATTCCTGAGAATTCATTCGAATTCATTCTCTCTAAATTCTCTCTATTGTTTTCATACTTTTATAACAAAATAAAATATGCTACAATTATGTAATTACAAGTTATAATCATATTACCATGAGAGAAAAGGACTTCCAAAGTAATTAAAATCACATAAGAAAGTCAAACAATTAGTTATTGGGATTATAGAAATCTTGAGAGAAATGATTTCAGGAAGCACTCATTTTAACTATATAATGTACGTAGGTTGTCTTTTGTTCATAAACTTTTATATTTTGTCTTCAACTTGTTTACCACTAATATATAGCTAAGATCGATCTTTATCATCACAAGATAAATTTTATTTTTTACTGTGGATAATATATATAATAAGAAACGAGATCGGGATATATTAAGCATAAAAAAAAAATGACTATATATTCAGAAAAAGAAAAATATATAAAAAGTAGTAACTCAAAAAAAATATACTTTGAGTCCAATTTATCAATTATGGGACAAAATTGTGTAATTACTAATAAGTTATCACATTACTGTAAAAGAAAATGAAATTCAACATATCAGTTATGAGCTCAAATACGACGTTTCATTTTTTATTTTGGTTGCCTAGTAGAATTGAAATAGTCTACACAACGACTTGCTTAACAAACAAACAAAAAAAAATAAGAAAAAGAAAAAAGAGGAGGAAGAAGAAGAAAGAAAGAAAGAAAGAAAAAAAGAAGTAACATCGAATCAAAACTCGTTATTAGTCATTGCCTTATTGGCATGATAAATACCTAGGAATGAAATGATTTAGGGAAGCACTTGCTTTATTTATCAATCTTGTCCTGTCCTTTGAACCCTAATTGGTATAATTCTTGTTCTCTTTTGTTCATGAGCTTTTTGCACCGTACCACTCGTGTGCGTCAAATATTTTTATTTAAAAGCATAAACTATAATACATTTTGTAAAGAGGTCGTTTATTTATGGTAGAGCTAGCTAGCTACAAGATGATGTTTTTTTAAATCATATGGAAAACTAGTAAAATTTGAGTGTTACAAATTAAAATAGAACTCACTAGAAAAGTAATATTTGAAATTAGAAATAAATCATGAAAAAATACATTGTACATCCTCACAAAACTATATTGCCAAGTGGTTTGATCAGTGACGGTGAAAGTAACCTCAGGCAGATAATTAATAATGGTGGAAATTAAATTACATATTGAAAGAATTATATGTAGAAATTAATTTAACTAT
The DNA here is from genome assembly GCA_018223645.1 of Jasminum sambac. Taxonomy (NCBI): domain Eukaryota; kingdom Viridiplantae; phylum Streptophyta; class Magnoliopsida; order Lamiales; family Oleaceae; genus Jasminum; species Jasminum sambac. The sequence goes on from CP073652.1 coordinate 34,647,301, forward strand.
GAATTTTAAGAATCAATTAATAGCTTTTGGGATATATATAAAATTAAAAATCGACCAAGAGGAGCGGACTTTGAGACACTCCATGCATATTTACTTAAATGTTTGAGACTTCGGGCGTGGAAAAGAAATAAAAAATTGTGAGAGGATGACACTTCAATAAAAAGTTTAGGACCACTTCTGGGCAATTTACCCAATAGAAATTACTCATGTTGTAAATTGTAATGTTGGCAATTGGGAACAAAAGGTGAAAAAAACCCAAGTAATGATCATACCACACTCTCCCATTAAGATAATTAATTAAGATTAGAGTCAAAAAGTCTACATTTACAATGAGAGCTAGCTGACTCTCTACTCTTTCTTTAAAGCTTATAGCTCCAAATGGACATATTACCTAAGTGATTAAACCTCATTAGAAGAAACAATCATCCTTGCATGCTGTTCCACGAAATGCATGATCACAAGTCATGAAATTCAGTGAAAAAAGTCCTTTTTTTCCTTTTTGTTCCTTGTTTTGTAGGCCGAAAAAGGGGTCCACCAGGCGGAATACGTGGGCGTTCTTAAGTATCCATAGTGCATCATGCATGTATTTGATACTCTTTAATGCCTACTCATTTAAGGTCATAATTAAATTAAATTAGATGAGACGTAGGTATCTGTGTTGGTTGATTTAAAATATGGAATATGATAGATCAAAAGTACTAGAATTTATTCTGAGGTGCGATGGGATTGGTGCTTGGTAGGACTAGGAGAATAAGAGCTTGTTTGAAACAGTTTAAAATTCAACCATTAGTTTTTTATTGTTTTGATTTTCAATCACACCCCTCTCAAAAAAAAAAAAAACCAAAGAAAAAAAATGCAAAAAGTTACTTCTTTATATTTTTATGCACCTTCTCTTATTTTTCAATCATATATTATTTATTTATAAAAATCATTTTTTCTTCTAAAAATTGTATATAAAGAGCTTTAAATTATATATTTGGCACTTCTCACGCAAATTAAGTACTTTATTTTCTTAACCAAAGGACTTAAAAGGTAAAATGTAAAAGTCTTACATTGTTTTTGAAAATAAAAGAAGGAAAATGATGTTACAAAGATAAGATTAGAATCCAAAACCACCCAAGAAGTCCATTAATATTTCCATTGCAATAATTCTCATTCCAAATTAATAAGTGGGGTGGTTAGGTAGGGTGGGGTTTATGGAGGCACATTAATTCTAATATGAATGCAATTCTCTAACTAATCTATATTTCATGTGGCATGTTTACATGTTTGGGTGTTATCATTACAAACAGTGTTTCAAATGACTAAAATTACAAACATAATGGAAATTTATGTATGCATTACATTTATACAAAGAATTACAGTAGCCATGTTTGACCCTTTTATTCGTCTAGTGAATCTCTGGGGTTGCAGTCTGCACAATGTTCTCGATTGTAGATGTAAACCCTAAAAACGTATTTAGTATTATGTACTCAATAATACTAAAGAAAAGAAAAATGTGATGTATATATGAGTTCGATATTCAGCACTGTCTAGTCTCATACTATCCTTGAAAATCGAGAAAAGGAAAAGACGAAGCATCTTTCATCAACTCCTCCAAATCCCATTCCCCCATAGCCATTCTCAGCTCATCTCCTTCCCAACACAAACCCTCAATCCTCACATTATTCTCTGCTAATTTGTTGTTTGTAATACTATTGTTATTGATATTGTTATTATTGCATGGATTATAGCTAATTACACTCTCCATATTGTTTATGACGTCAGCATTACTCTTTTCAACTAAAGTTTCCATTTTGCCACTCTCTTTCATTCTGTTGACACTCTCTAACGGTGGAACCATAAACTGTCCTTCAAAGTCAATATTCCCACCAAACATCCCACCTTGTGCATTGCATGGTTGTACATTGAAGTACGACCCGACAATGCCTGTCGGCTGCTGATCAAGAATAGGCAATATTGGATCAAGATGATTGATGGGGTGGTTTAAGGCCATGTTTGGCAACTGCCATGTAGAAGAAGATGATGGGTGCATGTACACCCCCATCATGTCTGGTTCTTGATTTGATCTGAGCTGTCCATCGGGACCATCTCTTGGCTGATCCATTGATGAATCACTTGTGTTTGGTGATCTTGCGGTTGACGATGAAATATTCTTGAGCCTCTTCTTTATAGTAGAATTCCAAAAATTTTTAATTTCGTTATCAGTACGTCCCGGCAAACGTGCAGCAATTTGAGACCACCTAATTTTAACAACAATAAAAAAATAATAATAATTAAATTCATAACAATAAGTAAATTAATTAATTATACTAAATACTAATATAAGTTAAAACGTATCTTCTTTGTATGTAGTAGGTTTTACTTCATTGCATGCATTGCATTTGCATGGGAACTTCTTCTTCAAGAATCCATAATTAAATATACCTCATATATTTTCTTTTACCGGTAATTGAAATACAAAGTAGTTTCTTTGGTAAAGATTATTATTTATTTTTTTGGGGGTGGGGTGGGGGTGTTTAACTGATACAGAAGTAATGTAAATTATAACAGACATCTCTTACTCAAAAATGAGATGATTTTCTTGACCAAATTATGTACTTATTTAGTTATTTTGTCGTTCGGTCCACTTGTAACATTACATGCCTAATTAAAACTAAATTTACATTGGCTCACTCAAAAATCTAACTAATAAGTTAATTGTCACTTATGGCTTACATTACAATATAAAAAAGTAAAAGATCCTCTAAAAATGAATTAATCAATCAGCCAATCATATTTCAACCAAAATATTACACGCATGCATAAATACATCACACACACGCGCACACACACACGCACACACATATATACACACGTGCAATGGAAGAATAAAAATATAACAGGATCACCTCAATTCAAATTTACACATAATATGTACACACATAATCGAATATTGGGTTTGGACCTTCTATCTCAAATATTATCACAAAAACCTTAATTATATCGATGTGACTTTCATAAATACTAAACAATGAGAAGACTTGAATTCACAAGATATTTTATATGAACAAGTTATGTCTATCTTTGGCTCTTTATATACTGTGTCTACTATGAGGTGTATTGTACTAGACATAAAGGAATATAATTACCATTTTACCCTGTCCTATAGGGTGGGGAGAGAGAGAGAGAGAGAGAACCTATTGCCAAGAAGGGAATGAAGATGAATGATAAGCTCCTCTTCTTGAGGTGAAAAAGCGCCACGCTTAAGATCGGGCCGCAAATAGTTGATCCACCGCAGACGACAACTCTTGCCACAGCGTTGCAAACCGGCATTTCTAGCGACATCACTCCAACAACCTTGTCCATTTCTCACCATATAATTCATCAATTTCTCATCTTCCTCAGGCGACCACAACCCTTTTCGCAGCTTCGTGGTTGCAATATTAATGGAACTATCCGGTTTTCTCATGTTGATGAACTGTGTGTGTGTGTATATATATGTATGTATGTATGTATTGTTGAAGGGTTCTTTTTCTTGCAACTGTTTTGATGTAAAGGAGTGAGGGTTATATAAGAAGGCAAAACACGAGTTTAATTTCAAGAAGTAAAAAGAAATAAAAGTTGCAGAAGAGAGAGAGAAAGTAATGTGAGTGGAAATGATTATGATCATGATGGTGATGGTTGTGGGCTTTTGTTGCTTAGAAAGGGGGAATGAGAAAGGGGGTCGGGGTGGGGGTAAGGGGTTGGTGGTTGATTTGTCTTGTGGCAACGGTTTGGAGAGAGATGGGTGGTCGTCTTGTCTTTGACTCCATATCTTGTCTTTTACTATTTTGCTATTCTTCAATAACAAGGGAATGATTTTACATTAAATAATAATAACCATAATAAATATAATTTTCTATATTTATTATTAATGTACTAATGTATGTATATGTGTATGCCTATGTGAGAATGAGGCGTTTAATATACTTGACATGGGAGAGTGGACGGAGAAGATGGTGATAAATTAAGGATATGTTTTGATAACTTTTTTTTATTAATGTTGTTTTTCACTCTAAATAGTAGTCTGAATTGAATAGTAGTTTAAATATGTGGCAGAAACAAAGATTTGACCTTGACAGGTAATTGAAAAAAAAAAGGAACGAGCTAATTCAAACTTAAGTTTTGAAAAATATTATATATACAGCTCCGTTTACTGTGAGATGCGTTACACTAGATATAAAGGTACTGAGATTATCATTTTGCAGCTGACCTCCTTTACTGTGAAAAAATGACTCAACCTATAATTATAATTAAATGAATAGTTGGCCGTAAATTTTGTGTGTCATGTCTATGTCTTATTACATGTCCTATTGAAATTGTAATTATATCAATTAAGTTTTGTGCAAAACGAATCACAAGAATCTAAACTTGAGCCGAAGGAAGATAAATGACGAGATTAATTAATTTTGTTAGTTAATCCATCTATTACTATGTATTATAATTGACACTCGAGGTTCCGTCTAAAAATGCTAGCTAGATGAATTATATACCTAGTAGCTTGGGACAATTTCCAAGTCCTAGAATCCACATTGTGAAAATTGTCACGACTCTCCTCTTCTACAACAACGACCTATCATGTCTGTATATTTTGTTAACCATAAAATATCATGTATTGAGTTGACATCTTGTTGCTACCTCGAGGATTGTTTAGAGCATAAAATTTTCATGTCAACTAGTCTATCACCCGTGCGATGCACGGGAATTTTCTACTGCTTAAAAACATATTTTTCTTAATTATAAAAAATGAGTTGAGATATAGAGTATGGAAGTCATGAAATAAAAGTAATTTAATCTCATTATCTTATTACAAATGATCAAAAATTTTAAAATTTTCTTATGTCCAACATTGGTGGTTGTGCTCCTGGGAGATTGAAAATATTGATATATGATAAACCTTCAATCCCTATTACATATCAATATTTTTAAGCTCCCGCTACTCGCAACTCTAAATATTGCAAGGCAATTAATGAAATTGGATTCAAGGGTGAATAACTTTTTGAAGAAATTCTTGCATCAAGACTAATAAAATTTGTAAGATAATTAATAGATATATAACAAATTTATTCAAAAATTCGAATAAATTTATTAAACACTAATTAGTTTATTCCCAATTAGATAAGTGTTGTCTCCACAAAGTATGAAGCACTGAGTGTGAGAAAGTGAACTACATGTTATAGTAATCTTATGAATACTGAAAAATATATAGAAAAGCATGAACTTAAAATCGTTAATATTTTTAGACCAAACTTCCTTATTAATGATAAAAAAAAATTAGCAAAAATTGCAACAAAAAATTACTTTAGGAACCATAGTTAATTAAAATCAAAATATTGTTATGTCAAATAAAAAAAATTATATATGACATTTTTAAGTAAAACATTTTTCTAATATTTTTTTATTTTAAATAGATAAGAAGTTTATTTACCACTAATAAAAAATCCAATTTAATCTCTCACAATTAAAAAATTAAGTTATTTTTAGTAAATAAGAATATGTGCTCACAAATGTATACAATATATGATATTTATTTTAAAAATATGTAGTATAAATATTAATTAATTTTAGTGAAGCAAAAACATATTTTAAAAGAAGGAAGCTAGAAATTCTCTAACAAAATGCATCAATAATTAAATTTTAATAATTATAATTTAAGCGATAAAATATTTTAAAAAGAATTTTCAAAAACCTTTCCAATGTTGTAATAAAAATATTATAATTTTCAATTACGGAATAAAATATTCATTCAATTTTTTCAAAAAATCTTTTTATATTTGTATATATAAGCCCAATTGTTAATGCACGATGATTGCTTGTGAAGAAATCAACTTCCACCTTTATAGACCAAAATTACATCTTCTCTATCAAGTTTCGATGTGGGATTCATATCTACCTTTTATAAACAAAAAAATTCAATCTTCTTTATCAAGTTTCGATATGGAATTCATAACTCATTTACTCCCACTTAAAAATGAATTAATAAAAAAATTAAGAAATGCATAAAAACCAACTAAAAAGGGAAAAAATTGAAAAATAAAGCATTTAGATCAAAAACCAAACAAAAATAAATCAAAATGAACAAAAGTCATAGAAACCAGATAGAAAAGCGATTTAAACCAATCAAATAAAATAATAATGAAACTTTTTGAAAAAACTTTTTAATATTTGGATATATGAGTCCAACTAAGAAACCAACCTTCACATTTTATAAACAAAAAAGTTCCATCTTCTTTATTTCGCTTTGATGTGCGATTCATATCTACCTTTTTATAAACCAAAAATTCCACCCTCTCTATCAAGTTTGAACATGAAATTCATATCCCATTTAGGAATTAAGAAAAAATAAAAAAGACATAAAAATCAACTAAAGGGGGGGGGGGGCGGGAATTGAAAAACAAAACATTTAGATCTAAACCGATCAAAAAATAATCAAAACTGGCAAAAATCGTAGAAACCCCTATTTAAACTGGTACAATAAAATAATAATAAAAGTTTTTCAATTTTTTTTAATATTTGTATATATAAGCCTAATTGTTAAGGCCCGATGATTGTTCCATATGAAGAAACCAACACCCATCTTTTATAGACCAAAGAATTCAATTTTCTTATCAAGTTTCGATGTGGGATTTATATCCCACTTAATGGACCAAGTAAAAAAATAATTAATAAAAAAATTCATAGCCCACTTACGGAATTAAGAAAAATTTAAAAATGGCATAAAAATCAACTGAAAAAAAAGAAAAAAAAAATGAAAAACAAAGCATTTTGATCTAACCCAACCAAAAAATCAATCAAAACCGGAAAAAATCATAAAAACCACGATTTAAACCGGTAAAATAAAATAATAATGAAACTTTTTCAAAAAAACTTTTAATATCTGTACACATAAGCCTAATTGTTAAAGCCCGATGATTGTTCTACATGAAGAAACCAACCTCCACTTTTTATAGACAAAAGAATTCAATTTTCTTTTATTAAGTTTCGATGTGGGATTCATATCCTATTTATATTTAATGGACCAAGTAAAAAAATAATTCACAAAAAGGTTTAAAATTGTCCAAAAAAAAAAGAAAATAAGCATTAATTGCGCATGGCAAGGGAATCGAACCCTTGCCACTTCAGATTCATTTGGCGCACAGCCAGAACATAGGCAGCCAGCTGCCTAATTGTTTAGAATTCCTACACGGCTATATTTATTACAGCCGTGTAAGCCATAAAAGAAAAAAAAAAGGCAACCTAAATGCGTGAAGAGAAACTTTAGGCGGGAAAATAACCTCTGAATTTATATAGTAATAGATATTGAAATTTTCCAATTTACACACGTTCATATTTTCCAACATTTTGCTCACGAGGCTTTTATCAACACCCCCCTCTCTCCTGCCCCCGGGACGTGCCAGGAAAAAAAGGAAAAAAGGTCACATTATTTATCGAAAACTTACAGTTGATTAGTTGAATTTTAAGGCTAAACTTCCCAGTCTAGCTTTTTGCTAAGAAAGTCATTTCCACTGAAAGGAAACAGTGGTATTTTTTTTTAATCGAAAAGTAATAATTGATTTTTCGGTTCAAATTTGGCCTTTTATTTATTTCGGTGTGCTCCCTTTGCCATGAAATCCAACTCCTAATGGAGTCTAATGTTTTGCTGATTATAGAGTTTCGACGGATATCATAAATCAATTAAAGAAAAACGGCTTCAAGATTCACATGCCAACACCAAAATAGTATGATAATCTCAACCAAGCCACAATGTTTTGTTTTGTTTTGTTTTTTTTTTTTTGGTTCCATTTTAGATATATCTTTTCCTCCCTCATCTCATTTGAGTTTAATTTCTCATACATATATCCACGCGTGGAAAGTAAGAACATGATGAAATAATAATAGGGTGGGGATGAATCCAATCCTCTTCCCCCCCTCCCCCTCTTCTCTATTTAATTTTTTTGTTTTGCAAGCACGCCCCCTTTTTTTCTCGTATTCCCAATTTATCCTGAGCCAAAAAAAAAAAATTTTTGAAGAAGAAGAAGAAGCTGAAAATTGCTGCCAAAACAAAGAAGAAAAAGCTACCACAATTGGTAGCTTTGTCTACTTCACAGGTTCTTTTGTTACAATTTCCGACAACAACAAATGCCGCCGGAAATAGAAGCAAACATGCCAATAAATTTTTTTTTTTTTTTTTGGAGGCTATTTGGTCTGTAGTGGCTGAACAACTTGCGGGTGCTTGGCCAGTGCTAGCCAAACAAGACTTTTTTTTTTTTTTTTTTTGCTGATGGTAAAATAGGAATATGAGAAAAAAGTGCGTGTGTTTACAAAAAAAGGGGTGTGGATTTGGAGCGTATTGCAGCAGGAATAAATTTTATAATGACTCTTCTCTCTCTCTTAGCATAACCACATGACACACTTTTGTCTGATATTAGCATGCACATTTTCTGAATCTGCATGTGGATAAAACTTTTATCACGTCGAAGCAATGACTCATGCTTTAGCCTCACCCTAATAATATAATATTATTATTATGATACCTAGTTGTCGCATTTTATGACTTTGAAATCATCCTACTTTGAAATCATCATACTTCATGATAAAAGGGGTCCCGAAGATTGACGCTTTGAGTTCAATAAAGAGAAAAGGCAATGCAATATATGTAAAAGCATCAGAATTTTCTCAATTGGGTAAAGGAGACAAAACGAGGAAAAGGCTACTCACTTTATATTATATATACAATACATATAAAATGCATGGTGACCATTTTATCACATTTCCTTAAGAGGAGAGATTTAAGTGTTAAAACGAAAAAACATATCAAACAATAATGAATCTTACGAAGACGAGAAAAATGTATAGAATTCTTGAAATACAAGACTCGAGAAGTCAAAAACCATAAAATGAACAATGTAGATTAGATTCTATGCGCAGATAAATTATATTGTGTTTCTTGCATGGATGATTTTCACACACTTCTATAAGATCACACTTACAGAAATAATATAGTTCTTGTAAATAATGTAATTCTTATGTACATTTATTTGGTCTTATGAGGGAAAATTTCTACAGACAAATATTAAATAGTGTTCTCCCCATGTGTGAAGTTGTTATTCTCCCCATCTGCTATGTGTCAACAAATGGGGATGCCACATCAGCAATGAGACCTAGTTCCTGCTAATATCTTCTTCCCATCTGCTAACACATAACAGATGTGGGGAATAACTCCTCCCCTTATGGGGAAGTGATCATTACCCTATAGACAACACACAACTTCAAAAAGTTATAATCACAATCTTACAAGTAAATAAAAACTACATCAACTAATCTATTTCTTTTCTAACGAGGCCGGGCCCACAAGCAAGAATTTAGAAATAGAAGGTTCGACACAATAGGGAGTTTTCATTTTAACGTTAGTTTCTAATTGGAACGTTAGGGAGTAGAAAGGTAGAAGCAAACGGCAGTCATTTTCCTGAAATTCCCATACATAAAGCAAAGAGTTGCACAACTGAGTAATCACTTGTATGGCTATCATGCTCTATAGTTTGTTACAAAATAAGTCATTTAATAATTAAATCAATTTGGTCTTTGCTTATGTACCAAAAAAGTATGCAAGAAAACAGCAAATTGAATTGTGATTTAAGCAAAAGCTTGCATGATTAGTTGTTGGCCTAAAAACCTACAATTCTCAGCCCAAACACATTCGTCAACACATTCAGCGAATAAGCGCAAGATATATAGTTTATGTTTGACTACCAAAAGCAGACATAATAATTTTTGACTACCGGTCTCTCCTATGACAGCGCTGAGGTTCTCTGCCACAAAGGCCGTCCTAAAATAGCGCTTCCATGAACAGCAAGATAGGCAGCATTCAACCTGAGAGTTGGCAGAGAGAAAACATAAGATTTTCCAAATCCGTCATATGCTACTATGTTAAGCACGTCCAAACATTTTCTTTAGACGCTGTTGGATAAGTTGCATTTTTCTCACTTTTAAGTGAAAAAAAATACTCTATTTTAAAGTAACTTTTCTTTTTCACAGTTTTGATCAAGAAGAAATATCTCCTTGTGCTATGTAAGTGAATGTTCAGGTAAACTGATTGACTTTAGGTGCTAATTCGTGAATAATAATGAGTAATGATATCAATATTAGTTTGACTTTAAGTAGTGAAATTATTATTATTATTATTATTATTTTATTTTTTTTTGTGTTAAGAAATAGTTAAATCAACATAGACTAATTTTTCATACTTAGCGAGTCTGGCAAATAAAATCAAGATTAAGAAGTTTACTTGTCGACGTCTGGCGTAGCCACAGGATCGTAGATTTCCTCTCTATGTTCCATAGGTGGAACAACACCCGACATAGCTGCCAAATCCGGAGCTCCTTCAGCCTATAACATAACAAACATATAAAAAACTCAAAATAAACAGCAAAAATAGAGAGAATCACTGGGAGTGTGTAAAAGATTCTGAATTTTAAAATTTAAAGATGCTCTCTGTTGAAGAGAGTCTCTCGGAGATATTATTACTCTACTCAAGTAGCAGCTATCTAAAGAATTATAAATAAAAATATGTACCCTAAGTTGAACATAGACACAAGAAATAAGTGTATGTTCTGCAGAGTGGGGAAAACGATTTTTGAATGTATGGTTGACAAGTAGAGAGAAGCTCTAAAAAATATGACAAAGTTGTTATACCAATGAATTGAGCGGTTGAAACTCGTGTATGAGAAAAATGACTTTTGGGAAAAGTTGAGACACACAAGTTCTAAAACGAGAGAGAAGAATATCTTAACCTGCTGAGGGTACTGTAAGTAACCAGCATATGCACCATATGCATATGCTGTAGGATCTTGGGTAGCTCCATATGTGTATGCATCATATCCTTGTCCATAAGAAGCATAATAAGCACTCCATTGACCTGTTGGATCAGCTGATTGACCCCACGTGCCAGCTACATCCTACGGCATAGCAAAAGTTGCCCTTTAACTTCGTTTTGATGTTTCAATTTACAATCTGATAATTTTGCAGGTCCCATTGGGTTTATTATTATTATTATTATTATTATTTAAAGCAAGTATAAGCAACATCTTAGTTTTAAGTTCAAGACTCTTAGCCTACCATCAAATCAGTAACTCAAGACTCCCGACTTTGACCAACTAACGAAGTCACATTCAAACTTATTTGCTTAATTAAATTAAAAAGGGAAAATATCTTAAGCTCGTTTAAACAGGGAGGAATTACTTAACCCGATATTCTCAGAGGAAAACTGACCTGTTTTGCTGGATTCCTTCCCCAAGAAAGGTGAACTACTTGTTGACCAATCACAGTACCTTGCATCCTCTGGATTGATTCTTCTGCTGATGTCCTGTGAATATGAGCATCAGCAGTAAATTGGTTACCAGTTTTACAGATGTTTTTCGCTTGTTTTATATCATCCAACAATTGCAATAAGAATTTTAAACCTAAACATACCTAATGGCAAACTGCACGAAGCCACAACCCTTGGTTGCAGGAATTTTGACAGAAATAATTTCACCGAATTGCAGAAATATTTGTTTCAGTTCTTCTTCTGTGACGTTAAGGTCCAGATTAGCGATAAAAACCTGCAATTGAGCAAAGAAATTAGCAAAGAACACATATATGGAGCTAGAGATATTGTGTCTGACTTACAGTCGTGTTGTTTATATCGTTATCCACTGGAACAGTCTGCAACGGTGGAGTATACATTGTAGCTGGATATACTGCTGCCACAACAAGGAAATAAAAATACAATGTGAACTAAAGCAAGAAAGGATAATGCGATTTGTGCAGCGAGATGTACTACAATGATTTAAATTTCAAGATGTACTGCGATGACTTAAAATTTCAACTTTGCCCTTAAAAATATTCTAATTTACTCATAATACCCTTGAAATTTTAAGGGGAAAGTTGGAATTTCAGTCGTACCAGTAGCAAACCTCTGGAAGAAAATGGCTGCCAACTAAGGTGATTAGCAATATGTATATGTATTTCACCTCAACCAGAACAAAAAAGAACAATAATATCTCAGCATGATTCAAATTCTTGATTTTATGACCTGCTAGAGATCAGTGAATATAAATAGCACACAATATCCATATCGTGATGTGTGGGCGGTGGCACTACCTTTAGGTACAACATACTGCTGTTGAACCCCGGTTGTTGGTTTCTTCGGAGTTGCTGCACTAATGCGCATGGGCCTAGTCGAGCAATACAGACCATTCATCTCAGTCATTGCTCTGTTTCTTTCATTTTCATCAGCAAACTTAACAAACCCATATCCCTTCGGCCGGCCCGTGTTTGGATCAGTGACAACCTTAGCCCCTCTAACCGAGGAATAATGGGTTCGAAAAGTCTCTTGCAACACATAATCAGTCACATCAGGTGCTAAGTCTCCTACAAAAATAGAGTGCTCTGGTCCAGTATCTATACGCTTTTCTCCTATCCCAAACGACGCCCAATTCAAACGAAAAGTGAGCTCAGTTCCGGGAATTTGGGTTCCATTGTAGGACTGTAGAACCCTTTCGGCTACTTGATGTGAGGTGAACTCTACAAAACCATAACCCTCCGGTTGACCGGTGATTTTGTTTCGTATTACTTTAATGGAAAGTACCTGCATTAGATGTATTAAATCATCAAATTCTAAGAGATTAACAGCTATACAGTTACAGAATTAGGACTTCGATCTTTTCATTCCACAAACAACAAATTTTTCTTCACTTTGAGGATCTTAAACAATTAGCACAATTATTGGCAGAGTCCTAAGGCAATGGCTACTGAATTTGAAGTTCTAAGCATATGAAATAAATTGAGCTCTTATACTGAACTGATATAGCAGATAATCATTACAGAATGTGCTATTCCAGTGAATTAAATAGGGGGGTTATACAGATTTCAAACTGGCAAAACTGAACGCAAAACCCTAAGAATTTCATCAAACATTTAAAACTGAACAAACGACATGGCTATATATCGCCAGAATTGTATGCATAGTATAAGTATTTACCTCGCCGGTGTGAGAGAACCAGCTGTGGAGGTAAGACTCGTCGGCCCAATAGGGCAAATCGCCAATCCAGAGGGTGCGAACTTCTTCGAGGGTGGCGGGCTGGTGGTACGGCGCCGTTTGCGGCTGTGCGCTCATCTTTTCTGGTGTTTGTGAGATTTTGGCGTTCAATTACGTGAGCATTGAAGTATTAATTTCTGTCGCATAGGCAGCTGTTCCTAACTTTGGGGTTTATGCAATTTCTTTCTCTGACGAACGGTGAATCACGAGAAAACTCGATGATGAGTGTGGCCGTGCGCCCATTTATTATCTTTTCTCATTTTTTTAAAAAAATAATTTTGTAATTAAAAAATACATAATTATTGCAAATAAAAATTTCACAAATTTTTGATATAATTTAATGAGAAAAATTAGAAAAACTATCTCATATTTAATTAGTATATCAAAACATATATCAAATTATTAAAGTAAAAAGTAGATACAAAATATCTAATTATAAATTTTAAAACTTTTTACAAACTTTTGTAAATAATTATCCTTTTCATAAAAGGTTAAAGAAACAGAAATAAAAATGTTATAAGAACTTTTTAACATTATTCTTATTGTGAAATTAAGAAAAAACGAAAAAAAAATAAAGAAGAAAAAGTAATGAGAGATGATGGCGGCGGTAGTAACTGCGATGGCGGTGGCGGGAGGGTGGTGATAGTAGCAATGGTGGTGATGTGGTGGTGGTGGAAGCGGCGGCGACAATGGTGGCGGGTGATGGTGATGAATAAAAGTCTATCAAAATCTTATGAGTGAGTGTAAGATTTCATATGACAAATTATATTTCTACTTCGTGTTAAAAAATGAGTACCTAATGAATTTTATTAAAGTTCTTAAAAATCCAAGATAATTTTGAATACTTCATAATTTCATATGATTTTTAAAATTCTCATTTAATATCTCGTGATTTTAATGGACTTTCAAAAAGTTCACAAAAATATATATTTAATACCCCAATATATTAATTAACTTTTAAAAGTCTTAATTGAATACTCCCAAACTTTTTCAAATTCATCAAATTCCTTAAAAGTTTTTAAAATTTTTGAAATCTCAATTGAATACGCTCACATGAGTGAATTTCATGAACAGATGATAAACCCTAATTTGGAAAGGGTTGGGCTAAAGGCACCCTATTACACACCCAAACAAACTCTTTCCCATTCTATCCTTTCAGCCAAAAAAGGAAAAAAGAAATGAAGACGAAGAAGGCAACAAAAGATCTACCAACAATGCAATGTCTTCTATTGCCATTTGCAATAGCATTTACTATCGAAAATTATAACAATTAAGGGGAAGAACTGTTCTCTTTTTTGGCAGTCATATCCGGCAACAATTATTGCTAAAAATGGCAATGGCAAAAAAGTTTTTTTTTTTTTATGTAAGGTTGTTATTCAGCCAACGCCGAACAGTCCAAGTGTTCGGCTAATATGGCGGCGAAAAGAAAAAGGGTAGACTAAGAATGGGTTTTGTTTGGGAATGTTTAAAGTGTAATTGGTGGTGCATTTAGCCCCACAGATTTGGAAATCTTGTCATTTGACACCCCCTAATTTGGGGTAATTAGTTTTTTGGCTGTGAAATTATTAAAATTCCAATTTCAATAATTAATGATACTCATGCTAACTCCACGTGTCGAAGTAAATACTAAATAATAATATTAGCATAATTATATTCACACCATGATTTTTATTTGTGTCATCACACTTTTTATATTTACTAAAATAGTAATGTATTAAATTACAAAATTATCCTCTCTTTGCATTCGTTATTCTGGCTCTTAATTATTAAGTGAACCACATTAATTCCACTGATAAAACCCTAATTCACATCAAAATTTCTAAAAACTTTACAAATTCTCATCCTTAATTCAAAATTCTTAATGAAATATGATTTTTCTTCTTCTACCCGCTATTTCTTTGCATTTTTTCTTCAGAAGAAACATTGGAATACTAATCAAGATTTTACAAATAAATTTTTTAATGAAATTAATGGCCGTTCTCTGTGACTTTCCACTATGTGAATAAGTGGAACTCCCTTGGCATCCCTTATCTCGTTTCATGGTCATACGATAATTTCGATATTGTGGCGCCATATTTTCGAACCTGCTTCCTAGACCAGAATATCCTTGATGGAAATTTAATAAATGAAATGGAATAACAAATCCTTTATTTATTTATAAGAAAGAAATAAATTAAATAAAGAAGTTGTCCTGATCATAACTTCATCAACTTAATTTGGAATAATTAGACCTAAGATGAATAGACTAATTGATATATGAAATACCAAGAGGTTCGAATCCAGGGAACCCAATTTCATGAAATGTTTTAATAATTTGCACAGTGAATGAATTTTCTTAGGGTTTATGCTTTTTTATAATTGGGGAAATCAGTTTGATTGTATTAATATTTTTTTTTGAATGTTGATTAATGATTTAGAAGAACTAAATGTCTTTTTCAAAACTAGATTTTTATTTGGATGCCAATATAATTTCTAAGGATGTTATAGTCTTTTAAGTGTGGTTTACATACTTTCATTTTAGTTTTTTTAGTGCAAGGTTAAATAAGAACATTGAGTATACATGGTGTTATTATAAAAATCTTTTTTTTTTTAATTGGGGTGTATATAAAACGTGGTGTAGTTAGAAAAAATCATAGTGTCAATATAATCCCCCATAATATTACAGTCACATTGGTCCTTCGTTTTGACTTTTCTTTTTCTTTTTTATTTTATTTGAATATACAAGTATTTATTGCAACACAGGGCCATCAACTTTCCATCTTCTTGCAAATTGGTCCTAAAGATTTACCTTTTTCCCCAAGTCTACTTTTTCCAATTTTGCTCCAATATTTAAAGTGAAGAATATCTAAATCATGATTATCTACTTCACATAATTTTGACGTATCATGAATGTAAACATATGTAAGTGTGTATACAAGTAGCATATATTGATTTGATATTTGATATTAATGTTCACTCCTCCTTCTTATTGAACATTGGGATTCAATTTTTTTTTATAAAATTTTAAATATTTTTATGTGAAATAGGAGAGAGAATGAGTGAAGTTAAATAGTAGAGATATCTTAGCATTTATAAGTCCAATGAGATATGTGAATATAATTAACTTGACCAATTTCAATTTTAAAAGTTAATGAATTAAAATGTGTAAAAATAAATTAAAATGTGATGCCTCCAACTATATCTTGTATTTGGCCATGTTGAAAAATTATATCAAACCTATTTGACTTGAGAAAATGGGGAAAAAAGAAAGGCAAATTCACAAATCAATAAAATTAATAGTTAACAATGATGGGGAAAAAGGCCTTTTTGAATAAATTATGACAAAAATAATTATTTTTTTAATGATAGCAAATTAATAATTTCTTGGCAAAATATATCAAAGAGTTTTTAGAGAAGGAGGAATATATATATACACACACACTTACCAGAATACCTTTTTTGGTGATCCGACCGTAATACATAATTTTGACAAGAAATAGATAACAATGTTTGCTTGAAAAAGTTGGTAAAATCGTACGATTCCTATAGCGATAGAATATGTGATAACAAGAATAGAACATGAGAAAGTATATGGAGTGAGAATTTTATGCAAAATAATGGAGAATATCTATAAATTTTTTTATTAAATATAGAGAAATAGGAAATTTCCTTTTGGGTAAAGATAATACATTTGCCTCTTGTTTGTTAGAAAAATTAATATCAAAGAACATTATGAAACAAGCATAGATTCTGTGCAATGTGGAAAATTCACAATACTGTACTCATTTTTTTGAAGGGTCTAATTGTGAAAACAAACATCATTATAAAATACAAGAAGTTTGACACATCACATCAATTTCTTTACCTATCACGCTATCTTACAGAGAACCCCCCTTGCAGTCGGGATTATTTATATATACTAATCCGGATAATCATATTCATGTGTGCAAATGATTTTTTTCCCCACAAATATATAAATAAAGGAAAAATGGCTGATGGAAAAGGCAACATTTTCTAATACCCACATGGAAATAGAGGAGGAGAGAAATTTTAAAATTGCAACAAGGCGGCCCAGTCACAGAACAAAAAAAAAAGAAAGAAAGAAAAAGGAAATTTAAAAAAAAAAAATTCAATAAGGCGGTTAAGAGTCAAAAATCACGTCAATCATTTCGTACAAAATCCATAGAAAACGGTTAATACAGCCAACTCCGATTCTTCCTGTCTCTCCTCCGTAATATACAAAACAAAAATCTGAAGCTAAATCGCGTCAGCAATGGCGATTGCAGCTGTGGTGGTTCTCCCATTAGGTCTACTTTTTCTTCTCTCCGGCCTCATTGTCAACTTTATTCAGGTATGATCCCATCAATTTCGCCGTTTGCTCTTTTAATTTTCTATGGGGAGTTTCATCGAGCATTTTGTTTGCGAGTAATTTGGGAAGAAATTGAGGACATGAACAAGTAATCCTTGTGATCGGATTTGTTTATTTCTATTTGCGAACTTGTAATTGCTATTTCAACGAGATGGTTTTATGAATCTTAATCTTTTCAATACATATATACCTGAAATCTGGGTTCATGATTAACTAGAACTCAAATAATTAATCGTTGATTCATGTATTAATTGCTTCTGGTAATTTGTCTTTACACATGTAAGTATTAAGGCCAGAGCTAGATCTCCTTTGATTGGGGAAAATGGTACTGAGTAGGTTAGGCAATAATATTCAGGTTTGTGACCAGTTTAACCTAGAGAATTTGCTTTGATCAATGTGAAATTGTGAATGATGAAATTATTTTACAGCTTTTTCAATCTCTAGGTTAGGGATTACATTTCTACCAATGTTTGAAATCAATTTCTAGGTTCTGGATATCCTTCAAGTTTTAGGATCTATTATTTCAAAATATTTTTGAGCTTTTGGTTTTAGGCTTTTAGCTACTTAGTTTCACTTCATTAGAAGATCATGGAAATGAGAATGATAATAGTTGCTAGAGGATATGTTCGTTTCAAGAGGAGATCCATATCCTCAACTGTGATAGATTTTTTTTGCAAATTTTGTAAGTTAAGTTTGCATTTTAGGCACTTCTCTTTGTCTTTGTTCGTCCACTATCAAAAAGCACTTACAGAAGGATCAACAAAGAAGTCACAGAACTACTCTGGTTGGAGGTCATTTGGCTTTTTGACTGGTGGGCAAACATCAAGGTGCGTATAGAATTCTCTCATTTGATATATTTTCTTTTCTTTTCTTTCATACATTTAATTCTAAATTGTTGTTACACATTCTAAAAACCCAAATCTTCCTAAGAAATGGCTTCTTATCACCAAGGATCTGAATTAGTTTCTTTTGCTGCAATGTGTAAAAAAGTTCATCAGATTCTATTCAAGGTTTAGCAGGGCAGAGTTTACATTGGGTTGACTTGAGCGTGTTACATACCTGTTTATACCGCATGTTTTCACGTTTTGTATGATCCACAACAGACCCATCACGCATTTCTATTTAAATATACCGATTATAAGCAACTCCCAAAACATGCCTTGATTTCGGATGCATGTGTTGGTATGGCAATTGAGCGGTCCAATTGATGTTTAGGGCGCACCATTTATGTACTCAAGAATTCATATATCCCCATTTTAATTTTGCTGAGCATTCATAGGTTTCTACACCCCATCTGATATAAAATCATAAAAATGTCAATATGCTGTCCTTAGTCTGAAATTGCATGGAGCTAACATTTTTGGATGACAAGGTGAGGAGTTATCCAAGTGTTTTCTCCAGAGTACTTGATAAATCCTATGTTGGAGGTTAAGATTATAGTAATCTTGTACAGAAAATACACAATTAGTTCTTCACATTTTAGTAAGTAAGCTTTTCGCCATATCATTGCTTCAGGAAGTTTTTTGCCCTGAGCTTTCTGGAATTCCAAATTACAGAAACCACTAAATTCACTTGACTTGTTTGATTGACAAAAGGAGCAGTTATTGCAATGGGTTGATCTTGTAGCAAAGAGAATTGAAGCACCATGCATGTGCTCAAGTGGATACTAAACTCATTTCTGTTACATAAGTGGCTTGTCCATCAAATAACAAATGTGAAGAAAGTAATAGCTAATATAGGACTTAAATAAAGTTTCGCTAATGTTCAAGTACCAGGAATAAAGATAAAGCATTGAACAAATATTCTATTTTGCTGGTTTTTATGTTGGACTATGAATTGCCTGGGTGACTGTTTACTGATGAACAGGTTGAGCTATACACAGATCCTGAAACTTTTGAAATGTTGGGTAAGAAAATTTACCTGTATCTTGTGTAAATATGAAAGTCTTTCAATAAGTTGGTTGAGTTTTTGCCCAGGAGATGACTGCTTTATTTTACTAATTTGAACTCGTGATATTTTCAGGTAAAGAACATGCGCTTCTCATTTGTAACCACAAAAGTGACATCGACTGGCTTGTTGGATGGGTCTTGGCTCAGGTTTTTACCTGTCTACAGAAAAATACTTTAAAGTGATCCTTAGCTTTTTCCAGTGGCAATTTTCATGAAAGTAGCTTGAGAAATTATCTAAGTTTCTTGGAATTCTGAAGAAAGTAGATTTTATTTTATTTTATCTATCTATTTATTTATAATTTTTGACAGCGTGCAGGTTGCCTTGGTAGCGCACTAGCTCTGATAAAGAAATCAGCATTATTTCTACCCGTGAGTTTCTTTTATTGTGCTAGTTATTTTCTCTTATTTTGGAACTGAAGCTTCCTTGATTTACTAATATCCCATGATATCGTAAATAATAGGACCGTATTGGTCACAAAAACATTGAAAGTCATAGTTTTTTTTTTTTTTTTTTTGGGAAGATATAGCTTTGTATCAAATAAAAAGGAAACCAATATTCATTAACTTCTTCATTCTGTAATTATTTGCAACCAATCATTTGGACCAACTTTGGAAAACTGTAATTACAATAAAGGAAGTACTACCACTTTTGCAGGTTCTAGGTTGGTCAATGTGGTTTTCTGGTTTTATATTTCTAGAGAGAGCTTGGGCCAAGGATGAGAACACATTAAAGGTATAATCATGCTCACCCTTGTATTCAATTTGTATTAGAATAAATGCTGTCTTATTATATAACAAATTCTTATAGGCTTATTATGCTGCAGTCAGGTCTTGAAGGGCTAAGTGATTTCCCGCGGCCTTTTTGGTTGGCTCTTTTTCCTGAAGGAACACGCTTTACTATGGAAAAGCTTTTAGCAGCACAAGAGTATGCTGCTTCAGCAGGTTTGCCCGTTCCAAGGAATGTTCTGATTCCCCGCACCAAGGTTAATTCTTTAATTTCATACAATGGTCATCATTTTCTCCACCTTGAGAGGCTCATTCTGAAATAGCTATATCAAACTAAAGAACTTCTTGAAGCATTGGCCTTGACAATGATCTGCTTATCATGTCATGACAATAAAAATAAGATTTCTATATTTCACCGCTTGTCTATATTTCTAAATTCTAAATGTTATCTTTTCTCATGTTATTTTCCAGGGTTTTGTTGCGGCAGTAGCTCACTTGCACTCATTTGTTCCAGCAATATATAACATTACACTGGCTATCCCAAAACGTGAGCCTCGGCCTACATTGTTAGGACTCATCAGGGGACGTTCCTCAGTTGTAAGCCATATCAACTATTGACATGTTATCCTTTCCAGAACATTCTAGAACTTGCCCCGGTTTACATTCACCAGCCATTATTATGTTAAATGAAGAAACTTGTAACACTTAGGCCTTGTTTGATTGGGGGTTTAGTTGTTCCGCGCGGTATTCCGTGTAAAAATGTGTGGTTAATATTATTTTGGAAAATGTGTGTGTGGTTGAAAATGAGTATGAGGTATACGGAATTGCGTGCGAATTTGGTTAACACCAAATAGAACAAGGCCTTAATGTATATATTTTCCGTTGGCATGGATAATCTAGATGTAGTAAAATTTTCGAAGTGTCTCCCTACAGGTACAACTGTACATTGAACGGCATTTGATGGAAGGATTGCCAGCCACAGATAGTGGCAAAGCACAATGGTGCAAAGATATGTTTGTGGCAAAGGTACAGCTGAAGATATGAAATTTGGTTGATAAGTTATAAGTGTTTTTAAGATTTCTGTGCTTCACGGGTGTAATGCTTGAAGTTTTATCGATTGACAGGATGCTTTATTGGAGTGTCATCTTGCGAGGGACACATTTAGTAACAAAAAATGCTTTGACATTGGTAGACCGAAGAAATCTTTGTTGGTAACATGTCATTTCTAGGAATCTGATAACCTTGTTACATAGTTTTCTTGATGCATCCTTTTTCCATTTTAGATTCATGCTTCAGATGTTCATTTATTACTTATTATTTATTTCTGTTTTTTCAGGTGGTTGTCTTATGGTCATGTTTCCTCATTTTTGGCTGTGTAAAACTTTTCCAATATTGCACTTTCTCAATAGGAGAAATTGCATTTTGTGTTGTTTTCTTGACGTTGGTTATGGTCGTTCTGGTACTCATCATGTTTTCCCAATCCGAGCATTCCACACCTCCAAAACAACAACTCGATCCATTGAAGGACGTGCTCCTTCAAAAATGAGCCGATGTAAGTCTCTTGATGCATATTTGACATGGAATACTAATCATTAACACTTTATTGTCTAATTGACTTTATTGATCATGTGAGATTAACACTAATATATACAGGTTGAGTACGAGGATAACTCCTTCCAACTCGCGTGGTAATCCACAAGTTCAATACGAGTTGGATTAAAAATTTCCTGTGCTACTAGTCCGAGCTCAATTCACTTCATTCTTTCTTCTTTTGTGCAATCTGTATCATCACTTTTCATTCTCTCTTCTTTGTTTGACCTTCATTTAATTTGCAAATGTAAATCTCGTAGTTTGTAATTTGTATTCTATTAGACTATTAGTACGTGGGCGTTATAGAGGGGATCCATTACAAGGACCCTTTGTAGAAGGTTTTATGCCGTTTGTATTATATATGAATTGCCAATTAGGAATGGCAATGGGGTGAAGTAGAGCAATTGTAAAATACTTTGATTTTGTACCACTTAATTATTTTAATTTAATTTATTAATCGTGTTATTGAATTCAAATTGTACTGTTGATTGGCAATCCAAGCTTGGTTGTGTTACAATAATTAAGAGAACAAGTGTAACGGTACAAGACAAAACACCAATAATAGAAGATATTAATAAGTTTATTTTACGTGAATGCACCTTTCAAGATTAATATTCTATTGTGATGTTATTATTATTATAAAAAAATTTGAGATATACAAATTGTTTATAGAAAACGTGAACCCCCCCCTCCTCACCCCGGTAGAATGTGAGTTCGTTCTTTATTATTATAAGGAAAATAACTTAATTTTTTTGGGAAGAATGTAAGATTGAAGGAAAAAAGGTTAGAAAGTCGATGTTGAAATGAGTTTTCTTAAACTAAATTGTTAAAAATAAATAAAAATAATACATAACATCAAAAACATGAATCATGTGAAAAAAAAAAATGAATATCACTAACTGTTATGATGGAAAAAAGTCAAATAGCCATCCGCTTTCATAATTTTCAAAAATTATTTTTCTTCCATTATATCAACCTTCATGATTTTACTATAAAAATTATCAGGGCGATCTCTATATTAAAAAAATTGGAGTGTTATATTGGCAAAAATATCAACGTGGCACATATTAAATATTTTTAAAAAATTATAAAATTAGTTTGGAAATAATCCAATATTAATTAGTAATAATTAAAAATAAACCAATATTTAAAGAACATATTTAATGAGAAAAAAAGGGTTTTAGAAAGACTTTAAATATAACTTCATTTTTTAAAGTTTTAATATAAAATATTAAATGAAAAATATTATTTATTTATTTTCATCGTGTAAAAATTATAGGTTTTGATAGTTTTACTTGATTACTGAATTTGACTAAAAAATAGTGGGTATTTTTTATTTTTTAAATCAAATAGCGAGTAATTAAAATTATAACTAGATTTATGCTTAATAATTTATCTATTTTTATGTAAATAGTAATTTATTGCTCTTTATATTATTATAATTAAAGTTTCACGTTTGACGGATGCCCTATTGACAGTGCCAACATAACACACAGTTTTTAATTAAGAAAGTTAATTGAATTTATTACTCTTTATATTATTATAATTGAAGTGTCACGTTTTGTGGATGCCTTATTGGCAGTGCTAATATAACACACGGTTTCTAATTAAAAAAGTTAATTGATATTTTTCATTTTTAATACGGTTGATGTGATATGCTTACTAACTGGATTTTGCATTGCACGCGTTTTTCATTTTCTAAGAATATAAAATTAAAAATAAAAAGTTTTTCGTTCTAAAATTAAAATACAATTTACGTAAATGGAAAGAAATTAAATGAATTCTGTAGATG
Organism: Jasminum sambac; assembly: GCA_018223645.1. Lineage (NCBI taxonomy): Eukaryota > Viridiplantae > Streptophyta > Magnoliopsida > Lamiales > Oleaceae > Jasminum > Jasminum sambac. The sequence goes on from CP073652.1 coordinate 34,670,784, forward strand.
TAGAAAATTGTTGGTATTACTACAAATTTAAGTTATATAAAATTAAGTATAATACTTCTTATACAATAAAGTTAAAATTAAATAGCAATTACAACTAATTACTAAAAGAACACATAAAATCATAAAATTTAGAGTGCATAATATCCATTTCAAAAAGAAAAAATGTGTTTAATATAAATTTCATTTGGACAAACGAGAAAGATAAGTTTTGATAATTAAAGAATTTTTATATATTTATTCCTAATGATTCGTTTACAATTAATTAATCTCCACGAACACTGTTGGGTAATGCGATGCACGACAATTACAATTAAAATTATACATTTTCATAAACTTCTTAATTATGCAATGACATTGAATTTTTTAATTTACAAATTGTAAATTTACTCTTCATTTTTTGCATTGACAATAATATACAATATTATAGATTTCAATAAATGTTTATAATTATGCAATCTCCTATGCATAAATTACATCAATTATATAATTGAAAATTTATATTTAATATATTTATAATGTTATATCAATTGTTTATTGCACATAAATTTAATTGTTTCCGTACATCGCACGGGTGTAGTACTACTATACTAGTAATTTAGTAGTGGTGATAAAGCACTTCCTGGTGTGCCGCAATTACAGCACTCCCGGGGAGTTTTCTAACCCCGTCCGACCTTCATTTTAAAATTCGAAATTGGATCCAGATTTAATATGACGAGATGAAATTCCAGTAATTTTTTTCAAAATTTTTTGCAATACCATTGGATGCTATAGTGGCCAGTCAAATTTTAGACCAAATTTTTGCCAAAAAGTTTGATTGGCCACCACAGTATTTGACGGTGTCGCAAAGATTTTGAAAAAATTACTGAAACTCCGTCTCAACATCTTAAATATAAATTTAATTTTAGATTTCAAAACGGAGGTTGGACAGAGTTAGAAAATGCCCCAGGTCTAGATCTTTGTTGAGTAGGGTGATTGGGAGTGTTTTTAATGGTTTTTAATGTAAATGAGGAGAGAGAATGAGTGGAGTTGAGTGGTTGAGATTTATGGATGTGATGAGATGTGTGGATGTGATTGATTTAAGAGAGAAAAAAATTAAAAAAATAAAAATTTAGAAAAAGTGTTCGCAATTAAGCTTATGTCAACACCCTCGTCGCTCATAATAAAAGTACTGTTGTATATGAACTCGTTCGACAAGATCGAACTATAAAATGTTTTCACTTTTTTTTTTTTTGTTTCTTTTTAACCTTTTAAATTTACCTCTCAGTTTTCGACATTTGCCCACGAAGCTCCGTACTAACATCGAATCATTGAACAATATACGTTGCGTTGAATCAACGTGCAATCTTTTTGTCTGAATTGTCAATTACCTTCCAGGTTTCACTTTTTGATAGAAGAGTGTCGTCTACAGCCTACGGTCATATCGCACACGTCATCTTAACAGCAAAGCCGCCTTAACGTTATCTGCCCCACAACTGGCTTAATTGATCCCTTCCACGATGCGCTCATGAGAATTTGATATATCAGCGACTTTTTCTGGGCGGATTTATAGACGCAAGCACATAGAGTGAGCGACACCAAATACAGAATAAGAAAAATGGGTTCTTTGATGACAGAAACTGAAATGGAAAGAGTCGGAGAATCTGTTGAATCGAAAGAAGCGATTCTGTATGTTAATGGCGTTCGACGAGTTTTGCCTGATGGGCTTGCCCACTTAACTCTTCTTGAATATCTCCGAGGTATTGACTATAATTTTTTTTTCCCGAAAAATGGGTTTTTCATATTACCTGTTCTGTTACTGGGCTATCTGGAATTATGAAGAAATTAGTTGTTCTGTTTATGTTTCTTGTGATTTGGAGTATGGGTTTGGCTCGAGTTGCTGAAGGATTTGAATGGGATATCAGCAATGAATAAGAAAGTAATTTCCTTTTGAAGATTTTTCGGTTAATTAACTAAGGAGTTTTATGTATAAACATGAAAAATTTGTATATTTTCGGGGGCAAGTGTGGTTGAAAATGGAAATGATCGAAATTTATGGAACAAGTACTGAATGTGAGTTTTGAGAAAAATGTTCCTTTTTTTTTTTTAATCTATTCTTTTTATTTGGGTGTGTATCTCATTTTAGAAGTAATAAATTTCTTGAAAAAGGAGAGAGAATGTGGAGGTCGAATGAAATGGTGACTTTGTATTCATTTCAGTGATTCTTCTATGGTTATGATGATTTATTATCTTCTTGTCTTCGTAAAAAAATTCTGTTTATTGCTGGTGTGAGAGTACAATCTCTGATTTGCTCATTTACAATTGAGAGAACGTAATGAGTAAAGCAATATCTAAAACCATTGCTTCAACGTTTGGATAAGCTTAAATGTTCGGATAAGCTTAAATGTTCCTCTGTAATATTGGTTAAAAAAAGGTAAAAATTGGAACTTTGGTAGTTATGTTTTGCATTAAGGACCCCTGCTTCTTTTGAGGCTTCACCAAACAGGTGTCAAGTATGACTTTTATAACACACAATTGCTTTTGTTTTGCTTTTGCCCTCTTGACGAAAGAGTAGCTTTGCATTAATGCTTATAATTGATTTCTTTATTGTTGAACATAACCACGTTTTACTTCCTCTTTCTCCATTTATCATTTTTATTTTTTATTATTTTATTATGTGGAACTAGTTTGTGATGGTATCCTATTTGAATATTAGTTTTGCTTTATGCATCTTCATAATTCATTGTTTTCATTCTTTATCCCAATGCAGATATAGGTCTTACTGGGACGAAGCTCGGGTGTGGTGAGGGTGGATGTGGAGCATGCACTGTGATGGTTTCTTATTTCGATCGAAATTCCAAGAAATGCGTGTGAGTTTCTCTCCCTCCCCTCTCTCTAGTGTATCTTTTATCACAACGTGACTAAGATAGTGTAAAGAAAATACTCAGCTTATGTTTCTTTATTTAACATTGGATACATAGTGCCACCTAATCCTCTTAACCAAACACGCCTTTAATGTTTGGACTATGATGTTTTGTTAGTTTTCTCAGCTACATATTTTTTTTCCTTCTTCACTGATCACCTTCAAAATGCGTTTATTTTGTCGTGAATATGATCTAGGCATCAAGCTATTAATGCTTGCTTAGCTCCTTTGTATTCTGTCGAAGGAATGCACGTTATTACAGTTGAAGGGGTCGGTAATAAAAGATTTGGATTGCACCCAGTCCAGGTATTCTATATCATAAAGGTTTTTTTTTTCTTTTTTCCTTTTTTTTAAAATATATATATTCGTTTAATTCTTTTAATTATATTCCTAACTATAATATTTTGCAGGAATCATTGGCAAGGGCACATGGCTCACAGTGTGGCTTTTGCACTCCTGGTTTCATCATGTCCATGTATGCATTACTACGCTCATCACAAAAACCACCCACAGAAGAAGAAATTGAAGAAAACCTAGCAGGAAACCTATGTCGATGCACAGGTTATCGACCAATCGTAGATGCATTTCGCGTTTTTGCTAGAACTAATGATGCCTTGTACACCACTGGATATTCATCTTCACAAGGCCTTTCAAGTACTGAGTCTATATGCCCCACCACCGGTAAGCCATGTTCTTGCAAGGTTAATAACAAAGATGATGACAAAGAAAGTGTGAAACAAAGTACGTGTTTTGGTGATACATTAAAGCCCATTTCTTACAACGAGATTGATGGAACTTCATATACCGACAAAGAGCTCATTTTTCCACCCGAACTTCTGTTAAAGAAATTGACGTATCTGACCTTGACTGGTTCAAATGGATTAAAATGGTATCGTCCGTTAAAACTTAATCAATTGTTAGATTTGAAAGCGAGATATCCAAATGCAAAACTAGTTGTGGGTAATACAGAGGTGGGAATTGAGACGAGGTTAAAGAATTACCGTTATCCTGTTTTGGTCTCTGTCACGCACGTCCCTGAAATGAATCAGGTGAAGATAACAGACGAAGGTCTTGAAATAGGTGCTGCGTTAAAACTTTCAGAGCTAGTAAAAGTGTTAAAGATTGTTTTAGGTCAACATCATGGTTTTAAGACTTCATCTTGTAGAGCCATTCTTCAACAACTGAAATGGTTTGCTGGGACCCAAATAAGAAACGTTGCTTCTGTTGGAGGGAATATCTGTACTGCAAGTCCAATATCTGACTTGAACCCTCTTTGGATTGCTGGTCGAGCGAAGTTTTTCATATCTGATTGCAAGGGAAGTGTAAGGACGTGTTTGGCGGAAAACTTCTTTTTGGGTTACCGCAAAGTCGATATGGCAAGTAATGAAATCCTAGTTTCAGTTCTTCTCCCTTGGAATTATCCCAATGAGTTTGTCAAAGATTTCAAACAAGCTCACCGGAGGGATGATGATATTGCTATTGTGAATGCTGGAATGCGCATTCATCTTGAAGAGAGGGATAAAACATGGATGGTTAGAGATGCGTCGATTGTCTTTGGTGGGGTTGCTCCACTTTCTCTCACTGCGTCTCAGACGAAGAAATTTTTGGTTGGGAAATGTTGGAATAACGAGCTTTTGCAGGGTGCTTTGAAAGTACTAGAGAAAGATATTGTAATGAAGAAAGATGCACCTGGTGGGATGGTCGAGTTTCGAAGATCATTAACCCTTAGTTTCTTTTTCAAGTTTTTCTTGTGGGTTTGTCGGGAAATGGATGGAGAAGATTTGTTTGATCAGTCAGTATTAGCTTCTGATCTTTCGGCTATAGAATCTTTTCACCGTCCATCTGTTATGGGAAGTCAAGATTATGAAATTTTGAAACATGGGAATGCTGTGGGAGTTCCTGAAGTCCATCTTTCATCGAGACTTCAGGTGTGCATTTTACATGTGTCAAACATTCAATCTTCTTTCCTTTTTCATGTTACATCTTTTTATAGCAAAAGTATGTATTTTTTGACATTTCCTAGGTTACAGGGGAGGCAGAGTATACTGATGATGTCCCTATGCCTCCTAATGCTTTACATGCTTATTTGATATTGAGTAAAAAGCCTCACGCTCGTATAGTTTCCATAGACGATTCGTCAGCCAAGTCTTCACCTGGTTTTGCGGGAATTTTTTTTGCCAAGGACATACCAGGGGACAATATGATTGGGCCTGTTGTTCCAGACGAGGAAGTTTTTGCTTCAGAGTTCGTCACTTGTGTGGGCCAGGTAAACCCTACTTTATCAGTTATCACGCCATTGGATAATCTTGTTTGGACCGAACTCAATGCTGTCCCCCTATTGTAATAGCCACAATCTCACACTATCCGAGAAAGGGAAGTAAGACTGATTTATAAGTTAAAAAAAAACACCATTCTCGATTGATATGAAGCCTTTTTGGCTCAACCCCAAGAGCAAAAGTGGGCGAGCGAGCTAGACCCACAATATTATACTAAATGGATTTGGATGTTATCCTTATAGTTTCAAGTTGCAAGATATTCTGGTTGGAAATAATAGCCAAGTTTCAATAATTGATTGTAAAGAGTAATAAAAAGGGGCGTCTCATTCTAAAGATCTCACACAGCAAGCTTATAACATTTTTTTATGATCGTCTTGCAGGTAATTGGAGTGGTGGTTGCCGATACACACGAAAATGCAAAATGTGCGGCTAGAAAAGTTCACGTTGAGTATGAAGACCTACCAGCAATTTTATCCATAGAAGAAGCCTTAGAGTCTAATAGCTTTCATCCCAATACGGAAAGGTGTTTGACAAAAGGCGATGTGGAATGTTGCTTCCAATCATTGCAGTGCGATAAGATTGTAGAGGGAAAGGTTCAGGTCGGAGGTCAAGAACATTTCTACTTGGAGCCCAATAGTACTTTAATATGGACTCTAGATGGAGGCAATGAGGTGCATATGATCTCATCTACCCAAGTAAGTTATCTAGCCCAAGCTTTAGCATGTGTTCACATGAAATTTTATTTTGCAAAAAAAGTAAGTTATCTAGGTCCATTATATGGTGATACCCATGAAATATGTGGATAATAGTGTACTATTTTAAATGTGTGGTTAATACTGAAGCTTGAATTCAAACGAGTAGTAAAAGTTATTATTATTATTTTTTTAATTTTTAATTTTTAATTTAATTTCATTTTCAGGCCCCTCAGAAGCACCAAAAGTACGTATCTCACGTACTTGGCCTACCAATGTCAAAAGTGGTTTGCAAGACGAAAAGAATTGGTGGCGGGTTTGGAGGAAAAGAGACAAGATCGGCAAACATTGCTGCTGTCGCTGCCATTCCATCATATCTGCTTAAACGTCCTGTCAAACTTACACTCGACAGGGATATAGACATGATGACCACTGGTCAACGCCATAGCTTTCTTGGAAAATACAAGGTTTTATTATTTTCCCATTTGTCTCTTAAATTTTATTTTTATTTTTTTTAATGATTTAACAATGAACTTGTAGGTTGGCTTTACAAATGAAGGAAAAGTACTTGCACTGGATCTTGAAGTCTACAATAATGCTGGAAATACACTTGATCTCTCCACTGCCGTACTCGAACGAGCCATGTTCCACTCAGACAATGTTTATGAGATTCCAAATGTTAGAATCAGAGGAACCGTCTGCTTTACTAACTTTCCAAGTAATACTGCTTTTCGTGGATTTGGTGGCCCTCAAGGCATGCTTATTGCCGAGAATTGGATCCAAAGAATCGCCATGGAAGTAAAGAAAAGTGCAGAAGAAATAAGGGTATTATATTTTCTCTCTCATAGTTATTTTTTATTATTATCCTTATTTATTTATTTTTATTTTTAAGTATGATTGTCTGATAAGGCTCATGAAAGAATTGACATATTCTATTCAACCTTTTAGGAGATTAATTTTCAAAGTGAAGGATCGGTTATGCATTATGGCCAAAAACTTGAACATTTCACCTTGCAACGTCTTTGGAAGGAGCTGATGGAGTCTTGTGAATTTTCAAAAGCTCGCAAAGAAGTTGAGCAATTCAATCTTCAAAACCGGTGGAAGAAGAGGGGAATTGCTGTTGTTCCTACAAAATTTGGCATTTCGTTTACTGCGAAGTTTATGAATCAGGTAAGTTTAAGTTCAGTTAATTTGTTTAACGGGTATCAAGACTGCATATTATGTAATAATAAATAGATGACACTTTGGTGAATAGTCTTAAAAATACACAAGTTTAACCTTTTTCTACTTGAAAGTCAAAATTAAATTTCAGTATTAACCATATGTCTCAAATCACTGCTCATTATTATCTGCACATCATCTGGTCTTTATCACTATTTAGAATAAAATGTGCATTTTAGAAAGATAAAAGTTTACCGAAACGTATGCTGAGATAAAAGTTTACCGAAACGTATGCTTGAGTATTTTGATTTTATCTATCTCCTATCACATTCTAGGCGGGTGCTCTTGTTCACGTCTACACAGATGGAACTGTTTTGGTCACACATGGAGGAGTCGAGATGGGCCAAGGTTTGCATACAAAAGTTGCTCAGGTTGCTGCTTCTGCCTTCAATATTCCTCTTAGCTCCGTGTATATATCCGAGACAAGTACCGACAAGGTATAGAAGAGTTACTTGTTCCTTATAAAATTTCGCACTTCAAAAAAAAAAGAAAAAGAAAAAGAAAAAGAAAAAGTTATATCAATTTTTATGTTTTCCGTTGGCTAGGTCCCAAATGCATCGCCAACAGCTGCTTCTGCAAGTTCAGACATTTATGGAGCAGCAGTTCTAGATGCATGCAATCAAATAAAAACACGAATGGAACCTATAGCATCAAAGCATAATTTTGGTTCATTTGCCGAGGTACCTTTTTCATTTCGCAAGTGCCTACTTGGATAGCTATTAATTGAGTTATTACATTCTTATGGAGCTTCTTTATTTGTTTGGTTAAGCTAAGAAGTTTTAGGTATATAAGTGCGTTCTAAAACTAGCTTATCGTATTTTTGATGAATCTGACTGTAATGTCTTTTGATCTTGATTGGGATAAAAAATTAGATAGTGAAGTGTAGAATTTTGGAAGAAAGAGAAGAGGAAAGAGGGTTTTGGGGGGGTGTTGATAAAGTTTGCAAAAACAGACATACATATACTTTTGTTCCTTAGATGTGAAAACTTGATTTTAACATGAATGATCATCATTTTCTGATCACCAGCTTGCAAATGCATGCTACATGGAGCGGATAGACCTCTCTGCCCATGGATTTTATATTACGCCTGATATCGGCTTCGATTGGGGAACTGGAAAGGGGAATCCCTTCAGGTACTTCACCATCGGGGCTGCATTTTCCGAAGTTGAAATTGACACATTGACTGGAGACTTCTATACTAGGCGATCGGACATGATTATGGATCTTGGATTTTCTATGAATCCCGCAATTGATATTGGACAGGTTCGGTTTTCTTCTTCTTGCATCTTTTATTACATTGACATATTATTATGTTGGAATTTTTACATTCTGAAACTACTTTTTAAACTTCATTTTCAACCGCTCATTTGACTAATTTAACAATTATTTTATTTTGTTATACTACTTGCGTTCTCTTTCAACCACACATTTAAACCACTTCAAACTTAAATTTGTATTAAACATATTAATGCAGATCGAAGGAGGATTTGTACAAGGTCTTGGATGGCTCGCTTTAGAAGAGCTAAAATGGGGCGACCCTGCTCACAAATGGATACCGCCTGGTTGCTTGTTCACTTGTGGGCCCGGTAGTTACAAAATTCCTTCGGTTAACGACGTGCCCTTAAAATTCAATGTCTCCCTGCTGAAGGTAAACATCACACAACCTTAAGTACCTGATAATTGGCGCAAAAAGTCCCTGGATTTTATTGATAATTGTGTAAATCATGCCTTTCTTTCAAGATTTTGTGATGTGGGGGACATTTTTGAGATTATTTGGCTATGTCGACAGGGTGCTCCTAATGATAAGGCTATCCACTCCTCCAAAGCCGTGGGAGAGCCTCCATTTTTTCTCGCCTCATCTGTTTTCTTCGCCATAAAAGAAGCCATTATTGCTGCACGGGCTGAAGTAGGCTGTACTGGTTGGTTTTCTCTTGATAATCCTGCAACACCGGAACGAATACGTATGGCCTGTGCTGACGACTTTACTAAAGCGTTTGTGGACTTGGATTTTCGGCCGAAGCTTAGCGTTTGATTATGGCTCCTTGAAGCACAGTCGGAGTTTTGAGCAGAGAGGTGCGCATTTGTATATATTTTTGTTGTGAATTAGACCACGTATACATGCTGTGTAACAAATGAAACCTACATTGCATTCCTGTGTATGAACTATGAATTTGTAGTAAAATTGTTGTTCTTACCTTTAAGGAGGCTCAGATTTTGTCTCTAAAATGGTAGTTGAAAATCTTAACTTTTATATTTAAATGATTAGTAATGATGAGCAACGCTTAACCAACTATTATTTTTGGTATCGTTCATAATCTAGAAAAGGTGTCTAGACTTTATATTGTGATTGCACCCAATCTATCAGATAATGATACGATTGATCGATAAATCAAACAGCATGTCTATCAAGTCAACAACAATCTTTGTTCCTAGTACTCACAAATAAAGCCCAGAATCAGGGGATGAAATTATGCTCTCTCAATTTAATTATTCGTGGATGATTACGAGCAAAATTAACTATGAGGTTTCTTAGTTACTCTATTGTCTTGATGCGCAGCGTTAGTGTTAAGTGTTGCAAAATAGTCTCCCCTATATATATATGTCTAAGCATATTGTGACAGCACAAGTTTTTGTGGCCACAAAGAAAACAGCCATGAACAAGTATATGTAATATGAGACGCCAAGAGGTCTTGCATGAGGAAAACAGCCATGATACATTGATACTGACAAGTACATGTTGGCGGTGGAGAAGCATATAACCTTGATTGGATCCTCTTTTTATCACATTTTATCACATTTTATCACTTTTTTCCATTTTTTTCTCTTTCCTAAATCAATCACATCCACATATCTCATCACATCCATAAATCTCAACCACTCACCTCCACTCATTCTCTCTCTTCTTTCACATTAAAATCCATTAAAAATCATTAAAAGTCACTCCCATTCACCCCTATATATATATAAGGCTTGTGAGCAACTACGCTGGTGGCTATGAAGCAAAAAACACCATTGCATAGATAAGGGAGAGCCCTTGGCGCAACCTTCCCGGCGATTTCATTTTCGGCTGCCTTGAATAAACTCTCAAAGGAGAACAGGATTTGAAAAGAAGTACTAATATTTGTCTTGGATGTTTTTGGGTAGCAAAAACTAGCCCTTTATATATACTTCTTTGATCACACAATCATTTCAGACAATGATACATATATAATTTTTAATTAATCATAAACAGCCTATCTAAGTTGCTACATTAGATCTTCCTAAGTCAACTAATAAAACTTCATGTATTATTTATGTTCCCACAAAGATATTGTACATATTTGACCAAGTAAAATATCATCGATCTGTAGTTGGTAAGATGTTGTCCGGTTAGTCATTCATTAGTAACCAGCCTTTTTGCAAGAAAATGGCTATGAAGTTTCTTCTTTACTAAGATAATAATCCAAAACATGCATGCAAATTGTGAGACATTAATGAAAAGTCAGATTTACTATGTTATGTCAAATTTCATTGGTTACATTTAATTATATTTATATGTGAAGCCCTTCTCAAATTCTTGAGACTCGAGTATATACCAGTTCTATCTGAACTAGGTTCAATATCAAGACTCTATTTCTTTTTGTAAATGTTTATCCTACATCGCGTATTATAGAGTTTGACATTACTATAACATTTGTAGCTTCTCTTCCAATAATCATCTTTCATAGTAGTACTAGAAGTCTAGAATTTAAGCATTTACACTATTTGTTTAGGGTATAAGTTCATTTCACTATATATGATAAAAATTCTCAGTCAGTGAGGGCAATTGGTTCTTTGTTAGACTCCGCTGAGTGGATAGGAACTCAGTTCCTCCAAATTTTATTAGTGATATATTACTAGCAGATGCTTCTCATGAATAAAAGTATTTTTCTTCCAAATAATAATAATAATAATAATAATAATAATAATATAGTAAATATTTTAATATATAATATTATATATATATATATATATATATATATATATAAACAAACATTACATATTAGAATTAGAGTCACAGTCGAAAAAAAAAAAGAATTAGAGTCAATAAAATATCAATGGTATAACAGCATCATCAATATAATGACATTACATAAGATTGTTAATTGACACTATTGAGAAGATGAATTACTGTGAGAAATCCTTGTTTTGTTATTAAAAATGCAATGAATACAAACGAATGCTTTAGAGAGGTACAAATAACATGGATCTACTTAAGATCCTCTTTATTCGTAAAATACACTCGGTAAAATAAAAGAAATGAAAGTAATACACTTGTCTCAAATCTTCTTGTGGACATAGTTGTAGAGTCATTAGTAATGTGGAGGTGGAGGTGAACTGTAATAGTATTTTGATGGAGGTGGAGGTGGTGGTGACTTCTGATAATTTGGTGGATGCTCATTGTCCTTTGGCGGTGGTGGAGATTCATAATAATAATGGGGCGGTGGTGACTTAGATGGTGGAGGTGGCGATTTGTAATAATATAGAGGTGGTGGAGAGGGAGATGGAGGAGGTGGGGACTTGTAAGTGTAAGGTGGTGGTGGAGACGGAGATGGAGGAGGTGGGGACTTGTAAATGTAAGGGGGTGGTGGAGAGGGAGATGGAGGAGGTGGGGACTTATAAACATATGGAGGAGGAGGTAATGGAGATGGTGGGGGTGGAGACTTGTAAACATAAGGAGGTGGTGGAGAGGGAGATGGGGAGGTGGGGACTTGTAAACATAGGCAGGTGGTGGTGATGGAGATGGGGAGGCAGGGACTTGTAGACATAAGGAGGTGGCGGTGATGGAGATGGTGGAGGTGGGGACTTGTATACATAGGGAGGAGGAGGTGAGGGGGATGGTGGAGGTGGTGACTTATAGATATAGGGAAGTGGTGGTGATGGAGAGGGAGGAGGTGGAGATTTGTAGACATATGGAGGTGGTGGTGATGGAGATGGAGGAGGTGGAGATTTGTAAACATATGGAGGTGGTGGTGATGGAGATGGTGGAGGTGGCGACTTGTACACGTATGGAGGTGGTGGTGGTGGAGAAGGTGGAGGAGGGACTTATACACATATGGAGGCAGCAGTGATGGAGATGGTGGAGGAGGGACTTGTAAACATTGGGAGGTGGCGGTGATGGAGAGGGAGGAGGTGGGGACTTGTAAACATAAGGAGGTGGGGGTGATGGAGATGGTGGAGGAGGGACTTGTAAATGTATGGGAGGTGGGGGTGATGGAGATGGAGGAGGTGGGGACTTGTAAACATATGGAGGTGGTGGTGATGGAGATGGTGGAGGTGGAGACTTGTAAACATATGGAGGTGGTGGTGATGGAGATGGAGGAGGTGGGGATTTGTATACGTACGGAGGTGGTGGAGATGGAGAAGGCGGAGGCGGTGACCTGTACACATATGGAGGTGGTGGTGATGGTGACGGTGGAGGCGGGGACTTGTAAACATATGGAGGCGGTGGTGATGGAGATGGTGGAGGTGGAGACTTATACACATAGGGAGGTGGTGGTGATGGAGATGGAGGTGGTGGGGATTTGTATACGTACGGAGGTGGTGGAGATGGAGAAGGGGAGGCGGTGACTTGTACCCATATGGAGGTGGTGGTGATGATGATGGTGGAGGCGGGACTTGTACACATATGGAGGTGGTGGTGATGGAGATGGAGGAGGTGGGGACTTATAAATATAGGGAGGAGGTGGTGGACGGAGATGGTGGTGGTGGAGATTTGTAAACATATGGAGGTGGGGGCGATGGAGACGGTGGTGGTGGAGATTTGTAAACATATGGAGGTGGTGGGGATGGAGACGGAGGAGGGGGAGACTTGTAAATATACGGTGGTGGTGGTGGTGAAGCATATATATAAGGTCTATCAGCAGCTACACTAGCGGCTATCAAGCAAAACACCATTGCGTAGGCAAGGGTGCGCCCTTGGCGCAACCTTCCGGGGGACTTCATATCTTTCAGCTGGCCTCAAAATGTACTCTCAAGGAGAAGAAAATATGAGTAGTGATATTTGTATCTTGAATGATTTTGGGAGACAAAGGAACCCTTTATATACTAGTCTCATGCAATCATTTTAGACAATGATACAATTCTTTAAGGTTAGAAACAGCCTGGAGCTCTAACATACATAAGTCAACTAATAAACCTTCGTGTTTTCCCACTAAGATCTGAGTACATATTTGATCAAGTCAAAGATGCTTAGTTGGTAGGATACTTTGAGTTGATATCTACAGTCTCAATTCATATTTTATTGACTGTTTTATCTCATTAAAATGGTCCACATTATTAAATTAATGTACTTAATTGTGTATGTGCATTCTTTTAATTAGACGAGACACTAAAAAATACGGGACTTGAGACAACATATCTGAATTTTATATATTATATGGTTACAACTATAATTTTATTAATTCATTAAACTCTTTGGCGGAAAATGGCTAAGAAGTTTCTTCTCTAAATAATTAATCCAAGAAATGCAAATTGTGTGAGCTGTTAAGACTTAAAAGAGTCTTTGTTTTAATATTATTATTGTGCTAAGCCAAATCGCAGTGTTTATCCATGAAGACTACCTAATTTGGACCATGAAAATGATATGGAATTTCTTGCAAAGTATTAAAATAATACAATTTCTTTCTTATAATTCTTATAATGTGTGTTAGTATTCAACAAAGCACTAACCAATACTCAAATGTTCGATAATCATTAATCTATCAATATTATTTATGCACATTAGTTCTCAAAATATTGTACCTCATTCAACAAGTAGTCGATTTATTAGATGAGTTTGCATGTCTGGGTAACTTAATCACAAGTAAAAAAAAAAAGTGATAATGAAATGTTGTGGATAAAAAGACTGACGGAGCCATCCAAACTATTTTTCGCCCTTCAATATTTGGCTACAAAATATTATTTGAGATTTGCTACGTGAGTCATATGGTATATTTTTATTGTTAACTAATGCCTATGAATTTAATGGATGTAATTTTTCTTTTTCTTTTTCTTTTTTTTTTAAATCACACATATACATTGTGATCAATGAAAAGTAATGTGTGTGTGTGTGTGTGTGTGTTTTTTTTTTTTTTCCCCTTCCTTTTGTAAATCACACATACAAATGGTACGAGATCAATGAAAAGTAATGTTTAAATTTGTTAAACTATAAAGGAGGTGGTGGATGGTATTCTTTGGTCAAAGTTCAGAGTACATCCCAATGCATTACACAAAAATATGTATTTTAGTTTAGTTTATATATCTACGTATCCGACGATTGACTTTTGACGTCTAATTGGGCTCGTGAACTCATTAAAATCTACGATCACAATGTTAGAAGCAATATAATATTAATTGATACTGTTGATAATAATTGTTTAATTAATTATGGATCATCTTTGGGTATGTTTCGTAAACCAAATAAGCTAGCCTATAGCTTATTCAGGAGTTTATAAGTTCCCACTAATTAAATAACCTCCGTTTGGTTGAATGAGTTTATTTGAAAGGCTTCTTTTACTAGCTTTTCATATTTCATTTTTTACCGTTACAATTTTCTAGAAATATATTTTAAATATAATATTTTGTGTAATTTTCTATTTGTGAACCAGCTTATCAGTTATTTTGTCAAATATCTTTATTTATATTAGCTAACTTATCAGTCATCAGCTATAAGTCATAAACTATCAGTTCTCAATTAATTAATCAACTAAAAGCCAACTTATAGATTATAAGCTAATTTATCAATTAATTCTACCAAATATAGCCTTTGCCTCATTAATTAGGAGCAGCTAATTTCAAAAGCGAATAATAATGCTCGTAGAGCAAGGTTGTCAAGATTAATAATTGATTGTTTTTTCGTGCACGCATCCTTACATCTATCATTTAGGTTTTTTTCGTCACATTTTTTCCCTTTTAAACGATACGGTCTTGGAAAGAATTACTTTTTCACCTTTTCAGAATTTTGTATAATCCATTTGCTATATTTTTCAACGTATTAAATCTTTAGCTAAAATCGATTTTCTATTTTGAAAGTTTTTTTTTTTTTTTTTTTTGGAATATATCCTATTTTCTATTTTCTAGTTTGAAAGTTTGAGTTTTGAAACGAAGATCATAAATTTTGCTAATGAGCCAGATATAAGATGGTACATTATTTAATACAGAGGGTGCGATATATAAGTTCCTGTTCCTCTTTTTATTATTATTATTATTATTATTATTATTATTATTATTATTATTATTATTAATTTAAGGGTAACTTTGTCTACTTTTAGTTGAGAAAGTGTAAATATTCTTGTAAACCTTTCAACTTTCAATAATACCAGCAATGGAAGACATTTAATTTCATTAAGACCTTTAATTTTCCAGATTTATTAATGAAAATGTAATACTCCAACATTTATATAAGGAGAATTCGTACAGGAATCTTCTTTTAAGATCCTCCACATTCACAAAAGATAGTGATGAAACTAATGAAAGACTTGTAACATTACATCGGTGGAAAAAAAAAAAAAAAAAATCAATTCATTGTTCAAAAAATTCAGAAATGTTTAGTAGTGACGTCAAGGAGGTGAATGATAGTAGCATTTTGATGGAGGAGGAGAAGAGGGGGGTGGCGGGGGTGATCTATAATGGAAAAGAGGATGAGATTTATATAATAATAATAATGAGGTGGTGGTGGTGATGGATGAGGGGGAGGTGGAGACTTATAAATATAAGGTGGTCGAGGCGATGAAGATGGTGGAGGTGGGGACTCGTACATGTGAGGTGGTGGCGATGGAGAAGGTGGAGGCAGTGACTTTTACACATATGGAGGCAGGGGTGATGGAGATGGTGGAGGTGGAGACTTATACATGTAGGGAGGTGGTGGTGATGATGATGATGGAGATGGAAAAGGTGGCGACTTGTAAACATATGGAGGTGGGTTGATATAGATGGTGGAGGTGAAGACATGTACGCATAGGGAGGTGGTGGTGATGGAGATGGTGCAGCTGGTGATTTATACATGTAACGAAGAGGCAGTGATGGAGATGGTCGCACTTGTGACTTGAAAAACATTGAGAGGTGGAGGAGAAGGTGACGGTGGAGGTGGAGATTTATACACATAACATGGTGGTTGGAGAAGATGGCGGAGGTGGTGACTTACGCACATAAGGAGGGGGTGGAGAAGGAAATGGAAGAGGTGGAGATTTGTAATGGTAAGGTGGAGGTGGAGGTGGCGAGGCATCAACATTAAGGCTTGTAGGCAGCAATACTAGTGGCCATCGGGCAAAATGCCGTGCCATACATGATGAGAAGCCATTGGCTTGGCATTGCAATGCTTCCCATTTCTAATCGATATGGTAAATGCTCCTCTGTATGGTAGTTGTCCTGTTGATAATGCCACGTTTTCTAGGGAAATGATCATATACCCATACATGTTTACAACTATAGATCATGGCTTCCTACTAACATTAACTTGGAGTCATGTTAATCATGAATTGGTCCAAAATGAGACTTGGTACATCATGATGTATTGGTTTTGGAAGTACACTTGATTTCTCTCCCTTTTCTATCCTTTTTGCTGTTGGGTTGGGCAGGGATGGGGTGTTGCGATGTCCATATACTAACATTTTACGAGCATTACAACAACCGTCAATATTAAAATATCATGTACTTACAGATCTATTAGGCAATCATACCATGTTTAAATGTACTAATACATAATTATTTCAAGAATACAATTTGAGTTACTACTTGGAACCTAAAGTCCTATAATTCCCACTACTCTCCAGTGCCTAAGGCCATCTTACTATTAGAAATCACCACCGCCACCACCCCCATCGCCATCACCACCACCTATGTGCATCATCTTCACCATCTCCATCACTGACACCACCATACTACAACCTTTCACCTTCACCTCCAAAACACTACTAGTACTTCAAACGACATTAGCATGGGGAATTGCAAGAGAAAAGAATACATCCTAATAAAGGCTTTTGAAAAGCCAAGTAGTTGTTCTACATTTTTAACCTCATATATTCAATAATCAAGTGTCATGGAGAACATCGTAGGTTTACTTACACAAAGGTCATGAAGATCTATTTTTCCTTTCCTCGAACTGGCCTTTATTAATCAATTCAACGGTAAACTGAAATGATTAATTACGAGCATAATATATAAACGAGAACCCTTCAACAAGAATGTCTGACAAATGAAGTGCAAGAATATTTCATATGAATCAATAACAGTGGCATATAAGCTGAACTAAAAAGGAATCACCCTTTTTTTCCAAATGTTCACAATGTAAAAGAAAGAAATAAAAAGGTAAATATTAAACGGAGAGTAAAAAATGTCGTATAAGAAACACTATAACCTCAGGAATAGGGGAGGTGAATCCACCACTGTATAAAACTATCTTTCTAGTTCTTTGCAACATTAACAGCTACCTCCTTGTAACAAATTGGGCAAGCCTGTTAATATTAGGAACAAGTTAGCAACATGATTTCTTACTAATCTTACTTTTGGAGAAAGCAAGGTGGCATACCTTATTGATGCTAAGCCATCTACTTCCACAATCAGCATGGTAGACGTGTTTGCAGGGAAGAGTCATCTGCTTATCACCTCTTTTGTACTCCATCTGGCAAACTACGCACCTGTTTGAGATAGAAGAGAAGAAAGAGGCAAACTAAACACTCACAAAACGAATGCTCTCTAGGATCATTGTAAATTTAGCATCTCAAACTAAAACAAGCGGTCTATATTAATTTTTTATGGAATTCGGTTCTTCACGGTAGGATATGGTTTGCAACTAGTCAGAGTGTTTTTTTGGTAAAAGATTCTTGGGAAGAAAAAAATTTGAATGTGTGGTTAAAATGTAGAGAAAAGTGAAAAGATGTATGAGAATGTTGTTACGTCAATGAAAAAATGCATTTGAAAATAATGTTGGAGAAGAATGATCTTTGAAAGATCGTAAGTAAACAAGCTAAAACATATGGTCTATATTACATAATTATAGAATTCGTGGTGGGATTTGGTTTGCAATTTGTTGATGTGTCTATTGGTAAAGATTCTGGGAAAAACCTGATTTTTGGATGTGTGGTTAAAAAGTAGAGAAAACTGAAGAAAAATAAAAAATAAAAAATGTATGAGAATGGTC
The DNA here is from genome assembly GCA_018223645.1 of Jasminum sambac. Classification (NCBI taxonomy): domain Eukaryota; kingdom Viridiplantae; phylum Streptophyta; class Magnoliopsida; order Lamiales; family Oleaceae; genus Jasminum; species Jasminum sambac. The sequence continues at coordinate 34,689,010 of CP073652.1, forward strand.
GCCCCGTCAAGGAAAAGCGCAGTTGAAAATAATTTTGGAGAAAATGGTTTTCTGAAAAAACCTTAACCGAACAAGCTCTAACTATGATACATGTCCTTTTATTAGTGAAACTTCAAGTGTGATGCTTGTTTACATAGAAGAAAAATTATTAAGGGTTGACAAACACGGCTAAAATAAAAGACAAGTTAGCTTGAATCCTAAGTTTAGATGAGCATATTGCTGTAAAATACATTACAAAACTAAATTTGGACATATGTTTAGAAAGTTTGATTGGGAAAAAATTTACATTGTTCTTCCTACCTTTCACCTTTGAATTTCTTTCTTGAGAATAAGCCACGCTTAAACTTTGAGGTGGGAAGCAAGGCAATGAGATCCTCAGAAAGACCTCTGCTTTGAGTTCCAACTGCCTCACCAAGCTCAAGTAGCTCCTATAAGAACGAATAGGAATATGTATAATTATTTTTGAGAAATACACTTATTCAACATGTTCACTTGTATTTGAAATAGTGTGTAGCTACAGAATAAACTAAATACACTTCAAGAACATTAACTAAAAAAGATTATACCAATTCTACTCACAAAATATCGGACCTTTGGGTTCTTTATCAAATATATTAATATATAACAAATCACTTACATGATTTCACAAAGAAGAAAGGACAGTAATAGAAGGCAATACATCAGATAAAAATTAAATTTCCAGAAAGACGAACAATCCACTAAACCAAATGACAGAAGATAAGAACAAAATCCCGACAATTTGAAGATCTAAGCCGACAAACTGCTCTCCAAAGGGTAACTTTGTTCAGTATTAACCTATGAGGACATTTAACATTGCACGTATATCATAAAGCCACGAAATTCCAAACTTTATCAAGAAAAATGTGCAAATTTGGCACTTCTTAAAAACCTCAAGACTCATTTCATAAAATTTATGATTGCAAGGTCTCAAGGAGAAGACACAGAGTTAATGTTTCAAACCTCATAAGTCATGCTGTCAGGATCAATACTGTCCTGCCAAACAACCTGCATTTATTTATTTCAGAAAAGAACATCTCAATTATTACAGATCATCATCCCTAAAGTTACAAAGCAAGGAATGACAAAATGAAAAGCTTGAGAAGTGTGTAACCATACGAATGAGAAGACACCCTACCTCAAAGTCACCACCAGCGTTTGGTTGATTGCCAGGACCTGGAGAAACCAGAGATCAATTGTCAATGTAAGAATAAGAAGAATGAATGAATTTCCACTGATTGAGAAGGGTAAAGTTTATGCAAACAATTGCATCCATTCATATGCTAACAGTTCCATATAAACACGTTGGGAACTAAAATATGTCTTACAATCTAAAGACGAAGTGGAGATTAAATTTGCTTCCTGGTGCACATGTGCAGCGGTAGCCTGATCATCAGCTGACACCGACGGGTTCTCCAAGTGCCTGTTATATTCATCAATCCGTTGGAGATGATCGTTGACCGCATAGCCGTGAGGACATTCATAGTGTGAGGCACTTTGGGGTTCAGTTACCGCAAATTTGTAGAAGTTAGTATTAGTTGCATAGTACAAACTCTCCTGCACGTCGTTTGAAGCGATCACATACTTAGCATGTATTTGGGTAAACTTTTAATGTGCTAACTTTTCAAGTGAATAGCGGTGAAGATCATGGGATGTGTAGATAATAATGAGAAGTGATGAGATATGTGGTTGAAATTCATGTTTGTCCTTGCTATTAAATTTTAGGTAGAACTAAGGTAAAACTGACGAAGGCTTCGTACTCAATTTTGCTATTATTCAAGTTCTTGCAAAATGGGAAAGGAATATCCATCATTAGATAAGGACCACATCTGCCAAATACAAGAAGGTCCTTGCAATGAGCCGTTGATGAGACGCTCAAGCTTGATTTTGAAATCAAAAGAAATTTTTCTTTAATCAAATTCAAGCTAACTTATGTAACTTCATTCCATTACAGAGTGGTGAGTACTTATACGCTCAAGTCCAAAATTTCAAGCCACCTCCAAATCAATCATATACTATTACAACTCTAAGCTCTAACTCATTATGATTTATGATCATCCACTGATTAAAAAAAGGGGGCTACTTTTGGAAAAACACAATCCATATATATTGCCCAGAAGAGTTACTTACAAGCTACTTGTAACCTTTGCACCAAATATATAATTATCATACTGTTACAACTCTGAAGTCATTATGATCACCCATGATCTACTGTGAAAAAAAGGTAACTGTTGAAGAAACCAAATCCATAAATTACGCACAAAAGTTACTTGTAAGTGATTTTCAAGATTTCTACATAACAAGAAAGAGCTTCAAGAATCAAGTGAAATGAACTCTGAAATACCTGAGCATAAGGAGCATCAGCGAAAATGAAATTTACATGGTCATAAGTAAGACCTCCAAAAAAATCCACAAAGCTTCCAATTGAATTATAGGGCATGCCCTGATTTTGGTAATGAACTTCCATTGGCGAGTTCCAATCCATCATCTCTTAAAAGCTATCAAACTATTTCTTATCCAATTAGATTTCTCCACGAATAATTCAATATCTCTAGATTACTCGCGTACCCCTGCAAACCCTGAAATGAATCCATAAAATTAAGCAAAATAATCCATAATTACGATATCTATTTTCGCAATTCGAAGAAAAAATAGCGAAATTCCGCCATGCCAAACGAAAATTATACTCCACGTACCACATTTCCATTTGTATTTAAAGCAACCCCTCATTCTCGGCAAATTTTGATTTCTGTGATTGGGTTATTTTCAGGAAGAACAAAGGGAACGGATGGAGACTAAACAAGAAAGACGCAACACAGAAAGAGAAAAGTAGAATTAAGCATTACAATTTACAAAAGATTGATTCTTCGAGCATAATCTCTCTCTCCCTCTTTCTCTCTCTGTCTCTCTCTCTCTGTGAGAAGAAGCTGATGGAGAACAAGGAGAAAAAGAAGCATTGGCCACTTTTCTTCGTCTCTTTAGATGAAGAAGTATTTGCCTGTGTTGCGGCACACAGTAAGGGGCAGAAAACTATTGTAAAATTGTTGACTAGTGGTCCATTCACGTGGTCTTTTCCAGCTTTTCTCTTTCACCTGATTGGGCAGGTTTAGGTGAACTAAGTGTAGATGAATAATTTATGAGACGTGGGTCCACAGAGATCTTTTTACCGGAAACCGACGTTATCGGTTACTTTACTTCAATATTGGGGGGTTTGTGGCCCACGCTCCCGCTAACCCCTCGCCATCAGGGGACAATTATGTATTAGTCATCTCACTTATCGTAGATTCAAAAAAAAAATTTTAAAAATTTTTTTTTAGATGACGTGATGCCACGTCATAGAGTGTGCACACTCTCCTACACACTAGTGTGTAGGAGAACTCTAGCACTGTGGCCCATAGGCTATAGATGATTTAGGGCTATTTAAAGATATTTTTGTTTACGCCAAGATTTTACTGATTTGGTGATAACACAAAGTACTTAGGAAAAAATTTTGTTAAAGGCAAATAATTAAGCCCTTACCAAAAAACGAAAATGATGTCGAGAAGGAATGAGTGTGGATCTGCTGTTTCACTATCTATCAGCCTATCATATCCAATTAAAATAGTTCACATATAAAATCAAATATATAAATTCAATCATGTGAACTCAAATATATAAATTCAATCATGTGAACTGTTTTTATTGAATTTGACAGTTCATAGAAAATCCAAACTCAAAAGGAATAGGTTAATGTTACAGAATATTAAGCTATAGTCAGTTTTAAATGTGCGATTGAAAATTTTATTAAAAAGAAATCAAAAAGTGAAGAATTTTAAAATCAATACTATGGTTGAAAATGAAAATAGGTAAAAACAAAAAAACAAAAAAAAAAGGAAAATGATTTTCTTGAAAACCTACACCAAAGAAGCTCTTTCAACTCTTTAACCAGTCAACCACTGATATTCTGTTCATATCTAACTCTGGGCTTCATGTCTTTTAGATCACCAAAAGCATCTAAAGTTGGCCCAATGGAAGTTGGCATTGGTTGAGATTTGGTGAGTCTTTTCCCTCAAGCATCTATATTGTACTCAATTTTACGAAGAAGTGAAAGTTGATGTCAAAATTTCATTATCATTGTGTAATTAGTAGCTCAAGACACTTTTATTAAATTGTCATATGATATCCAGGAACTTTTATTAAATCGCCATGTTAGGTTTGAAGTTCCGAGGATATATGCTTTGGCAGTAGTGATCATATATAGTTAAATAAATAATTAACGTGTCTTATCCTGCTATCCGATAGAAACAATAGAGTAAGGTGGGTGGGACCCACGGGTGTGTAGTACTTGCATTTGACTTCTAATATAATTGATTAAATATGATAACAAATCATATAATCCTCAATAATTTATCATATCAATTCACTGATTTTAAAAGGTAACAATCTCACATGTTCCAAGTGTTTCCCATTGCAAAAGAGGCTGTCTAAACATGTGAACTTGATGAGAGCAGAGCACAACATATTTCTTATTTATTATTTTTTTAGTTATATTGAAATATTTCTTTTTTATTTCTTCTAGTCCCTCATCTTTTTCACCTTTTCAATACAAAATGGGAGAGTTGTCATTCATGTGAAAAGAACAAAACTTGGCGTGCAATGGAGGGATTCACATCACATTCCTTTTTGTCGGGCGCATCGCACAAAACGACAAAGGTAATCAACCGAAACGACAGAACCACTCTTTAGTTATCACCACAGGTCCCCCCCAAACATTACACTAGATTTTCTAATGGTTACGTTTGTTAGCCTTCTTCGAAGTCAATAATTGTTGGATTGTATCTAACAATCCAACTTTGTAGCCAATATATATATATCAGAAGTTGTAATTAACAAGGTGTATTCTATAATTTTGCAGTTAAACCTAGCGTTCAATACATAACACTTTGAAATTATAACCACCTAAACAATTGATACAATAAGTGTGTCATTACGGGTACGAGATTGAAACTGTCGTACAGTAATATGCATTTACATGAAGTATCTGTTATTTATAAACAAATTGAATCCATTGAAAATAATAGACGAGGCCCCCATCCACCACGGTTATGAGTTATCTTGTCTGTTCAAGACCCAGGTGGAGATAAGTCTTACAACAGATCCAACAAAAATTCTCTAAGACGTATGGCTTATAATTAGTTGAAACATGCTCACAATCATCGGTAAAGAGCTTGTTTGCTACATAGTTTCCACAAAATCATTTTCAACCATTCATCTCATTGATTTCATCTTCAGATTAATTACTTAATATGGCACACACACCCCGACATCCATGTCCTTCGTCCTGGTTTAACTTTCTTAACCTAAAGCCTTGGAATCTAAAAGTACTCCGCCAAAGTTCCAATTACCAACTTACCTTCCCGGCTTCTCGTAGTTTTGATATCATCAAACCATGTATTACATACAACCACTCAAAGGGATATAATATCATCTTGATGTGTTTGCTATCACCCAAATAAGTGAGAGTAGTTTCATTAAGATTTTGGTTAGTTTGGCCATTTGGCATTCCATTCAGCAGTAACCACCACATCATCCTTTTAACAAGATGATGAATCTTATGAATGAGTTGCTGTGCTATAGACATAGTTAACTGATAACTGCAGCTCCTCAGTACTGTAGAAAGAAACAAGATAGATGAAAAAGACGACATGCTGTGAACTTGTTGGGCCAAAAGCCCAACTCATTATGTGACCCAGAAGCTGCTGTTGATTTGGTCCATTTGTTGCATGCTAGTTTCCAATCCATTACTTTAACTTTGCACGTGATTACAATACTGAGCTCAAGAAGAGCAGCCCATCTGCAACGAACTTAATCTCCACACCATTGGAGTGCGCATCAATAATAGATATTTAAGACTTTGACTTAGCAGCGAAGGTTAATTTTTAAGTCCAAAAATATTAAAATGAATATAAGCTAAGCAAGTGAAAAATAGGAGAGGAGATGGGATATCTGAATCGATACAGGATAAGATTTGACTAAAAAATGGTAAAGTTATAATTTTGGAGTCTGGAGCTCTCGAAACAAAATAAGGCAAGAGATAATAAAAAGAAAATAAATAATAATTCTAATACTATTCTAGAAAGGTGTAGCCCGCTTTAATTTGACTCTGTGAGCTCCAAACTCCAAAATTACAAATTTACCCTTTCTTACTTTATTTTAACTCTGAGAGCTCAAAACTCCAAAATTATAATTTTACCTTTTTTTAATCAAATCTTGTCCAGTATTATGAATGCACCAATAGGAGAATAACTCGCTTCATTAATTTGGACCATCACCATGGCCATTACAATGAAAGCACCCTGATAATGATTAGTAGCATGTATGCAACAACTTTGATTTTTCAAACAAACAACAACAAAAGTTGCAAGTCTGAATCTAAGTGGAATAAATATATTCAAATTAAGAGACCTTATGGCATGCTTTGTGCTACTCATGAAACAGAGGAGAGACCACAAAACGTGTACGTGTCTATTTGTATCATCTTTTATTTAAAGCATTTGTACACCACGCTACTAATAGGCAATAACAAACAAATTTGAGGGGTCAATCTACCAAATAATCAGCCAAAAAACACAATAAATTTTCTTTTTCACACATAACTGAATCGCCACGACAACTTCTGGTTAATACTAAAACAACTGTAACTGGCCTAACTAATATCTAAGAATAGGATATTGGAAAATCTCAATAGCTTATAGCATAACTCCCTAACATGAGAAGAAAAAAAATAAAATAAAATATTTCATTTCCCTCACTTAGCACATACATATGATTAATTGCCACTATAATTTAAAACCAAATATCACTCATCAATTCCACATAAATCATGTTCACAAGGACAATAGAATACCAAAGTTACATGGACCAGGATCCAACTTTATTAGTAGAATGGGTCTATATAAATAGGTTTTTTTTTTTTGGGGGTGGGGGGCGAATACTTTATTGAGACCCACCATGGATCGGATCTCAACTTTTCCAACTATTTAATGTCAGATATAAGAAAAGACTTCAGACAAGATAGCAATATTGAGAGTTGGGACTACATAATTAAGAAGCATATATACATGATCATGATGAGGCTTACTCTTGTAATTAATTGCTTAAATTATGGCTTCTAGTGTTCTCACCAATAGCAAGCAAGTCATTTCCTAATTAATTCTCCCAAATCCACAAAATGCCCCCACAAAACAAATCACTTTTTAGAGAGCATATAAATATGTTTTGATTCCAATTTGAAATTCATGTTTTTCAAATACTTCAAGTCATTTTAACTCCTAGAAGATTGTATGGGGGCAAAGATATTCAAGTGAACACCAACCAAATTATGATTAGTAGCATGTATGCCATAACGTTAGTTTTTCAAAGAAATAAGAAAAGCTGGAAGTCCATATATCTAAGTGGACTAAATATTCAGAAAAACAGACCTTATTCCATGCTACATATAAAATCATAAACACGAACTTTATTTTAAAATCATTTCTAAAAAATCATAAAACGTATAGAACTTCCCAAAATCTCATAAAGATTCATATGATAGAAGTTCCCAAAATCTCATAAAGATTCATATGAGAGACTTTCTTTAACTCTCAATATGTCTACAAAAATCAATTAAAATCTCATAAAATCTACAAACATCATCCACTTAAAAATATCTTGAAAATTCTTTAGATTCTTATTCTTTTGAAGGTGTTGGTGATTTACTCAAATTACGTGTTAAATGTGTGGTTAAAATTTGAAAAAAATATATTAAAAAATATAAACTAATTATATGAGTGGTTAAAAATAATGAGAGGGAAAATGTTAGTGGAAGTTAGTGAAAAGTTATTATGGGAAGAACAAGGTTATTTGACTTTGCAGTGATTATTAGTAAGACAGATAAGTAAAATCATTTGTGTTTTGGTTTTGAAATTAAGGAGTTTGGTTTACTTTGAAAGCTAAAGAAAACGTGGTAAGAGAAATATGCTTACAAAGAAACTTGATCTTTCAATGGATATTTGTCTATACAGGATAATATCAACGGAGGGGTGGTGGCGCAGTTGGCTAGCGCGTAGGTCTCATAGCTTTAGAGTGATCCTGAGGTCGAGAGTTCGAGCCTCTCTCACCCCACCTTTTCCCTGTCTAATTAAAAATGTAGTTTTTTCTATTTATGTTGACCGAAAATCATTTGACAGACAAATGAATTCTTGAGGCGGCTTGGCTTAAAAATATATTTTTCAATATTTTAATATTAAACTTTTTAAATAAACTTACCCTTTTAGATAACAAAATTGGTTGACGTCCTCTTAGGTCAAGTATTGCTTGCATGCAACATGAGCTTGTTTGTCACACCTTACTCCAAATATTATTTTCAACAGTTCATACTGTTAATGTAACTTCATATTTTTCAAAACTTTCAATTACATTTCAATCACATAATATTTTCACCAAAATCTCTCCCAAACATACACTTATCTCTCCTCAACAGCATTTGCATCGCTTGCGCCACCATAATTCCATTAACATCACAAGTTTTTCACATACTATGCAAGACTCATAAACATGTCATATAATATGAATATATTAAAAATGAGAAAATAAATTTCAAGATTGATGTGCTTAAACGAGTCATCTTGTAAAACATGTTTAAGAATAATCCCACATTAACATATCATAAAATAACCAAATGCACAAATCATTGGAATATTCATATCAATTGGACTATTCATGTCAATCAGGTTTTATTTGACATTTGAACCTGTAACCTCAAGTCTTAATAATAGTACAAAAATAAGGTTGTTTGGACTTGAGAGTCATATTCTAAAATCTGAATACACGTAAGCTACACACCTTGACTTTCTAGACTCTCTTGTTCCGTATGTATGAGCTGGATAAAAGAAGATGACCTTAGAAATGCAAATGGTTTCCAAATATTAAGATGACTTCATCGGCACTTCATTACAGAGCTCTAATTTAGGCATGGATATAATAGAACCAGAAAAGCGGTACAACAAGAGTAAATGTGCTAATTTGAAATGGAGTGGTAAAAGATCCTTTCAATATGCTTTGAGTCACATAAGGAATTCGCATACTCGTACTGGTCTTTTCACTGCATTCGTGAATCCCTGCGTAATAAGATTTTTAAGTTTCAAATGTCACCTTATAACATGATAAGGACATAATTAAGCCATGAAATTGGACTAAACTTGATAACAAATCTAAATATCATAAACTTGATAACAAGTCTTAAATATCGTACTTCATGGTAAAATGATAATAATGGTCTGAAAATCTGGTAGCTTTAGAATAATATAGCAAATACCAAATAATTTGATACCTCATTAAATTTAAATAATAAAGGGCGTGAATCTCTTTCCATTGTCATTGGCTTGTCTACCCCGTTGCTTGTAGTCTGAGAACCTTTATCGCTTACCTTTCGGAACCTGTTCAAGATTAAAGTAGTTTCTCATACTGTTGATCCAAAACATGGATATGCAAACAGAAAATCAGACTTCACCAAATCACAATACTCAAAACCACAACTGAACGAAATATTCGATGAGATAGTTTAGTTCTGTGACGTGAGGGGCAAGTCCTGTAGACACTAAAAACATAGGTCGAAAATGTTATATTAATACTAAGGTCATTAGAGCCAAAAACCATCTTTTACATAATAAATGATTTGATTAGCCTTATCAATAGAGTAATAATATGTCACATTTTGTACCATTTCACAGACAACAGATATTCTTCGACAAATGAACTCTATCCTTTTGCTATTTTCCAATTCATTTAGAACACCTTCAAAGAACCTTTACAGCACCTTTGTGGTTTGACGAATGGTAGTTGCCTAACCAAAGGTCAGACATGTTTTGACCAAGTTCTTGATCCAGAACTTGCGCAATTAGCATATCCAACACCCATGTTCAAACAGATATTTGGAGAACAATGCAAACAGCAGATATTTACCTGTCAAAGAAATTATGGGTGCCACCAGAACGCTTAATTGTCCTTTCAGGCAATCTTCCTTTTTCATTCACCGATTGTGCCGGATATGACAGATTTTTCCCTGGGATTTTCTTGTCGGTAGATGCAATTGCATTATGGGACTTAAACAGTGTATTGCAATTCTCGTCCTTTGTCGGGCCCCGATTTTCTTTGGTGCATTCATGAGTAGGTTGACTAGATCTATTCGTACTGCTTTGCAAAATCTTTTGCTTTTCCACCTAGAAGTGCATTATAAGAACATTATGTTTTCAATCATGTCAAGATCCTCCAGGTTCAGCATCTTAAAATTGTACATGTAACATATATGATATGGTAATCTTTGTTGGTGAGAATAATTAGTACATAGAAAACACATCAAACAACACTTAACACAGACACGCACATATAAATAAAGAGCAAATGCATCACTTACTTCATGAACCAACACCTGCTTCACAGCTACGGGAAGAATGAAATGACATGACCTGTATCCCTGCTCAAGAAAAAGAGAGCAAATTATAAAAAGTTTGTGAAAATTTAAAGAAACTAATGTTGTCAGAAGCAAAGCACAGACTTTTCTCTCATTTTTCCCAAATGACATGAATTGCGAGCATTTTAGACAATTCAGTGGTGCTTCCGTTCTGGAAAAACTAAAAGACTCACCTTGAAATGTATAAATTCACCAATGGGGGGATCCAATAAAAGTGTAGATGAATCTATAGCATCTTCACGCCTTGAGATAGCAGATTGATCGGTTCTGATATTCTTATACGTTATAGCATATGAGACCATCAAATTAACAAACTGACCCAAATCATTCTTCTCTTTCTCTGAAAGTAAATGTAGCGCAACCTGGAAAAGGAGACTGCATCAATCAGTATTGTCACAACAAGTAAATTTTAGTCATGAGAGAAGCAGTTGTCCTGTTTAGTTGCCAAGAGCCACAATGAGACTGCTCATCATGACTGCGGCCCATATGAGGCTTTAGACTTCAACAGAAGTTGATGCAGTATTGACGTCCTAGAAAGCCAAGAAGGCAACAACAGTGAAAAAAAATAATAAGATAATGTCACATAAATTACCGGCCTTAGAGTTGGTGGTGCAAGAATATGCAACAATAGAGAAACCGAATCTTCTACAAAGGATTTTGTTGACAAATGCCTAGAAATGTATGGCGCAATTTTGCTGTGCCACGTGTGAAATATGTCCATCCTTTCAATTGCATTTGTACGGCATCTGCGAAAAGATAATTGGGGTTGGGTAGAATAATATTGTACAAGGAGAACTAAATTTGCAGATCATATGAGTCACATGCAACTCTAAGTACCTCTGAAAAGATTTCGGCCATTCAATACTTATTTTTTCTACTTGAGCCACCAGACTATGCATGGAAATAGCAATCGGAGGCTGATAAACTGCAGAATTAAGAAGCAAATAAAATTGGAACTGAACACGAATCATCAAAGAGTGTATTTTATTTGCTGACAGATAGTAAAATTAAACCTTGAAGTGACATTTTTTGTGTGCGCATGATGTATTTATGAATCAGGTCAGAAACTCCCAGACTATCCAAACATTTGACCTGAAAATTTATCAAAATGCTTTACGTCATATAGAACTTTAAATAATCTCTAGGCCATAGCCCAAAACTGAATTAACAAACTAGAGATGTATGAAGTATTTAGGAAAATAGGGCATACAGTCTTTTGCATCAAAGGATCAACATAACGAAGCTGCAAAATGTTTTCATGGATGCCATCCAATATTAAGTCATAGTCGCCACTGAATGATCATCAAAATTAAAAGTTATATGATCAATCACTTGAAACAATCAACATAAAGATAACACAAATACTCTCCTACCGATTAGATATTAGGGAGTGCAGAAATTCAAATTCATTCGACATGCTGTTGCCAGATATATGAGATTTCCGAGCCGATTTCCCCTTTCTCTTTTGGAAAATCTTCATGAAGAGAACAACAGGAGAATGAAGGTTGTTAACTACTAGGTATGAGGAACAGAAGGCACATTGAGATTGATAGAAGACATCTAGTGTACTCTCACCTCTTTCCAAATATCAAAAGCACTTTTTGATGCATCCTTCCTCCCAACCACTTGAGAACTTATCTCCAACTAAGAAAAAAGAAATCATAATCAAATGAAACTGTTCCTTTTAACTCTTAAAGAATATAGTAGCAAATATACATAATTAATAACTACACAAAGAAGCATCATAGATCATAATTTGAATACCGTTTACAAGGTTGAATACCAAAGTTAGCAGATTAGATAAAAATATAATAATACTAATAAAATATATGTTAAGATAGAACAATAGAATCATACCACATTAAGGGTCTCTTTCTTGCTATGGAGAAATTGAAGAGTGTTTAAGCACGATCGTATGTCACAATCTGAGGAATAGAAAATTAGGAATTAATTAATTTAGAATGCCTGTACAGGATGCAGCAGTTTTGACATTTGAGGAAGCGCCAAGAAAACAAGAAAAACTCTGCAAATCAGTAAGGATGAAGTACCCGAAACGATATGGCTAAAGCAACGCGCATATATTAATAAAATAATCAAGCAATATTCAATGATTTCAAACAATACAGTGAAGTTAGAACCTATAAAAGTAAAAGAGCACCAAGGTTTCCTCGCTTAATACTCATTTATTAGATAATTGCAGAAACAATTTTTCTCATCATTAACAAACTGTGACTGTCCCTGGGCGGCACTGGAACAGACTCCTTCCATCTATTAATAATAGAAAATTACAGACCTGACATCTCATCTCCAAAATTACGGATAAAAGATATCAGTGCGAAAAAATCTTAAGGTTTCGCTGGTTGTCAGATTCTTTTTGCTACTTTGAAGTGGAGTTTCCTTCGTCATTTCATGCATTACTCTTTACCTTGATTTAAATAATAGATTACACTGGAATTCTGTTGTTATCTCGTTAAGATTATGAATGGTTCCTTCTATTGTTATCTTGTTGGTAATATGCATTTCTTTACCCTTTAAACATGGAGATCTAATACGAGTGTTTTACACACTTACCTAGGCTCTTAATTAATATAATTGGCAGATTGAACTGATTTCGATACATATTTGTGTTTATGTTGTTTTATTTAGGCAAGCATAACTTGGGAAGGAAGCTGGAGCTGAGTTGGAAAACAAAATCTGCAAGCATTGAGGGCACATTTGCAAACTTTTTAGGGAAAAAATTTGTACTACATATAGCCACTCTAGAAACATTTTAGATTTGAGTTGGATTGAATAGCAATACTATAATTTTCTATCTTGAGCTTTACAACCAGGCTCTCATATACACACCTCATATTTAAGCCATAAATCACTCAAACACCAGAAGGGATAGCACTCACCAGTGTACTCGGCCAATGCAGTGAGAGCAATGGAACTGGTCCTCAGTCCTTCCTTTCTACATATATAGTTGAGCCTGCAATGAGCGAAAATCACAATTACACTTTGATCTGAAAAGTAGCTATGGCTTTGATAAAACTCGAGTTATGGGTTAACACATCAATGAACTACTAAGAAATAGACTTACTGAATTGAAAATTTACTAATATATACCTGTTAACAACCCGACTTGCTGTTGGCTGGACAAATACATGAACCCTGCAGGGGTGGGGGTGGGGAGGATGCATTAAAAATGATATTCAGTCTATTCCAGTCATGTGATTTCAAGGACTTGCCCACTAACGAACCCAGATGACTACAGAAATTTAATTGACAACACCCATCTAGTCAATTCATCGGCAAGGGATATGAAGGGACACAGCCCAGTTATTGGATAGATTAACATCTTATATTTCACTCAGATATTTGACTATTGCTCTTTTTTACCAAGTTTATGAAAGTAGTAAAAACCATCTCTATTGTCTTTTCCACTGATTCGAAGAGACAGACTTGCATCATTCCATACTCATTAATAAGAAATTTTCTAATTCATCTCCAGCTTTTAAGTAAAAGCGGGCAAACATTGAAATGATGTTTTCCATACAGAAAAGTATTGCTAGAAAATGAAGATGTTGTAAAATAAGAAATCGAATCGATTACAACAAATTTAATGCTAACTCAATGTGAAGCATCACCATTAGTACCCCTTTCTAAGTATCAGTTAGATTTCAAGTTTAAATCACAAGACTAAATGCCAGAAAACTTACTTGGCCACCTGACGCAATGGCCGTAAGGCTGGTGTGTAAAGATCATTACAAATGCATATTACCTACATATCACACTTACTGATGTAAATATCAAGAAAAATTATGTGATCAACCATCAAGAACACGACAGACTTACAGGCCGTAACAAAGAAACCTTCCTTTGCTTTTTTCTTGAGGATTTCTCTCGTTCTTCTTGAGCTACGTTTTCTTTTCCAGAATCTGATTTTTTGTCAGAAGCCACCTGTATTGGTAAATATTGTGTTATAGTTCCATAGACAAAATTTAAATTTGACACTATGGAACTTCATCCTAAAACAAAAGATGCATTGCAAATAACAAAAGTGAAAAGCAACAAGAAGTGGGAACTATGCATATGAGCAACTTTATTGAGTGCAGAAGGAAATTATAAGTTAAATTTAAAAAAAAAAAAAGAAAAGGAAAGGAAAGTACAACAAAATGCCAAAAGTAATAATTGTAAGTACTTGTTTGACAAAGCTATTTTCAAGAAAAAAGTGATTTTTTGGGGAATATATGATTCCGAGTAAAGAAGGTTTCAGAGAAACGTGAAATTTTTTCTTGTAGAATGTAAAGCTGAAAATGAGTGTAACAAAAACAGAATTTGAACGTAGTTTTTATCATATATGCTCAAAAAGTTAATTCTCATATAAAAACAGAAAGAGATATCAAAAGGCAAGGGTGTCTCTTATGATGTTTCTCTGTTACTTTTGATGTTGACGATAAATAGAGGAAAGTGGAACCTAGGTAACAGTGGCATCACAGATGCCCTGTTACAGGATCTCTTTTCTATCTATATGGTGGTGTTGCTGCCAGAATTAATCAATAAAGCATATGAAGTTTCAGAGGAAAATTTTTATGGGATCAAAGCAAGGAAAGATTCTTGTTTCAAGTCTCTGGGACCTGTGTCAATAAATGGTGTACTTTGTCGGGGAAAAAAATCAATCACCCACATATGAAGGAGCATATCCGAGGCAATATCTATGATATGAAACATGATCAGGTGATTTAGCATATTAGTATTTGTGCGACAAACAGCGATAGGTTCCGAATTTTTTTATTTTTTATTAATTAATTATTTCCAAGACTGCTAGCTTTTGTAACTCAATAAGTGATAAATGTATTATGCTGCTTTGAGTTGTAGAATGATGACATAACTTACCAATTTAAGAATGACCTCAACAGCACCTTTGCCATCAGCAAGAGCCCCATCTATTTCATCAATAACCTTTCAAAGAAAATTGCTAATTTAGAGTCACATGAATAAGAATAACCAGTACTGAGATAAAGTTGTTCGTTTTCAAAAATAGCATACTTTCATATTGAAACTCACCAGACACTTTGGCTTTGAATCAGAAATTACAGAGTTCATCTGTACTACGTCAAGGATTTTGGCCTCAATGGTCGATGATGAGCGGTCATCACTTGCATTGATCTGTTAGAAAAGCACTCCAGTATTACAGCAAATGAAGAACACAATTTAAACAAAATAAGTTTGGGGACTCGCTCCTCCTATGTTAGACTTTCATGGGCTTTAAAGAAAATTTATAGTGTATTAGGATTAAGTTTTGCCCATCGAGACAAATTCAGAAGAAGGGAAAACATGTGAACAGTAGTAAAAAGTTAGAAAAATAGAACATAAAACCAGAAATGCTTCTTGTATATTTATCTATGATGAGAACTCATGATAGAAGATTATCAGACAACTTTTAAGGTGAATTAATCTAACTTTGTGATCATGACGTAATATGAATGAACTGTAAAGATGTAAATGGAATAAAATTCAGTTCATAAAATCAATAAAAGAATTGAGGCTATAAGACCTCCACGACACGGTACCCACAATGCCTAGCTGCTACATGAGCAAGTGTTGTCTTCCCAAGCCCAGGGGGACCACAAAGCAGAAGAATCTGAAAACATGAAAACATGAAAACTTCAACTAATAAGTTACCGTGCAGCATAGAAGTTCCCATACAAAAAAGCAATAGCAGCAGGTTCATCCTTGTGGAGGTAAACTTAAAGTCAAATACATAATCCTTCGTCTTGACCCATTTAATGTAGAGCTAAATAAAAGACCTAATAGAATCAGATTTTTGGACTCCGTATTGGTCAATTGTTAACTTTGATCAAACTTGTCCCTCTTCTAGCTAGTTCTATGGAGATCACCATAGCTGTTGTAATGAGAACTTCTCCAGGTATTCCAAAACATACCTCAACTATCTAATTCTTCCCTTGATTTTTTGTTGATTGATGCAACAACCACTTGTTGGCTGATTCCTTGTTTCTTATTTTATTCATTCTACTATCATTGCACATCTTAACATTCCCATTTCTTATGCTACATTTACTTTTGCCTACAGTAGGACAATCAGTACCATGAAGTGTTGATAGTCTAATCATTCTATAGGCCTATCCATATTATTCATAGAATGAAAAGTCAGCAAAGCTAATTATACCATTGGTTCGACGTTAACACTATGGGGCAACAAAAACATTAGCTGACCTTCTGTTCCGGTGGACCAAATTGTTTGCGCTTCTTGTCCCATGCCTCCTGAGACCCTGGTGATTCGTTCTTTTCTTCACCCATCTTATTATGAGCTCTCAGATTTTCTCTAGTGAATCTGGGTTCTCTATTGCTTACAAAAGAATTCTTGGTTGAACGTTTTGGATGATGAACAACTGCCGAATGCCGCCTCAAAGCAGATAAAACTTCATCTCCGGTACTCTTAATTTCAGATCCATAAACAGGAGAATCCCATTGTTTCAACCACAAAAGAACCTGAAAAATACAACAGAAAATATATATAATGAAGCTCGAATTACTGAAGAAAACAACCAAGACCCCATCAAATTCACAGACAAGGCTAAAACCCATAGAAGAAACAGCAGCAAATATTAGAAATTAAAGAAAATGGCAAACTACCTCACGATTTGTCTGCTCGTCACTGAGAAGCTCTGTAAATGAACTCGGAGCATATTTTTCCACCCAGAGTTGCTCGGTAATAACTGGTGCTTTCGTAGTAACTATTTCAGTCTGACCTTCAACACTTGCTTGCAATACCTTCGATTATGTAACGAGATAAATTTGAGGGACCAAGAGGAGCGTGCATGAAATCTCTTAAAACAATAAAAGTTGGGTGGTCAACAGTTCATGACACTTAAACTTCAGAAGATCATCGTCCATATGAAACCAATTGGCACCAAACATTGTCATTCAAGTTTCAAACACGGTGTAGATTCATCCAGCCTTTTAAAATGATCACATGGGGATACAGATCAATCAAATGCTTTTAGTTAATCATTATGAGACCATTAAGAAGTGAGTCACCTTCACTTTCAGTTTCAGAGGGATTACTTTTAGCTGGAGTATGTACATTATATATAGCAATCAAGCAAATGTGTTATAAAATGAATCAGTTGCTATGAGGCTACGGTGCCGATGACCTTGCAAAAACTTTTTGAGTCACCTGTAGCACTTTGATGAGGCATCTCAGCAAGGTTCCTCATATGAAAGCACTATCCAATTTATTTTAGCCTAGATTTAGGGCATGTATGCTACAGCTTAAAACTAAAATCACTTTTTCAACTTTCATCTTCAACCACTAATTTCATTGACTTCACAATTATGTTAATTTCTTATACCACTTCTTTCAATTTTCAACCACACAACTAAAACTGATTTAATTTATGATCTCCATCAAATAACCACGTGTCTACTCTGTACTTCCACAGGATCAGTGTTAACTCTCCATCTTGTGTTGTTCCAGGAAAAAGGAAAGGCGGACAAAAAATTATAAAAAAGAAAGATTCAGAGAGAAAATAGAGGAGAGTGGAAGAAAAGAGAAAGGAAGTCTATAGTGTTTCATATTTGAGGCACACAAAGTAGATGTATTTCAATATTTATTTGATCTAATCTGCCTTACTTCTAATAATACCATTTACTAGACGACTAATATTGCTTCAGAATTTCTAAAGAGCAACATTACATAATCAAAACCATACCTTTGCAAATTCATCGTTCTCCACCTTTTGCATCAGAACCCTGATAGATTCTGAAATGAGCCCTGCAATTTCATATAATTATTTTCATTGATGCCCTACTCAATTTTCCATAAAGAACAATTTAGAAGCATTGGTATTTTCCTACATACAATTGAGAATAGCATGACTGATGGCACATACAAATTCAGATAATTTCACAATGAGGTATCACCTATCAAACATAATAAACATTATCTTTCTATGCGAAATAATGGGAATTCCAGCTTTTCTAAATTTTAGTATTTATTAGTATACCTTAGAGCTAAATGCATGCAAAAGAGGAGACATAAAGACTTTATCTCTAAGATTTACCTCTAAGGCTCTATTAACAACTGTCCTTTGAAATTCTCCAATACTCTTTGCCATCTTATTGGAGATATTCTATGCTTACATTTACAAACTACTTTTATAACATCTTGATCGCTATTCTGCAACACTCACATTCAGTTTGTGTTCCTTTTGATGGCTCTTTAAAGATTTATGAAGATTAATTCAAAGAGGCCAACAAAAAGTGAAAAACGCAAATAAGCAACCACATACAAATATATCCTCGAAATAATACAAAGAGAGTACATTGGATCTCACCGTTAGAATCTCCTTTAACACCTAATTTCTTCTTTCTCTGCTCTTCCTCAATCTCCGCTCTACATACCTTGGCGTAGACCCTCTCTCCATCCAAACCGGTAACTGGCATGCAATCTCCTTCTATCTCTGTCGCGTATCTCGACAATATTTTCTCCTCTATTTCCTTGACAATTACCCTCTCCTCCACAGCCTGAGGAGGTGAGTACCTCAACCACTCCTCGTCCTCATTCCCTCTTCCATCATTTTTACTCTGTTCAACATTTTCACTTCCCACAATGTCAATTTCTGGATCATCGAGTAAAATTCCTGGCCCACTTTTTCGGACTTCTTCCTCGGTTCTGCTTCTCTTATTCTCAATCGGGCCCAGTGCATTTTCTCCGGGCAACTCATCGAGGTCAGATCGGAATCTTTTTTTGCCATTGTTGTTGATTAGGGAACTAGATTTCAACGCTGAGGGTTTTGATGGGAGTGAAAGAGTAGGTTTTCGGATCTCGGGTTCGGGGGATGAAGGGGGTGAAATTGCTTCGACTTCGAAGGCCTCTTCCTCGTAATGGACAGTGTGAGATTCTAGCCATTCAAGCTCATCTATGTCGGGAATATCCATATCCATGGCTGGTGGATCTGTGTGTAGCGTGTGTAATCTGTGAGAGAGATAGAAAGTGAATGTGAATTTTGGCGGGAAACGGAGAAGAAAGGATCGTACGGGCGGCAAAAGTGGGGATCACGGTCGTTTTATACCAAAGGGTGTGTTTGATTGGAGATAAGAAAAAAAAAACAAATGGAAAAGAGGGTACGGCTAAGGGTGCGGCTGGATACATCCCAAATTCCTCTCAACACACCCACCTAAGATTAATATAATTCATGGACAAAATTACCCTCATTAAATTTCCAAACCTCACCCTGTAAAACACACCCACCCACTTCACTTTTTACGCCACTTTTTACGCCAAGAATACACTCTATTCTCGTCTCATCGTCTTCTCTCAAACTATCTCTCATCTTCATCATCGTCTTCTGTACCTGTAAGCTCTCATCTTCATTATCGTCTTCTTCTTCTGTACCTGTAAGCTCAATGCTCTTCTATATCTGCAACAACAAGTTTCTCCCAATGGATGATGAAAAATCAATCTATATCAATAATGTAAGTGATTTTGAGCATTATTCGTTATTTTAAGCACCAGAAACTTGTCTGATGTTCGGCCATGGTCGCTCGATGAAAGAAAAGGCTGTTAGTGAAAGTAAAAATTGAGTGGGCGAACACAGGAACCTATGTTCGGCCACAGATGGCCGAACATAGAGCCCTATGTTCGGCCAGATTTGGCCGAACATAGAGCTCTATGTTCGGCAAGCCGAACATAGAGCATTGTCTTCCACCTTTCCAGTTCCAGCTCGACCATGTTTATTATCTTTCATTTATTTACTCTTGATTTTGTTTATATATAGGAGTCCATTACACAATTTATAGAGGGTAATATGGGTGATGACACTGGCGATAATGTGGGTGGCGAGAACAATCTGGTAATGGATTACACGTCTCATTTCACTACTGATAATAAATTTGAATCGCGTGATCATTTGATTGATTGGGTGAGAAATATTGGACAGATACTTTGTATAGTTATAATAGTGAAGAGATCAGATAATGGTGAGGGTGGTAGGCGACCCCGATTGTTGCTTGCTTGTGAACGAAGCGGTAAATACCGAGAACCCAAAAAGAAAGATGGAAAGAGTGATAATATAATAAAACATACAGGAACAAAAAAGTGTGAATGTCCATTTGAGTTGAAAGGAAAGCCAGTAGGTGTTGATGGAGAATGGGTAATAGAAGTTGTAAATGGTGTGCATAATCATCCATGTGCTCAATATTTGCATGGTCACTCGTTTGCTGGCCGCTTGACACTGAATGAAGAGAAATTGGTTATTGATATGTCCGAAAATAATACTCGACCGAAAGATATATTATATGCATTGAAAGTAAGATATCCTGAGAATACGTCAACATTGAAGACTATCTATAATGCACGTCATAGACATAGGCTAATTGAGCACGGAGGTCGATCACAATTACAGTACCTCATGTACAAGTTACAGGAACATGTATATTTTTTTGATTTTAGGCGATGTCAGAAATCCGATATAGTGAAGGATATCTTTTTTGCTCATCCAATGAGCATTGACCTACTACGTGCTTTTCCTAGTGTTTTATTGATTGATTGTACCTATAAAACTAATCGGTATAAATTACCTTTATTGGAGATAGTTGGTGTGACATCGACGGATATGACATTTTCAGTTGCATGTGTCTATATGGAGTCTGAGCGTGAAGATAATTACAGATGGGCATTATCAGTCTTGAAATCATTATTTGATCAATATTTGGCCGAACACAGGCTCATGCGTTCGGCCTGACCCACCACCAAGCTACTGAAAATGCCCAACCCTGCTGGAAATGCTTATATGTTATGTAATCCGTTACACAATATTTGTAACCAGCTGAACTGTGAGTATAATTTATTACACTTTATATGTAATGCGTTACAAGTTATTTATAATTTATTACAGACTTCTTGTAATTTCATATGCACTTTATGGCAAGTCAAAATATAATATTTGCTCGCCTATTTTGATATTGAATAAAAGTTCAAGATTGACGTACCAACATAATATAGAAATTACATATATATGTCTCTTTAAAACTACACAACTTCAAAGTACAAAAAATAAAATATTAAGCAAAGTAAATCATCGTCGCCTACGCCGATTAGACGAACCGGCGGATGATTCACCACCGTCGAATGTTTGTTGTCGGGATGAACTTCCGATAGCATAATCACGCTCGTATTCTTCCAATGTTAGCCCTTGCATCGTAATATATGCATCACGAACCGTTGGCATTACAACAAATGGCGTTAAAAGTGGATCACCTGTTTCCCACCTCTGTACCATTGGCTCTAAAATGTCCCGTGTCTTTATGACACGCTCCCATAATTCCATAGGAGTTGTAGCTTCTGATCCGACACCGCGATATGTAGAAAGATGTTGGGGATTTTGTACAAAAGGATGTGTAATCTTCGTGTACCAATCAATATAATCCGATGCACACTCCCATGGAATGGCGACCTTTCTACCAAGACGATCTGTATTTAGGAGATGACAATCCCACATATCAAACATGCATCCTAGTGTACCACACAATTCCTTATATCGTTCCGCCGTCCGTCCTCTTCTAACAACCTCTGGAGCAAGCGGATCCTCTGGTATTGTTTGCACATGTCCAATCTGTCTCAGCACACGATCGGGATGATATAGCTCGACTATATCCAATGACGTAATGCATCCACGATACAAAGTAATACCATTACGTGGAAAATGTTCTCTAACATCGACATATGGATTCCATACAACCTATAATATATTAAATAAATAAATTTTTACTCGAACTGTATATCAATAATGTCAAAATAACTAAGTTCAAATATTTAAACTCACGTCATTTGGTTTCAAAAAATCCAACACCTCCCGATACGCCATGATAGTATCCATAGATGGCCCTGCAGATACCTCTTGTGTCCACCGCATTGTAAGGGGTTCCCCATCTCTATAGTGCACGCTATGCAAAGGCCTTAACATTGGAAAATGTTCATATATCCAAGCCTATAAAAATATTAAGTCATTAATTATAAATTACAATTAAATAAAATTGAGAAAACTATAAACGAAATACGTATTACCTCCAGTAAAGTTGAATAACCTGATATTTGCTTCACATCAGCTCTAGATGCTAATCCCAACTGCCTATATAGATACGCTAGTGCAGCAGCTCCCCAAGCATAACTCTTGACGTTGCCAACGTCCTCCAAAAAATGTAAATATTTCGTCGAAACCCTAGTACCAGACTTATCAATAAATATAGTACAACCCAAAAGATATAATAAATAAGCCCGAGTTGTATACACCAATGTACGTCGATCATTAGAAGTACTCTGGGTCATAAACCTAGCCCGCAACCATTCTAATTTCACTGAAGAACCCCTAGCACTACCATGTGCATCCTCGGCCTCCTCCTGTGTCACTCCTAATAATCGTCTCACTAGATGATAACTAGACTCAACAGTCCTGCCTCTACGCTGCAATGTACGACCACGAACAGGTAGGCCAGTGAGGCAATTCACATCATCTAAAGTGATAGTCATCTCCCCAAAAGTCATATGAAACGTATTCGTTTCTGGATGCCATCTCTCAACAAAGGCAGATATCAAGCACTTATTGACTTTTCGATAAGATAAATGTCGCAATATATTTAACGTGGAGTTCCCAAATAACCCAGTCCACGCTCTAACTTCTACCGGATCATACTGCCACTCTAATAATTTCACCGTATGACAATGACATCTAAGCACTTCTCTTTCGTGATTGAACCATATTTTAGCAGCTACATGTGTTTTAAATGAACATAAAATTCGTGGATCGAGTGGACCACCTGGAAATGATTCTGTCAATATCTCATCCTCCTCGCCACCCTGATCCTGAACTTCTTCAGTTTGGTGCTCAATATCAGTCTGCTCAATATTTATATCAGCATTCCATTCATTTGGATCACGGTTGTTTTGATCATCAGTAGTTGGTGGGGCAGTTGTTTCGTGTAGGTCGACGTCTTCTTTCAGAAGACGTTGGTGCCTGCTCAATATTTATATCAGCATTCCCTTCATTTGGATCGCGGTTGCTTTGATCATCAGTAGTTGGTGGGGTAGTTGCTTGTGTTTGAGAGTTTCGTGTTGCTCGACGTCTTCTTTCAGAAGCTGTTGGTGCCTTGCCACGACGAACACGTCCTATAATATAACACAATAACTCAATAATAAAACCACAAATAGTTACCATCACACAAAATTGGCAGTGGGAAGGCGTTGGTCGAACACCCAAATGGGTGTTCGGCTGCAATCGGCCGAACAACCCAATGAGTGTTCGCCTCCTTGCAGCCGAACACCCTAATAGGTTGTTTGGCCTACTGCAGTCGAACAATCCATGGGTTGTTCGGCCTAATGCAGCCGAACAACCCAATGGGTGTTTGGCTGCAATGGCCGAACAACCCATGGGTTGTTCGGCTGATTGCGGCCGAACAAGCCATGGGTTGTTCGGCCTATGCCGAACAACCCATGGGTTGTTCGCCTCTCAAGAGCCGAACACCCATTGGGTTGTTCGGCCTAGCATCTGAATCTTCATTTTCTTATTGTCGTGCTGACCCTCCAAAACCAGATCCAAAAAAACTTTCCAAATCTTGAAAATTAAGCATAAAAGTTGTGAAAAATATTTAGATCTACTTACCTGTATCCATTGAAATGGCCACTAAATTTCCTTATTTCCTTGAACACATCAGCTCTGGAGTTTTTGGCTAACTGGAGGAAGGAGGAAGAAAGAGAAAGTGATAGTGGAGAAACGTAGGGTTGAAAATGGGGTTAAGTGATTAAATATGTGAAAGGGTAAAAATGGGAAAAAGTGGGGTGTATTGAGTAAGTGAGGGGGTGAATGAAAAGATAGGTGGGTGTGTAAAGTATGTGGGTGTGTTGAGAGAAATTTGGGGTGTATCCAGCCGCACCCTACGGCTAAATGCACCTAGTGCACCCATTAAAAAAAAATAAAAATCAAAATAAAATCAAAAGACTAACAAGCCCTTGTTGCTTTTTTTTTTTTTTTATGTTCGTTGTGTCTACACAACGAACAAGCTTTTGCTTGTTCGCTGCATTTGCAGCGAACAAATTTTTGCTTGTTCGCTGTGAATGCAGCGAGCATTTAAAAAAAAAAAAGAAAAATGAGTAATTTTTATCTGATTTTTGGTTCCCCAATGTAATTTTTATTATAATTTTTTATTCAAATTTTTTACAATCACTTTTGATGAGTAATTTCGAAAGTTTTTTACATTTACTTTGATGATAAATTTCAAAATTTTTAAAAAAATTTTGCAACCACTTTGACGATAAATTTCAAAAAATTTTTGATAATATAATAATTAGCTTTATCCGATTAGTGTTAAATATAATTATTCAAAAACATTTGAGTGGTTGTAAAAATTTTTAACAAAAAATGATACTAAAAATTTTTATCAAGAACTCTTCATTTCTTTTTTTTCTTCTTCATTTCTTTCTTTTTTTTTTTTTGTGTTCGCCCCACTATTGGGGCAAACACAAACTGGGGTGTTTGCCCCCATTGGGGTGAACACCCAAAGGGGGTGGTGTTCACCCCACACTCTTACGGGTGTTCGTCTCTAAATACGTCGAATTTTTTTTTTCTTTTTGAAGGTTAGAAAATGTTGAGGGTAAAATTAGAATATGGAATAAAATGGGTGTATGGAGTAATTCACTTGGTGTATTTCGCTACAGCAAAAAAAAAAAAAAAAAACCATTTGGTGGGGCTAAATGCACCCGAACCTTGAGTACACCCATTTAAAAATTAAAAAAAAATGACAAACATACCCATACTAACTACCCCCATTGAGTTTTTTTTTTTTTGTGAACACAGCAAACAAGTAACAGCTTATTTGCTGTGAACGCAGTGAACAAGCTTTTCCTTGCTCGCTGTGAACACGATGAACAAAAAAAACATCAAAAGACGGGAAGAAGATGCTATTACTGAGTGAAGAAAAAAAAAACAACTTCTTCTCCAAGCTTGAAAAAGCTGCCAGGTTCTTCAAGCTTGGAGGAAAAGCCTTTTTTTTTTTTTTTTAACTCCTTAACTTCTTTAAGTTTGGAGAAAAAGCTATTTTTGGGATTTTTTTCCTCGTTAACTTCTTCAAGTTTGAAGAAGAATCTATTTAAATTTTTTTATGGTTGTTCGACCAGTTCTAGCAGAACAAACTTTTGCTTGTTCAACCTCTTCAAGCCAAACCTATAATAAATAAATAAATAAATAATAAATAAATAAATAAATAAATAAAACCAAAAGAAAGGAGGTGTGGGTAGAAAGGAAAAAATTGGGAAATATAGGTGTATTGGGTAAAGGCATATGTGCATTTAGCCTCACCACAAAAAAAAATTTCCTTATTATATGGAAAATATTTTTATTACAAGGAAAAATTTTTGGGGGGGGGGGGTTGGGGAAGTTGGAAATTTTTTTTTATGGAAAATATGCAAAATAAGGTTCAAATGATTGTACATTCCAAATGTTTTCCATGGCAATTTAATTTATTCTTACATGATAAAATCCTTTTCTATCAACTCCTAGTGAATTTGTAAGGATAATAATATAAATTTTTAATCAACCCGTTTTTTTAAATTAAATTTTTAATCCACTTAATTCTAACAATTTTTGCATTGTCAAACAGTCGAATTGCTAAAAAAAACTTATACAAAATGTTTGAGAAGAAATAGCGATGGGAGGCGATTAAGCGAATTTCAAAAATAATGACGAAAAGTCAAAACCGACACATCCGATAACTCTTCATACCTTCTTAATACTTTATTAAGTCCATGTTAAGAAAAAAATTAACAATTAAATACTAATTTGATTGTCATTACTACTTTACATTAGTCGAATCAACAATAAAATATCAAAATATTCAATTTGTCGCTGGTCATACTAAAATGTTGTCATAACTATCAACGCGCACCTGTTATTTTGAAATTTAAGAACTAAATAAAATGTCATCTCGCCTATCATGTCTTTTGCCATGTCCAAAAAAAAAAAATAAAAAATCTACTAAACCATAAAAATTACAAGTACCGATAAATATTTTGAAAACTTTGATTGCAAACTTCTATAAAATTTTAAAACTAAAGTCTAATGGCAATGTAGAAATGTACCAAAAAATTTCAGTGACAAAGAAGAAATCTACAACGAAAAAATCCCAAACCAAAAAGTGCACCTTGCAATAGGAAAAACAAGAACAGCACATTATACAATCTATTTTATACCAAGAATCCTTCATTACATCACCTATACATCAGGTCCAAATTACGAGCCATCCATCAAGAAGGTGGCAAAGACAAGTTCTCACAACAAACGAATGAAAATGGAAAAGTAGACTCAATCATTCTACCAAATACAGTCCTAACTTGTTTGCAGTATCAACAGCTGAAGCCTCCGCACACAGACAAAACAATGATGAGAATCAAAGCTATGATGATACCCAACACAATCAATTTAATCTTCATATTCTGAATCCACATTTTTCTCCTAAGCTGCCCCCCATGCGTCCTAAAATCCTGTGCCTGAAACCCCGACCAAAATGTAAAATGAAAACCAAACTTTCAAGCAGAAATATGATTAATTATCAAGTGTTCAATGATAACATAATGAAGTTGTTCTCAATATTGAGTGCTCTTGATTCTGAAGACATTTCTCAGTATATCAACATGGAGACAATGAGATATGGATAATAATCAATAGTGGTTTGAGATGCGTGATTAAGAGCTTGTTCGGTCGGTTGGTAATTCGCTAGGCACGATATTCCGTAGAAAATGTGTGGTTAATATTGTATTGGAGAATGTGTGTGTGGTTGAAAAGAGGAGAGAGAAGATTTTTTTGTTGTAAAAATTTGGAAAGAACAAGCTCTAATATTAAAGTTTGATTTTGACTAAGTAGTAGAGCATATGCTTAGACTAACCTGGGATCGAAGATTCTCAGTTTTATCAACTAAAATCTCAATCTTGTCCCCACGCTCAAGAACCTAAATAGAAACGGATACAGTTAAACACAAGCACCAAACCAGGGCAAGAAGAATAAGAATGACGCTATTTTCAGTAGCAAGAGGACGTTGACCACTTAATTATGTACCTTCTCAATATTTTCCATCATTACGCCCTTAACTTCAGAAACTTGAGCCTTCACTTTAGCAAGTTTACTAATTTCTTCGGGATGATCAATGCAGTACTGCATGTGCTCTTTCAATTTCGGCCTATTAACAATAGTTGTTAGGCTTGTTAGGCAAAGGCCATAAAACCAAGATTCATATCCAAAGAAGAAGGGGGGCCAAAGAGTTACCCAAATTCCTTGTTTAGGCTATTGGCACTGGCAGTTGCAGCTTTTCCCCCGCCATATCTCTGGTTAAAATCATCCTTAACACGCTCTAGAAAGGCAATGGGAATTTCCCGACCAATAGATTCAACGGCAACAACACAATATGCTACAAAAACCAAAATAAGCGGATTAGTCAACCCCTCGAGAAATACAAAATACACGAGGCGTTAGAAAGCATTGACAAGAGGTGATCAATCTTGATACATCTACTGCATCTATATCAACCAAATAAACTCTTTATATTTTGCATATGAAGCATGAGTATATATCTATATTGTAAAACTCGTCACAAATAGTCAAGGTAGAAAAAGAAAAAGGCACCAGTAAAAAGGAAGATTCAGTCCATCAAATAAAGAAATGCACATTCTTTTTCTTCTCCTGGCTCCCAAAAAGCAATGACACTTAATGACATTAAAACATGTGAGCAAGGCAAATTAATTTAAGTTGAGAAGTAGCAAAGAAAATAGAAAAGCATTAGTTATAATTGCAAACAATTGCACAGAGGCAATAAGTATCAAACATCAGGAGTATCCACATTCTGTCCAAGGATCTTAAATGGTTTTTGCTATTCTTCATGACCGTATAGGGTTTTCTCTGCTAGGGCACAAAAGGAAAATCACCTCCACAGACCACAAGAAACTCTTCTTCTTCCAAAACACACAAATCAGCAATCTTCTCCTTAATTTTACATAAATTTCAAGTCTTGTAATCTAATTTCAAGCTCAACCCCGACTTCTCCAAGCTAAAAATGTAGAATACTTGTTCTCACATATTTTACCTTCCAGCAATTGTACGATGTCCACCGCAAAAAGTTGTCTATGAACAACATGCCAAATTAGAGGAACCTTACCTCAATCACGAACGGTATGTATATTTAAAGTTATAGATCATATCCACATAATCCCAACAATCTCAAACGTCATTCGATTTGAATTCACTGTTTTTGGTTCGAATCAACTGTGTTTTCTTAAACTCCTCGAAAATCACTCAAGCACTAAATTGTTCGCATTCAAGTCCGTGTCTATACTGTTATCCGGTATACACAGAGCCAAGTAGACGAATAAGCAAGCCATAAACATGGATCAAATTAAACAACACAATACAAACAGATCAAAAACCGGCAAGTATCAGTAAAATCAAAAACAAAAACATCGAAAAGTGGATAGGGTGCTCACTGAACCCATTTTCAGCAAGGTAATTGAAGGTGTGACCATCGCTCTTGAAAGTGAACTTGTTGTTCGAAGCTGGTAGCTTTTGCAGGCATTGAAATGCTATACTCGTGAAATTCCCTGTAAATTCTGTATATTCCACTAAAATCACCGTTCCTCTCGCTACAAAGCTGTAGATCAACGACTGCTGCCCCATAATACCTTTTTCTGTTTTCGAATTGTATCTACCAGATCAAAAAATAAAAAATCCAGAACACGAATGTTGAAGCGGAAGATTCAAAATAAAATTCTGGGCTTTGCAGAGAAAATCTAATTGGAGCGTTTGAAAATTTCTGGAGAGCGAATATGGGGAGACTGGATATATACAATTGAAAACAGCGGTGGGCCAGTGGGGTCGGTGGGTTTGATCTGCTGCAACTACATTTCCTGCAACCGGGAAACGGGTTTCTAAATTCTCTGCAACAACATGTTGTACCATTTGCATAAATTGTATATTAAATAGCTAAAAAAATTGTGTCATACGGTGAGTGCATGAATTATTGCTAGTCTAGTAATAATTGTTAAATTATGATATATATGGTGACTGAATGAATTATTTTAAATTAACTAGTATTACCCCCGTGCGTTGCACGGGATAATTAAAATGATATATTTACATAAAATAATATTATAAAATAAGACAATAATTTGGTGCGAAATATTATTTTATAAGAAAAAATATTATATCAATTATCGTAATTGGTGATTTTGGGAAAATTTCGATAACATATTTTTTGAACAAAGAAAAAAAACTAAATACTATATTTTATGAGTCATACATAACTATTCAAATACGATTAAGAATGATCTTATAATTAGTCTACAGATATTATATAAATTTTGTGAATATTGAATTGATTTTATATCATATTTAGCTCAAATTGAATTATGAATATTGAGCACGGATTTTGCATTAAGTAAATAAAAAATATTTTTCTCATTTACATTTTTAAATAAATGAAAATTATTTTTAAATAATAAATCACGCAACCTAGACTATATCAAGTTGACACTATAATTCAAAAACTAAACAATATATAAAAATTAAAATATAACATTAAAAATTAAAATGTATATTAAAAAGTTAATTATCATTTTTAAAAATATTTAAATTGATATTGCAGTTTGTAACTTTAATATCTTATCACATTTTCATTAATGCTTGCATTTTGTTTAGTTTCAATTATATACATAATTGAAAAATTAAAATTTATATAAAAATTAAAATAAGGAAAAATACTAAATAAAGAAAATAAATTAAATTAAATAAGAAAAATAAAATAATAAAGTGTGTATTTAATATTTATTTCAAAATAAGATTTTCCTTTTTACTTTTAAGTAATTAAATATGAGTAGCCAACTTGATCGCTAACATGGATCTTTAGACTCCTCTTATTATTATATTAAGATTCTTTTGCGTGGTTCTGGCCTTCTCATTTTTGTCTAGTGCCTTTTTCTCCGTTGGCCACAACACACTGTAACAAAAAATAAATTACCATAATTTAAGTATTGATATAAAAAGAAAATATTGTATTATTAAAATAAAATCTCAACTTTTTTTTGAAAGAAAAATAAAATCTCAATTAAGAGAAATAATGATAATTTTGGCATCCAAGTCAAAAAGTGATCACAATGTTCAATAGTAAAAAGAATTGAGGATCACCATTGTCAAAAATAAAAAAGTCAAATACATAGGACCACTAAATATATAAAAATTATGAGTATTGATGTGAGATATAAAATTAATAATTGATGTGTGACATAAATTAAATAATAAAAAATAATATTTAAATGGAGAAATTCCGAAATTGACACATGCCAAGAATTTGGAGATAATTTTTTTTTTTAAAGAAAGTATTTTGTAAATAACAATTGGCTTAGAATTTGTTGCTAAGAGTCGCATTATTTGTGGTCAAGTCAAAGGTACAACATTTCGAGAAGGCACTAGAGAAGACTGCTGTTGCACAAGATTAGCTGCCGGGTGGCGGATGCGGTTATATTTGAATATAGAACCCCAAAAAAGGACTGGATTGATATAATTTTCTATAGAAATAATTCATATTGGAGTTAGTCTTCGTGAATTGGAAGATTCTATTTTGAATTTAAAGATTGCGGAGTGAACGAAGAAGGATGCTAGAAATTACTACTCACGCGGCTCCTATCTAAAATTCTGGCACACCAAAGAATTATAAAAAGAGGAAGGGCTTGTTTCATCTACATCGTTGAAACACTCATCTTCCCAAATTTTCGATGACTTACAACATTGATTTGACATATATTTATCCTTAAATATATTTTCTCTATATTTTAACCATACATTTAAAGATATACTTGACATAAATTATTGAAATTATATTTGTTGTTGAGAAATAAAAAGAACGTATAAAAAATTAAAAAGCTAGTCAAAATAGTAAATGAGAAGTTGAAAATGATAAAAGAAAAAAAATTTTAATTTAATTTGTATCAAACAAACAGTAAAAATACAAAATTAAAATATATAGAAAATTAAAGTTAAAAGCATTCAATTTAAGAAAAATTTAGAACTGATTTGCATGCGTTTAAAAGTTATGCATTTAATTGCAATTATTTCTTATTGATAAGAATGGTAATTTTGCTACGGAAATGTTACGTTAAGAATACTTTAAAGCTTATAAAAATGTGAGAGAGATGTGGGTGAGGCTTTCACCGTGATTCAGTGCAAGGCCAGTGGGAATTTTAAACGCTTTATAATAACTTTAATATAACATTTTCGAATTTTGCTATTTTACAAAATAATAATAATAAGAATGGTAATTATTATTATTATTAGTTGATGGCCAAACTAACAAGTTATTTAATACAAGGATCTACAAGGCTAGTTGGGTGCGAGACTTGGAAGTTTCAAAATTTGATCGTAACAACCCTAAAACTTATTGATTGTTGCTGCAATTTGCCCTAAAAGTTAATCCATACAAAATCATCTATGTGGGGCAAATGTAAAATGTATGCCCGTCTTCACTTTTTCCCTTTTAATAAAAGATCCTTTGTGCATTGTCTCACAACATATATATTCCTTAATTTTGCAAAAAAAAAAATTGTCTCATACAACCACCTAACTACTTCACCCAATGAAGAGGTACACTTGGCTATGTCAACGAGTCGAGCCGGACCTTAAGGGCAAGACTTGAGCTCCTTTTTTTTTTTTCTCCTTAAGGATTTGAAGAATGTATAAAAACTATTTAAATTACCATATTTACAGTTGAACTGCTGATGTTCAATGATTAAACTTTGAGCACAAATGACTTTTTTTCACAAAGAAACCAATGAAATTTATACTGTAATTAAACATAAAGACTGCCAAAAAAAGTTAAAATTTAAAATATTTATTGTCAAAAATAACCAATAAAATATGGGTTTCTACGAATTGAACTGCATGGGGCAAAAAAAATACAAGCGAGCTCAATTT
The DNA here is from genome assembly GCA_018223645.1 of Jasminum sambac. Classification (NCBI taxonomy): domain Eukaryota; kingdom Viridiplantae; phylum Streptophyta; class Magnoliopsida; order Lamiales; family Oleaceae; genus Jasminum; species Jasminum sambac. The sequence continues at coordinate 34,721,521 of CP073652.1, forward strand.
TTGAATTAACGAGCTTTCTTGAGTCAGCTCGATTCTCATTTTTAAAGTCCAACTCGACTCGTCACTTGCTTCAAGCGAGTGACTATTCCAAGTTTCGAACCAAGCCCCAACTTTTTTGACGGCTCATTGACATCCCTTCGCATTCTACTGTTTAGTTAGCCGGGAAAAAGTTTTAACGGCAGAGTAAAATGAAGCTGTTTACAGTCGTCAACGTAAAACTCTCTCTCTCTCTCTCTCTCTCTCTCTCTCTCTCTCTCATTTAGTTGGATGTTTTCCGAGTGATTGGTAACACGGACTAGTACTTGGCCTTTGCTGGAGTGGTGGGGTTATGTGGTGCCCTTTCTTTGTAATTAGTAAATCAATTCTTTCTATTGATTGATTTGATTCTGTCACTTTTCAGTTTCTCAACCCACGTCTTTTCTCAGATTCCCAATTATTATTTTTTATATATATTTTAAATTAAAATTCTGCTTCTTTTGCACCACCCCACATGTGTTTTCTTGCATTTGTCTGATTTGGATTGGATCATGAGGATCTATATTTGTTTTGTTTTTTTTTCGATTGTTGCCCCTTTTTGGTTTTGCACCCTACCAGAGAGAAGAAATAAAGACGCGAAGAACTAATTCGTGGTTTAAGTAGTCGAGGGGCCTCTAGGGCACCAACCATTGGCTCCACAACAAGAAGAAGGTGAGACTTCTTTACAATTTTCATACGTTCTCTTGCTCATTTGGGTGGGTTATGACTCGGTTTGATTCAGTTTTCGGATTTTTGTTGTTGAATTTTTGACTGAATGTCAAGTCGGTTGTCTGTTCATTCGTTGAATCCAGTGGATTACCGAGTTGATTTGGTGCAATGATCCCGTAAGAGGCGAATTCAGAATTTCAGAATCAGGGTTCTTGGATTGGATTTCATTGATTACTCTAACTTTGGATTATTGAAGTGGATATTGGTAGTGGAACACTGTAGTTCTTGGTTGGCTTTATTTTATAGTCCTGAGTAATGGCAGGTGTTGATGTTTCCAAGTATGAACACAGCCCTGTCCATGAAGCCATAATCATCAAAGATTACTCATCTCTCAGGAGGATAATTTCAGGCCTCCCACGGTTTTGCGATCCAGCCGAGATTCGTACTGAATCAGTTTCACTTGCTGAGGAAGCTAAAGCTGATGCCATATCTGCTGTGATTGATCGCCGGGACGTTCCTAATCGTGAAACTCCTCTTCACTTGGCTGTCAAATTTGGGGATGAAACTGCAAGTGAGATGCTTATGCTTGCTGGGGCAGATTGGAGTTTGCAGAATGAACAGGGTTGGAGTGCACTCCAGGAAGCAATTTGTTGTAAGGAAGAAAGGATTGCTAAGATTATAGTTCGCCATTATCAGCCATTAGCTTGGGCAAAATGGTGCAGAAGGTTGCCGAGGTTAATCGGGACGATGAGAAGGATGAGAAATTTTTACATGGAGATCACTTTTCATTTTGAGAGCTCGGTCATCCCTTTCATTTCAAGAATCGCTCCTTCTGATACATACAAGATTTGGAAGAGGGACGCAAACTTGAGGGCAGATATGACTTTGGCTGGTTTCGATGGTTTTAAAATTCAACGCTCAGATCAGAGTATTCTTTTCCTAGGCGATGGCTCTGAGGATGGAAAACATTCTCCAGGGTCGCTTTTCATGGTGTCCCACAAAGATAAGGAGATCATGAACGCTTTGGATGGCGGTGGAACTCCACCTACTGAGGCTGAAGTGCAACACGAAGTGACTGCCATGTCACAAACTAATATTTTCCGGCCGGGAATTGATGTCACTCAAGCTGTTCTTTTGCCACAGATGACGTGGCGGCGTCAGGAGAAGACAGAATCAGTTGGCCCTTGGAAAGCTAAAGTATATGATATGCATAATGTGGTGGCAAGTATTAAGTCAAGGAGGGTCCCTGGTGCTATGACAGATGATGAACTCTTTAACTCATCCAATGAAAACGAAGCTGAGAGTGAGCAACTTGATGATATATTGACAGAGGAAGAAAGAAGGCAGCTTGAGATTGCGCTGAAGTTAGACACGTCAGAAGCGAGCAGTGAAAACGGTAATGAACTTATCGCACATCGTCATAGTTGTTATGAGAAAAGTGATATAAATATTCCTTCTGAAAATATAAATGGTTGTAGAAATGGAAAAAATAGGCAGGAAAAGAAAGGATGGTTTAACAACCGGAGAAAACGGGAAAGTAAACAAGAAGGGGATGTAAAGATTGCTCCACCGAGGAGTTCTCTTCACTCTGAAGAGAAGATTAGTGATCTTCTAGAAGTTTCTCCTTCTAGAAGTCAAAGTCAACAACCCTCACGTCATTCTGTCGAGGTGGTTGTGAAGCGGGACGAGCATCGGAAAGTGAAGGAGTCGAAAGCTTCTTCATCAGCAAATTCTGATAGTGGAAATCGCAGAAAGGATGGAAAAAGTGAGAGTGAGTATAAGAAAGGGTTGAGACCTGTTCTCTGGCTGTCTCCAGAGTTCCCACTACAAACAGAAGAGGTTTTACCACTGCTTGACATTTTGGCCAACAAAGTTAAAGCTGTAAGGCGGTTAAGAGAATTGCTCACTTCGAAACTTCCAAAAGGGACCTTCCCTGTCAAGGTAATGTCCTTATATCTAAATGAGCTCTTTTAAGTTCTAGGCATGCTTATAATTTTTTTAGGTTTGATTGATCAATGCTCTTTGCCTTCAATTTTATTAGGTTTATTTATTCATTTTTTATGTCTACTAAAATCATAGTCTTCTTCTGGGGTATTCTGCATCTCTCCTTGAGTGGCATAAACAAGTTGAGGTAACGTAGAATTGGCTATGTCTTGTACGTTTTCGTCAAAGCTCCCTATCTAGAAATAAGGCTTTGTGAAGAGCCTTTTGCATAATGGATGCTATTATAGCTTAAAGATTTGCATATAGAGGTCAGCAGGTTCTTTCTTTTTTCATGACTACATCACAAGTAGGAAAGGTCGCCATTGAAATTGAATAAAAGCTCGTTCACTATAGCTTAAAATTAATCGCGTTTTCTTAATTTCATGTTCAACCACACACTTAAATAAAATAAAATAAAATAAAATAAAATGACAACCTAGCTTTCTCATTTCTTCATCGTCCCTCCTACTGTTTAACCAAAGATTGTCACAAATATCAACAATATCATTTTTCCCCGCATTCCATAAGGAAGATTCATAATATCCATTCAGAGAATGGCGTCAGAGTACAATTCCAGAGGAACTTCCCCATAAACATGGGATGGTAAAGTTTGTCGAAAGTAGTTTGAAGTTTCATGTGAGATTAGAAGAGATTTGTGAAAATGTTCTGTATTTATCCATTATACAAAGGCATATATATAATATTTACAATTATCATATTGGGTTAGGCCCACACTAAACCTTAATTATCAGAATACAATCTAACACTCCCCCTCAAGCTGGAGCATACAAATTGTAGGTTCCAAGCTTGTTACAAATATAATTGACTCGAGGACCCCCGAGAGACTTAGGGTGTGTTTGATAGGATTCCAGGAAAAGGAATTCCCGGAAAAGGAATTCCCGGAAAATCGATTCCCACCATTTTCTTGGATTGAGTTTTCCAGGAAAATCATTGTTTTTGTGCTTTAAGGACTTGTACTTGGAAAACGAATTCCCGGAAAACAAATGCAATCAAACACACAAGTTAGAAAATGATTTCCTTGATTTGACATTTTTCGGGAAAATATTTACCAATCAAACACACCCTTAGTGAATATATCAGCTAGTTGGTCATTTGATCGAACATGACTAGTAGCAATATCCCCAGAAAGGATCTTCTCTCGAATGAAATGACAGTCAATCTCGATGTGTTTAGTCCTCTCATGAAAGACAGGATTGGCAGCAATGTGGAGAGCGGCTTGGTTATCACATATAAATTTCATTTGCTGACACTCCATAAATCTCAGCTCCTGAAGTAACTGCTTCAGCCACATAAGCTCACACGTAGCTTTAGCCATAGCCCTGATTCGCCTGCGGTAGATAGAGCAACAATCGATCGCTTACTCTTCCAAGACACCAAATTTTCTAACAAAGACACAAGATCCGGTGGTTGAGTGTCTATCATGTGGGCTGCCTGCCTAATCGACATCTGAATATCCAACCACTTCGGTATGCCCTTTATCTTCATATAGTAAGCCTTTACCTGGTGCTTTCTTGATGTACTTCAAAAGCGAATAGCGACATCCCAATGACTATCACACTGAGCACTAAAGGAACCGACTCAAAACACTCACAACGAATGAGATATCGGGGCGTGTCACGGTGAGATAATTAAGTTTCCAATAAGTCTCCGGTATTTGCCAGGATCGATAAGGGCTCCCCCTGACAAGGAAGGAGCTTGACATTTGGATCCATTGGGGTTTCTGCTGGTTTGCAATTCAACATGCCTGTCTCTTCCAAAATGTCGAGGGCATATTTCCGTTGGGAGATAAGAACACCCTGTTGGGACTGAGCAACCTCTATCCCTAAGAAATATTTGAGTTTCCCCATATCTTTAGTCTCAAAATGATGGAGGAGATGGTGCTTTAGCCTTTGTATGCCTTTTTGGTCATTCCCAATGATAACGATATCATCCACATAAACAACCAAATAGATGCAACAATGAGAGGCGTGACAAGAAAATCTTGAATGGTCACCACTACGAGTCATGCCAAATCATGGACGATGGAACTAAAACGCCCAAACCAAGCTCGCAGTGATTGTTTCAAACCATAGAGGAGCGGCGAAGTCGACATACCAATCGGACTCCCCTGAGCAACAAACCCAAAGTGGTTGCTCCATATAAACCTCTTCGCTTAAGTCACCATGAAGAAAGGCATTCTTAACATCCGGTGATAGAGGCCAATGATGCATGGCAAAGAATTGATAGGAGGAGACGAACGAGGACATTTTAGCAACCGGGAGAAGGTGTCACCATAATCAAGTCCATAAATGGGTGTATCCCTTTGCAACAAGACGTGCTTTCAAACGGTCCACGCCGCCATCGGGCCAACTTTGATGGTATAGACCCAACGACAACCCACGGTAGATTTACCAGAGGAAGAGGCACCAAATCCCAAGTGCCGAGTATGTAGGGCGGACATCTCATCAACCATGGCCTGACGCCAACCTGGGTGTGAAAGAGCCTCGCAATGATTTAGGAATAGAAGCGAGAAGACAAAGACGACCTGGCGGTATATGATGGAGATAAGCGTTGATAGGCGACAAAATTGTAAATAGGATAAGGATTACTAGTAGAACGAATACCTTTACGCTCGGCGATGGGGACGATCCAAGGCAAGATCGAGTCTCAAGGTGCAACCGAGTAGAAGGTGAGTCAGAAGGCGCGAGGCGATGGCGGCTCGGGTGACGGAGAAGGATCGGACTGGTGTAGAGGCGGATGTGGGTGTCTGAACTAGGTTCGGCGATGGCTCGATGGGAAGTTGATTAGAGGGCCGAGGCGGCGATGGTAAGTGATTAGAGGAGGTGGTGAGTCTGTAGGAGGTGTTATACAATCGAGGGAAAAAGATATTTGGAGAAGGAGAATTGGTGGCCGAGATATCACGGGAGAGGAGGACCGGTGTCGGGTAAAACATGTGAGAGGTCGAGGCATGTGTGACAAAAGGAAAATAGGGTGTCATCTCAAAGAAGGTGACGTCTGCAGAGACAAGGTATCGCCAGTAGGTCGAGAGAAGCAACGGTAACCTTTCTCAAGCGAGAGTAACCCAAAAAGACACACTTGAGTGCTTTGGCACGCAACTTATCGTTCCTCGGTGAGGTTATGAACAAAACAAGTGCACCCAAATACACGAGGAGGAATGCAGTAAAGTGGTTGAGTAGGAAACAACATAGAGTGAGGAACCGATTCTCAGAAGACGGAGGGACGGCATGCGATTAATTAGATAGCATGCGGTAAGAACAAAGATCGCCCAAAAACGAAGTGGAACGTGAGTATGTATTAGGAGAGTGCGAGCCGTCTCGACCAAGTGTCTGTTTTTACGCTCCGCCACCCCATTTTGTTGAGGAGTATAAGTGCAAGACGACTGATGAATGATACCCTGAGATGCCATAAATATTTGGAACGAAGTAGAGAAATACTCGCGTGCATTGTCACTACGGAGAACACGGATTGTAGTACCAAATTGGGTTTTAACTTCGGAACAAAATGTTTGGAAGATAGAGAATAACTCGGAACGGCTTTTCATCAGAAATAGCCAGGTGCAACGAGAGAAATCATCAACAAACGTCACGAAGTAACTAAACCCCAAGGTGGACTGGACACGACAGGGACCCCAAATATCCGAATGAACCAAGGCAAAGGGTGACTCTGCTTGTTTATTGGCACGACTGGGGAAAGAACTACGAACATGTTTTCCTAATTGATAGGACTCGCACTCTAAAGTAGATTGACCTGTAAGATTTGGTACCATCTTTTGTAATTTCTGTAGGCTAGGATGGCCCAAACGGTGATGAAGGATGGAAGGTGAATCGGTCGCAACACATGTGATAGGTGACGGTGATGGCGATGGCGATGGTGTAAGGTAATATAACCCACGATACTCACGCCCTACTCCAATCGTACTCCCAGTGTTCCGATCCTGGACAAGAACCGAATTAGCCATGAAAGTAACAGAATAATGTAGTTTTTGGGTTAACTTCCTAACAGAGACTAAATTAAAAGGACAACCTGGGACAAAGAGGACAGAATCTAATGATAATGAGTGTGAGAGTCTTACTTGGCCAACGCCTTTAATCTTAATTTAAGAGCCATCAGCTAAGGTAACAGTGGAAGAAATGTTTGAATAAGAAATATGGGAAAATAAATTTTTGTTACCAGACATATGATCAGAGGCACCCGAATCAAGCACCCAAGGGCCAAGAGGTGATGATTGTGAGATGTGGGCAACGGAGCTCTCAGTTGGATTTCCCAAGGTGAAAGACAAAAGTTACTTGCTTCTCTTACAAGGTCGGCCATGAAGTTGGTAGCATCGATCCACCGTATGACCAAATTTATGACAGTGAGAGCAGCGAGGGGGATACACTCCTTTAACTAAGGCCGCCATGAAATACCGTAAGAATACCACAAAAAGAGACAGAAAGCTGTGGCTGCTAGGGTTTTTTTTTTTTTTTTTTTAATTATAAATTTCGATGAACAGTAGCGCAGTGAATAGTGCTGCGATGAACAGTAGCGCAGTGAACAGTGCCCGATGAACAGTAGCGCAGTGAACAGTGCCCGATGAACAGTAGCGCAGTGAACAGTACTGCGATCAACAGCAGCGCAGTGAACAGTGATGCATGAACAGTACCGAGGTGAATAGTAGCATAATGAACAGTACTGAGATGAACAGTAGGCTGCTAGGGTTTGTGATAAAAAAAAAGGATGGTTGGAATGAAGCACAACCAAGTAATCCAAGAATTTTCTCACTATTGCTCTGATACCATGTGAGATTAGAAGAGATTTGTGAAAATGTTCTGTATTCATCCATTATACAAAGGCATATATATAATATTTACAATTATCATATTGAGCTAGACCCACACTAAACCCTAATTATCAAAATACAATCTAACATTTCAGATAGGCGTTGTTATGGGTAATATGGCTCATGCTTTAATGCCAACTAGTTGGCACCTTATGGTGCCAACATGTTGGATGGACGCCACTTGCCCCCCACCATCAGTGGAGTAAGTGTGCGTGGACACGTATCGGCCATCCAGAGCAAGCTGACACCATAAAGTGCCAACTAGTTGGCATTAGAGCAAAAGTGTGGGTGATATATATGCATTTTCAATTAAATTTTACTGCAAAGCTTTGGATGTTCATGAAAGAGGCCTTTTTAAGCTATGACTTTGCGAGCTGATCTCTTGACTTACTGAGACTTGCGACTCAAGGCAACTAAGGTGTCTGCCCAGTAGTCTTGTCCTTTGTGAACATCTTATTGGCTTTCTTTACTTTTTGGGCTCTATTTTATACGTAGATGGTCATTTCCCCTCTCCCCTTAGAGCTTGCATGGAAAAGCTACATTCAAAATTACTGGTTCTTACACGTATTTTCAAGCACACATTCTATGATAAAAAGTTACTTTATATGTCCCTTCCGTAACTTTATTTACTTGTTAACTACTCATTTGCTCAGAAAATCACTTTTTCCCTCAAAACAATTTTGTCAAACGAGAACTAGAGAAGAAACCTTGCAAGTGGCTAATGATATCAAAGAATGGGAAGAAACTTACTTTCGATGGATGTTATAGTCAAATATGATGATCCTTTTAAAATGAATCCTATTAGTAGTAATGATGCAATTGACGTCTAGGTTTTTTCTACTTCCTATTTGTATTTAGATGTTCTTTTGCATTACTTTATTGGTTCTGTCGAGGCCATGTCTCAAGGTACCTCAAGGCTCACACCTCTAACCTCACATTACATAGATAAAATCTGTACTGTACATCATTGGTCCTTTTCAAACATTACAAGGCTATACCAAACAGGCTTCGTGCTTGTTTCTCTAGTTATTTGGAGGCAAAACTGATACCGGGAGAACGTGGTTTAAAAGTGATGAAATGTGGGTCCCACATAATGTATGGGTAAACTTGCATTTGACAAAAAATGAATTGTAGAAATAGCTGGACCAAACAAGCTCACATCACATCACATGGTTACTTGTAAAGGTTTGTTGACTTGTTACCATAACAATCGTCTCTCTTAAAATCGTTCATCATTCATCATCTTCTTCCACCGCAACTAAGGTACCATCTCTTCTTTCAGGTCGCAATTCCAGTGGTCCCCACAATCAAAGTCTTGGTCACATTTACGAAGTTTGAAGAATTACAGCCATCGGATGAGTTCTCCACTCCCCCCTCAAGCCCCCCGTTTGCAAGCACAGAGAGCCCTTCGGTGAGGAACCCATCAACCTCATCTTGGTTCCGGTGGATAAAGTCTCCTTATCGCTCCCAGAGTTTTTCTACCAGCGGCTCGACCAGTAGGATCGAAACCATTCAAGATCCATTCTCAATCCCGTCTGATTATACATGGATCACGGCTGAAGAAAAGAAAAAGAAAATGCAAGAAAAAAATAAACTGAAAAAAGGGAAGAGTCAGAAGTTGAGATCATAAGCTTACTTGGGTTGTTGACTCGAGAAATTTCTTTCGTTGAAATGGTCGGTTAAAATAGAACTGATTCTTGAATATACTTGTAAGGAACACAGACTATTGTTTCATTTTGGATGTGGATAAAATTGGCCATTGTTTAATCCAACGTTTGTTTTTACTAATCTTACGACAGAATGGGAAGCTTGATGTGTGGAAAATCGAACACTTTACATCTTGAGATAATAAAATGTCGATTTTGTTTGTCGAAGACAAGATGCTTCCTTCATTTTCCAGATAAAAGAAGAGTCATCAGATGGACAACTTTATACTGCTTAAAATGAATACATGAGTTTAATCGTCTACATTTCATGTACTTAAGGTTGGGATTATACAGCCGTTATTGAATTACACACGTACAAGAATTGCGCACTTCTCGTAGCTCCTCCTCTTCTGAAAAACTGTAAATACAGAAAGACGATTTTGTCAGACTGACAATTTTTCTATTCTTTAAAATCACTTTTATCCTCTCCTATAACTTTTTTATAGCCACAAGGTCAGAAAAAAGCTAAGCATACCTCGACTCGAATTCTTGAACAAGAGCAATATCTTTGCCATGTGCATCAGACCAACTAACTTTTCTTGTTCCTCCTGTACTTGCAGCTTTCTTGAGATTACTCTTAAGAGGAACAGATGATTCTAATTGTTGAACTCCATTTGATGCAATACTTCTATTGTCCATTTCACCATTGGATGATCTCTCATTGCACCTATTTCTCTTGTCCGCAAAGGATTGTTGTCTACTAATGTTGTTGTGTTCGTCCTCTTTGCTGTCTGAATTCCTTGCTGCTACATAGCACGAGCACACGAGAGTGGTGCACCGGTTATGCGCTGACGCCGCCAGAGTACAGAGTCGAGTGAATCTTTACCACTCGTTTTACTCTCCCGATTTATAATATTTTCCTTGTTCGATTTGATAGGCTATAAGGAACATGTATATTGAAAATGTTTTACAATTATGAGTGATTATGATAGTGTTGCTTCATAGTTAAGATAGTGTGGATTGGGATCTTTGGTTTGTAGATTGGAAGCTAAAGATGGTTGTGTTGAGATTCAGTTATAATCATATACTCGTGCAGATCCTCCACTATGAGTTGTTTTCTTTTCCTTGGGCCATTACACTCATCACTCATTAGCTTGGGTGAAAACGAAATAGGTAAAAGCATATAAAAGCGAAAGGATAACAATATTGATCATCATTCCTTATTAATCATCAACGATGTAAGATTTAATTAGTTGTAATTAATATGTTGTCTTGATTGTTATCTTAAATTTATAATTTAAAATGATAAATCACTAAATACCACATAACTGATGATTCATGAACATTTGGATATAAATCGAAATAACATTAGTCTAAATTAAAATAAAAAATGTTTCCCCTTTTATTAAATCGTGGTATTGTAAGACTAAGAGTGATGTTTAATCTAATGATTCTAGACTCTGTACTACATAACCTAATTTGATATGTCGTTTTTGTAATTGTTGTCTTAAATTTAGGATTTAAAACTATAAATCAATTAATTAATACCATGTAACTAATGATTGAAGGAACTTGATTACAAAAAATAATATTCAATACTCCCCTTTTTATTAGATCAATATATTGTGAGACTGTTATGAATAATAATTGAAGTGTTATGAATAATTGAGAATAATTTGGTGGTTATGAATTATGAGGAATAATTTGGTGGAGGAATAATTTGGTGGAGGAATAATTTGGTAAAAGATGTAATTATTATATGTGAATGACTATTATACCCTTGATGAAATTATGTAATTACGATTGTGCCATTCGAAGTTTTCCTATAAATAGGGCTTCAGTTATTAATGAAATACATTCCTGAGAATTCCTTAGAATTCATTCTCTCTAAATTCTCTCTATTGTTTCTATACTTTTATAACACGTTATCAAGACGAGCCTCTAAATTTCTTCAGTAATATGAAAGAAGATGCTTCACACAGATCTTATGTATGATCTTCAGACGTAAACCTGATTATTACCAATGAATTAATTCATCCTCATCAATCCTAAATAACTCTCTTTTGCAAATACATCATTGAAAATTCCTTTGTTTCATATTCTTCTCCCCACAATTCTCATTCTACACAACCCGCTTTGAGATGTCCAAATTCCAAAATTGGAAGAATGGAGTCCAAAGAATTTTCCGATCACGTAAATGGATTGTAAGTAAATCTCATCCATGGAATAATTAGAGAAAGGGAAAAAGGTAAATCATATGATTTTATAATATAATAATATATTAAACTATAACATTCGTTTATTGAGATATAAGGAGTATACATTATCAAAATCAAATTTTCTCGACTCCATTATACTCGATTTAACGAGCTTGATTTGACACCAACATTGATAGGGTAATAACTCGCTTTGAAATATGTTATTATCAAACTTTCAAAATTTACAAATCAAGACACCAACTTTTGAAAAAGTTACAAAATAATCATTGAATATTTTGATATTGATAAATTGAAGTAGAAAGGAGATAATTTTCCAATCGTAAAACATTAATAAAATATTTTTGACAATTTTACCTTATGAATTGGAATGGACAATTTTACCCTTAGGGTAAACCGACCTAATTTTGACTACAAAGGAAAAATGGATAGAATATTCATGAAGAAATTCTAAATCCATTGATTATATAAAATGGCTTGAAGTCCATTTGAGTTAAAAGATCGAATATTAATGTAACTCAAGAGCTCAATTACATAACGCATTTATTCTGAAGGATAAGTGTGCTCTTGTATAAGTAATGAGTATTTGTTCTGAAGAACAAATTTGCTCCCGTGAGAAGCTAGCTCAATATTTAATTCTCAGCACTTTATTTACTGCAATTTAATTATCGCAATACCTCCTACTTGATGATGGGTTCAAACCGTCACTAAACGGAAGGTTTTATATATTTACGCACTTTATATGCTAAGTGATGGGTGAATACCTTCTCACTAAGTTAGATCCTACTCTGAAGCAAGTAGTTAAATATTATGCAATTTAATTCTTGCTATTTAAATTCGTAGATTTATATTTATTGCAATAATTCCCATAAGGTAGGTTCGACCACCTATTGGAGGAAATTTAATTTCTAATTTAAATTTATGCACTTTATAGTTTGAGTATATTTCCAATGTGGTGGGTAATACCACACGATTGGTGTGCATATTTCCAATGTGGTGGGTTATACTACACGATTGGTTATAACGAATCCTACCCGTAAGAAGTAGTTGATCAAATATTCTAATCATACTCTCGAAGAAGTAGACGATGAGAATAAAATTACTTCTTCATATATACCGAATATTAATGGAGAAAATTGAGTAAGTGGTACTTGAAGTCACCATTGGATAAATAGATGAAAATAAAATGCTCAATAGATCCCATGTTGATAAATCAAAGATAATATATCGCATGGAGAAATTATATGAAGTAATCTCATCGATGATATGAGATTGTATTAATATGAGAATAAAATGCTCTTGAAGAAGCATAATCACTAGATTTCTGTATTTGAATAAAGCCAATATGATATTATTATTACTCCAGAAGAAGTACAAAACAAATCGAAATGGAACATATTGAGAATATCAAAGATGGCATTAAACACTTCGAAAATATAGAAATGTAAAAAGAATATACATACTGAATCCATAAATGAGGGATGCGTCTCGAGAGTATAAATACTCCGTAACTCTGCCACCATCAACATTAGGATTCATAATGAAATATTTAAAGGATCCGAATTTCTTTTTCGCTTGACACCAAGTGGTCCTGCGTAATGACTGGGCTTCCACAGCATTCTTGAACATATGCATGAAATTTGATGAGTAGTTCATCAACAGCACCAGCGTAAATAAGTATTTTTCTCATTTGAATGAGAGATAAACTTATTATTTACACTCGATCTAGAAACGCTTAGTAAGCCATCAAAGAAATTATTAATATTCAACAAACCTATTGGTTTGACATGAAAGTTCCACCGCCAACGAGGCTATATTGAATATTTCCTCCAGGTGTGTTGTAGCGCTGGAAGGACAATGAAAGCATCACTATTATTCATCATATACATCATGCAGTTGTGGATGGATTGTGCTTGTAGCCCCAACCCTGCTGGACCCATGGTAGAACTAGCTCCAATTCGAGTATTAGATCCAACTAGATGGAAAGGTATTACGCTCAAAACTCTTATTCCCCATGATTGTGCGGCCATTATAAGTCTAGCTAAAAGTTTGTTGTTGGTTCCTCCGTATAGTATATTGATTTCTTGTCTCCCTAACTCTTTTACGAGTCGGTTTGCCATATCCACATATTGGATATGGCCTACCAGTTTAGATTCACCAAGAATACATACGGTTTTAATTTGGCGAGGTAAAGGCTGACTTGTATGAGATGATTCTAAAATCTCCATATCCATCTCTACTCCTATCTCTCTTTTTGCACTCTACTTTTAATGTATGAACATGAGAGATCTATGAATCCCTCTATTTAAAGAAAAATTTTCAAACCAATAATTGAGTGCACTATTTACTTTTTGACAAATATGAAAGAGAAAAAAATGCAAATTTTTTTAAAGTGAAAATGACATATATCTGTTTATGATTGAAAAATAATATATATATACATATATATATATATCTTAAAATCGAAAAACAATATTTACAATTACAAGAAAAACATTGATCTTCGTTATTACACCGAGCTTCCTTATATTAATATGAGAAAATTATTATACTAAAATTTTCTACTAAATTTACAAACAGGATCTTCTAAAGTAAGTTTTTCAAGACTGTAACGCGCTTGTTGATCTTTGAATTTGGCCCATAAGGCCATTAGCTCACCTTGTATCGTGTCCACTAGGATGTGTCTCAAGAGCCTGTTGAATATCATCCAAAGGCTCTTTACTCAATCCATCCTTAATGAATGCTATTTTATCTTCTCGGTTTACGGACAAGTACCCCAGATTTACATCGAGTGTCACATGTCCATCGAGCACACTTTGTAGCATCCTCCTAATCTTTTTGCTCTCCGTTTCTTTGAAAAACTACTTTTACCCATACCAGGCATATATTTAGAAGGAATTGAAATCTCACCAGGATAATCAACCTTTGCTTCAATCAAGCATCGGATATCTTGTGGGATACCCTTATTCATTAGCATCCTTAATCTTTCCAGCTACATCGATAAATCCTTTTTAGGATTTTGACTCGATAGTGATGGATAGTATTTTCGAAGATTTGAGAGCATATGATCCATTATAATGTATAGACCCTTGTTAGGATGAATTTTGCAATAATTTTGATGATTTATTTATAGAATAATACGACGCTGTATGAAATAAGACTCGATTTTAAATAAAGCGTAAGAGCTACGATTTCGGAATTAAATAATAGCGGATGTGATGCGTATGAGTTGTAACTCTGTTTGAACAAGAGTAGACAATAATGTCACCAAAAGATGATGGAATATGTCGGTGAATTGTTTCTATGATAAATCATGTTGAGCACTATACATACTAGTGAAATCGATATAAGAATTTCTTGAACTAGAAGTTCAATAATACTGCTTTGCAATACCTGGATCGACCATCCCGTTTAAATAATTATTGAAATCAATATTTCAAGTGAAGAATTAAAGGAATTCTTCAATGATTGTTCTCGATAAATGATGAAATCATTACTAGCCAATATTGGGAATAAATCCCAAATATATCCTGGAATAAAGGATGAGAAGTATGGGCTCACTCATCCTCCATGTGGACTACTAGATATTATGATATGGATCCACTAGATAGTCACATGTGTATATGATTCGTAATTTGAAATTTATTTAAATATTTGCTCACTGATGATGAGCATGATTTTCAGATTTAATGATAAAGCTAGTAAATGTATATCCCAATACTTGAATAAATCCTAAAGGATTTGAGTATGCATACAAGTGGGATATTATATGGCAAATTATTTAAAATCCTCAAATAAATTGCCGATATCGAGAATAGAATGCAAACGGTCTAAATTTATTAAGGCTGAATGATGAGAACATATATGATTAAAATCATACCAACTGTATGAGTTTTGGTGTTCTAAATTTTCTCAAAGATGAGGGGAGTATTAAAGGTTGAAAATAAATGCATCATGTTATATCCTCGAAATTAAAATATGAACTTGAAGTTCAAAGATGCATAAAGATGCTATGAACAATCACATATATGCTCCCGATTAAGATGCTTTGATAAGTTAGCACGCTTGAAGCGTTGATATTATGAGATTTCCCAAACATATATATCAAAGCAAATTATAAAAGATGGTCTTAATAACGGAGGCATATGCTCTTGAAGAGTATATAGACATAACTATATTGTGTAATCCTACAAGAGGATTGATAATGAGATATCTCGATAAGTTATGTCGATATGGGGAAAGAAATGAAATTGAAAAGTGTCGACACGATATGAAAATGTAGCGCTACATATGATCAATGATAATGAAAATATTGAGATATATTGAAGATGATAAATGGTGAATGTGAAATCTTTAACTTATGAGATGATGAGATGATGATGACTAATGCTCAAGTTTAAAGATAAGCATGGTGGTCATTATATGTTGCATGCTCATGAAAGTTAAATTACCGATCGTGTGTAGTAAATTTAAAAGGAAATTAAAGGATCGGATGAGCTAAACCCGTGTTTATGAGTACCCTAAAGGGTGAACTAAGCCCTGGGAATGAAATAACCTATTAAGTGAGTATTAAATGTTAAATGATATATTTTAAATGTTAGTTAGTTATGAAGGTTTACTTATATGTTTACATGTTTTTACAATGAATTTATATGCTTTAAATTGTGTATTTGGAGACATGTGTTCATGGTGAATGTTTTGTAGTTGTGTAAGAAAATTGATGCACTCTAAATGAACGAAGAGTATAAAATCAATGTATATGATACTCATACAAATGTATGAAAGATTTTGAAATGCGCAAAGATACTTTGTATAAAATACGCTGCGTTGCACTCTTTTTCCTCGATCGAGGTTTTATCCCATTGGGTTTTCCTAGCAAGGTTTTTAATGAGGCAACTTTAAAGGCGTATTCACATGAATAATGTACTCTTTTTCCTTCATTAGGGTTTTTCCCTTTGGGTTTTTCCTAATAAGGTTTTAACGAAGCATATTCATGGTATATTGAGAACGATATGAGAAATTGATACGTTGTATCTATTGGATCAAGTTATAATGGAGTGATGCTTTAGATCCAAACGATGATGATATTGAAATCATTTACCGTAAGTAAAGATATCGATTCAAGATATGAAATCGAGCGTTAATTGTACTCTTTTCCTTCGATCAAGTTTTTCCCACCGGGTTTTCTTGACAAGGTTTTAACGAGGCAAAGACGTGAATACTATATGCATGATAGACATCGTGGGGAGCAATGTTTTGATGAAGCGAAGATATAACCACTCCAAGCTATCCCGCAATCGGTTTGGAAGTTTTTCCCACCTGGGTTTTCTCCAAACGGATCCGTAAGACATTTGTATTAATAGTCATTCAAGGGAGTGTTATGAATAATAATTGAAGTGTTATGAATAATTGAGAATAATTTGGTGGTTATGAATTATGAGGAATAATTTGGTGGAGGAATAATTTGGTGGAGGAATAATTTGGTAAAAGATGTAATTATTATATGTGAATGACTATTATACCCTTGATGAAATTATGTAATTACGATTGTGCCATTCGAAGTTTTCCTGTAAATAGGGCTTCAGTTATTAATGAAATACATTCCTGAGAATTCCTTAGAATTCATTCTCTCTAAATTCTCTCTATTGTTTCTATACTTTTATAACAGAGACTAATATGTTAGTAATGGTTAAAATCTAACAATTCAAGACTTTGTCACACACTCACACATAATATTAATTAGACGTAATTGGTATGTCGTTTGATTATCTTAAATTTAGCATACAAAATGATAAATCAATTAATATCAAGTGGCAGTTGATAAAACACTCGGTTATAAATAACATTATTATAAATGAAAATGAAAAATATTTCCCTCTTTATTAGATCGAGGTATTGTACTAAAATCTGAGTGATGTTTTAAATCTAATAATGCAAGACTCTACGTTTTATCAACTTGTATTTTAACATTTGCAAAACACACAAGAAATTTGCATATATTTCTAATTTATCTATGCATTTTTTAAATTTAATCTAGTTTTGTTGCCTTAATTTCTATTTTGTTATTGTCTCGTCCAATCAAAATAATTTACATAATTAACGTAATAGAGTTCATGTGTACGTCAACTCTTTGATTGAATTAGAGACAGAAAAAGCCATAAATTCAGAATGAGTAAGGGGAGGGCCAGAAATTGTTTTGTTTGATAATGTCATTTTTCTCTTTTGCTTTCTTAAAGCGAAGGGGAAAACTGAAAAGTACAAAGGCGTGTGTGTTTTCAATATAAAGCACTATTTGCACTCATAATTGGGTTACATTTATAATTATGTTGTCTTCAAAATCCTAACAATTCATATGAACAGCAAAAGTACGGTTCCAGGGGAGAAGATTCAAAATCTTTGGCCTCTCTCACAATTGGAGTGGGCTCCCGCCCCTGCACTCAGGGGACTATGTGTAGGGCTGAAGTTTGGTCGAAGATAATTGGGTCGGAGGAGAAAATTTTCATTCATATGAATGCAGACATCATAAGCAAAATCAAAGTTGTTAGCTAAGAGATATCAATATCTATCAAGCATATGAGATTGCCATAAGCCCATAACCCACCTTGGGTCGAGCGTGTTGAGACATTTTTTTAAACTCGATGCAATTAGATTGTGTCATATAACATCAAAGTATCAATTATAATTTAAACAGTTAAAAAGGAAGGGCGAAAACACGCAAATTGTTGCTTTACTCATCTCATAGACATAAAACACAATTTAATAAATTAGTACACTGCTTCTTTGCGGCAGTGATAAACCATAAAAGATAATTTTTTTTCTTATTTACTTACAAATCATAAAAGATCATTTTTCTGGCATAGTCAAGAAAATTAATTGAGTTTTTCTCTCTTTTTTATTTAATGAGACAGAGAAGTAAACTCCGTCAGTGATTAGGTGTTGGAGGGAGAGATAATGTTGTTTTAGGCCATCTCCTATGCAATTATCAATTCCCAAAAATGATTCTAGACAGAGATAGATACAACAATTGTGAATGAGTCCCATATTTTTCTAGTTTTTTATTTTCTTTAAACACGTTTCTCCCATTTCCCCCACATTTTGTTTACTTTTTCTTTATAAATTTACGCCATGTTTAGAATAGACACAGAATTCTTCCACTATTATTTTATTATTATTTTTGAAGATACACATTTTATATGTAACTCTAGCATTAGTGTGTGTTTCTTTCTTCCTTTCCTCTTATATCTCTTATTTTTTTTTAAAGAAAATTCAAGATACAGGTATTTGAACAGTGATGGATAATACTACACTGCTACTTCCAACTTCCTCATCCGTCAAATGAAAAATGCCTGATGTTCTACATGCATAAACACAACAGAAAATATACATGTATAGACAATGGATGCTTGCCTTCTCTGTCGTTCCCCCGATGTTCTACCAAGAACAAATTCTTCATCACGTTTTGGATCTCAGGACGCCATTGTATTACTCCAAAAATGCACTAATTTCAATCAATTGAAGCAAATCCATGCAAAAATAATCCGAAACGGTCTCGGTAAGGAATCGTTAATCGCCACACAGCTTCTTCGTCTTTGCTGCACCTACAAGAAAATCGACTACGCGACGTCATTATTCCATCAGATTCAAAATCCAGAAACCTTTGCTTGGAATATCCTCATCAGAGCTTACACTTCCAACGGCCGTCCGTACAGTGCGATTCATTTATACAATCTCATGATTTGCCGAGGCGTGCCGCCAGATAAATTCACTTTCCCGTTCGTGATTAAAACGTGTTTAGCTTGTTCTCGCCTTGATAAAGCGAGGGAGGTGCATGGATTCGCTATCAAATCAGGGTATTCTCGAGATGTTTACTTGAATAATGTGTTGATGGATTTGTATTTCAAACACCAATTACCAGATGATGGAGTTAAGGTGTTTGATAAAATGCGTGTGAGACGTGTTGTCTCGTGGACGACTGCTGTTGCTGGATTAGTCGCCTGCAACAGATTGGATGATGCAGAAAACCTGTTCGATGAAATGCCTGTGAAAAATGTAGTCTCTTGGACAGCTATGATCAACGGCTGCGCCAGAAGCGAAAAACCCGAGAAGGCATTTGAGTTGTTTGCAAGAATGCAAGCTGAGAATGTATGGCCAAATGAATACACTCTCGTTGGTCTTCTTATTGCTTGCTCTAAGCTCGAGGGCCTCAAATTGGGCGCACATATACACGACTTTGCAATCAAGAATGGTTTCAAGATTGGGGCTTACCTAGGGACAGCCCTAATTGACATGTATAGTAAATGTGGTAGCCTAGAGAGTGCTAGACGAGTGTTTAGCGAAATGGAAACTAAGAGTTTAGCAACGTGGAACACGATGATCACCAGTCTTGGGGTTCATGGGTGCGGCGAAGAAGCTATTGCTGTTTTTGAGAAGATGCAAATGCAGAATGTACGGCCGGACATTATTACATTGGTTGGTGTTGTGTGTGCTTGTGTGCAAATGAGTAATCTAGAGTTAGCTCATGCGTACTTCAATTACATTACCCAACGCTATAGCATTCCGTCGAGCTTAGATCATCGGTATGTGTCCATGGCTGAAGTATATTGCAACTTGACACACAGTGAGTATCCCATGAGTTAGAGACACACGTATGCATTAACGAAGGGATTTGCCGTTGATCAGCAATTAGCACACAAAACAAAATGACTACTGATTGTATCATTCGTGATGACGCATCACGTCTACTAGTTTATGTTATCGTAAAGCTAGTTTTCTCTTTTTCGAATTTTTGCATTTTACAACTCTAGTGAGATATATATCTCTATATGCAATCACATGTTTAGAGTATACTTATATTAGGAGAATATATTTTATCATGGTCCTATCCTACCTCCTTGGGTCGAAACTCAATCCCCTCGACAATAAGGCCACCTTCCCTATGAAGACTCTCAATCTCCACAAATTGGGCCTCAAGTATATCACTCTCTTCGCCTTTGTCATTGACGTATTCTCCCAGTTCAATATCGTTCCACCCGTCATCTTTCTCATTCTGCATATGACCATTTTGATTAGCCATGCGTCTCCACAGCCGTTCTAAATATACAGTTTGCCTTCAACCTCGACTATGCCTTGCCGAACAAGTTTGACAGACAGCCTTAGATGGCCAGTCGAGATATATATTACTGTAAAAAATATATCGAACACAAAAAATTAAAATAAAAAAAATCAAAAATAAAAAAACTATCCCACCCCCACCCTCAAAAACCCACCAGCAGCACCACCACCACAATGGTCGTGGTGGGGGCGAAACCAACACCAGCTGGTGGTCGAAACCAGTCGATCGCTGCTGGTGATTGACCAACTGTCGACCACCACCAGCAGCTAGTGGTCGAAGCCACCAGATCTCGGATCTTTTGGTTCCACTAGATCCAAGATCTGGATCTGGTGGTGGTGAAACCAGCAGCAGCTGGTGGTGGTTTGGTGGGTTTTTGATGGTGGGGTGGGGTAATTTTTTTTTATTTTACTTTTTTGTGATAAATTTTTTGTGTTCGATATATTTTTTCCAGTGATATATATTTCTAATAAAATTTTTTTTAGGTACAACAATTATATTTATTATTAATTGTTGCTTAAAATCAAAATATGTGTGCATCTAATACTAAAGAAAAATTTCGAAAGACCACAGCAGCGATATGTTTTCGGAGAAGGGTTTTTTTATTTTTAATTTTATTTTTTGTGATTAATTCTTTGTATTCGGTAAATTTTTTATAGTGATATGTTTCTATATGTTTCTAATAAAATTTTATTTAAATACATCAATTACATTTATTAATTTATCTATATTTATTGCGTACAGTATATGTTGTAAAAACTATTTAACCAATATGAAATTAATTACTGATGAAAAAAGCATTCATAGAAAAAAATAAAAGGTAAACTTTAATTAAAATTTGAGACCAAACGCACACAAATTTTTTTTTTTACCATTTGAGCTACTTTTTTTTCGGTCTAGAAGCGTAGTCGATACACAGGAAATATTTAGGATTAATTTACATATTATATTAATTTGGTATTTTTGAATTAAAATTAATTCAACTAATTTACTATTAAAGTAAAGTTAACTATTGGTATTTTCGGTACATGATCCCAAACTATCGATTTCACAGGACCCCCGGACCATTTTACCTTTACACTAAAAGACAAAACAGGGGCCACTAAAAGATAAAATAGGGTTATTTAATGGTCAAATTGGATGGCAAACGCTTTCAGGGTTCTGTCGCGACAATTTCTCATTGTTTAGGAGGTAGGATGATGAAAAAAAAGAATAGAGTTGGAATTATATGAAAATTGATAGTTTGGGGGTAGTAGGAAAATAACCCATTTAATTTTTATTTTTGCTTTTAGCATTTGGAATTTGACTAGGGCATGCAAAATCTTCAAGCAGGACTCTGAACAAGCTATTAAAAGAAGGCCGAATTATGAAGGAATTTACGAGTCTGCCAGGCGTGGAGCAGGAGACGAGAATCACAGAGACGAAAATGAAGTTCCTTTTTGGAAGAATAAATCAACGGAGAATCCGACTTCGCGATAATATCATCGGAATCCGGCGGTAGAAACAGCTCCCAGACGGAATCAGAATCGGCGGCGAATTTGAACTCCGAAGAAACAGTTGATGCGATACACCCGTCTTTCGGGGATGTTAATGAAATTATATAGGATATGCATTCCTCTGGTAATAACCAGAAATACGATAGCTTCTTCTTGTTGGTTTCATTCATCATAGATGATTTGTAATTTGCCGTCGGATTTATCAATGTTGGAAGGAGCTATCTTCTCCTACCGGCGCAGGCCCTTACCCACATGAATTTTCTCCTCACAGCCGCCCCGCAACCCAACCCCCCGGCCCCCACAACATCCCGGGGCTTTGTGGGGGGCTTGGCGGGGGGGGGGGCCGCAGTTTTGGTTGGTGTGCCACGTCAACCCGCTCGTGCAGGAGAACATTTTCGACATGGCCAAATAAAAAGAATTTCTTATGAAACGAGCACTTCTTTCCATTAATTAATTAATAAACCTTTTCTTTTTTGCGGTGAAATCTGTATATACGAGACTTTTAAAAAATTAATGATTGAATTACACCACTATTGTAGTGCTGGAAACTGTAGCAGCATGAATTCAAGGGGCCGAAATATGAGATCTTGGAATATGAATTTTTGGCAAAATAAAAAAGAAGATTAATGAGCTTTTTGATGAAACATGAAGTGACAACAATTTACTGTGAATGATATAGACTAACGTACGCTTGGTTTTTGCTCCATATGCAGATAAAACTCGTCATGATCGTGATTAATATAATCTGTGTAGATGGCCATGTATCCAGTACTTGGTATTGAAAATAGTCGAAACTTGAAATTAAAATTAATGAAATTATTAAAGAATTAACACTGATCTAATAGTTTTGTAATACCTTTTCAAATTTTAATCACTTATCTAAAACTTAGTTTTTTCTCAATAATCTCTATTAAACGAACGAGTGATCTACCCACGAATCACATTACAGAAGGAACATAAGTCACCAAACGAAACAAACATCAGAAGCGACAACAATGTAGGTCTTAGAGCCGCAGCTAGCAGATTGTTACGACGAAGCAAATCAAAAGTATCACGACAACATTTGTAATCAGGTTATAGTCTGTCACGATGATTCTACTCATTGGCCACGCATGATCTAACGTCACAAATTTTTCATATCGATAAAACGTGACAAATTTACCCAAAACGGTCCAAAATATGCGAAGTTGTCTAGGAACTGCAACTTGCAACTTTAAGAAAAAGTCAATTGCAAGCATCTCTGTAGAATTATTGATAACAAATAGTATTTATTTCTAATCTCAAGAACCAGAGTATAGGAACATTACGCCCACGCATCATGCCGCCCCGTAAACAAGCCCGAGCCCGACCTGTCAACAAAGTGTGTTGACAACATACAAAGATCAGAGAGCAAGATGTAGAGGTGGAATGTGACTCCTAATTCATTATCCAACAGAACTAAAATGCATTTTAATCCACGTTAGACAATGAATCAAGAAACCCAACAAACTAGATCCGCGATCGTCAAAACTAGCAACCAAAAGAGTTATTCGAAATAAATCAAAATCCAACTTCAGAGTTTACCCTGTGAATAAGCAACAAATTTTGGTATACTTTGCCTCGAAGATTTAGTCGAAATGTGTAAAGTTTACAGTTTGAGAGAGTCGGTTACAAGCGTCAAACGATTTACACCTGTCATTTGCCTCTCTCCTCCTGGAAATCTGGCACAAACGAAACAATACCACTTCCCTTTGGGATGTTCTTTGAGCCCAACGTAGCCATAATGGAACTTGCACTGTTGAAACATAAGTTGTCTATGTTAGCTTGTCAGCTTAAGTGGCACAGGTTGAAAG
The DNA here is from genome assembly GCA_018223645.1 of Jasminum sambac. Taxonomy (NCBI): domain Eukaryota; kingdom Viridiplantae; phylum Streptophyta; class Magnoliopsida; order Lamiales; family Oleaceae; genus Jasminum; species Jasminum sambac. The sequence goes on from CP073652.1 coordinate 34,745,327, forward strand.
ACAAAAAATGGATAATAAACACTCAAGAAACTACATCCATTCTTTCGCTCCCAATCCAGTACCCACATGTAGCTAGATGATGAGCAAGTGTTCCCATACTATCAGGGGGACACGTGTTGATCATCCAGCCCACGTGGGCACTGGATCGTTTGAGTCCATTCATTAGGTACATACATTGTGATTATCACATGCAAGTATGCAACCATGTCCCCATACGCTCAATTGGCCGTAGAAGGAATAAGTTGGCTCATTCAGGTCAACTGGTAGATCTAACTCCATACTGATTGGAGTTCTCTGTTACTGTTGCAAGGAGCGTCCTACAGAAAAAATAAAAATAAAAATAAAAATCTGTAAACATCAAAATTTAGCTTCTCTACAAATCAAGAACATACACTTAAGAGAAACAAGGGAATATAAATGAGAAACACATTTTGAACCCAAAGAATGTAGGTTTCATCACTTGTCTGTTGGAAAATCCCATACTGTTGCCATAAGACAAACGAGTATATAGAAATCACTACAACTTGCATATCATTGCATCCATTCTTAGAGTTTGTATGATAAAGCTTTTCCGAGAAGCAAAATGACTTTGAGATGGTGTGATCGGAAATGAGGGAAGAAAAAATGCAAATGTTTCTCTTAAGCTTTATCAAACAACCTCTGAGTATAACATAGTGCCAAACAATTATGCATATTTGCACCTCTCTCTGTGTACCTGCAATGGCTACCGTGTGTATAGGTAAAGCCTAAACATAACAAACATAAATAAATAAACATCAAAGAACCTTCCAAAATTCAAGTATTATGTTGTAACGAAGTCCTATATGGGCAATACTAGAAAGAAAACATATAAAGAAAAGACTGGCAGCAAGATTTACAGCACCTCAACCAACCTCTATGCAGCATTGTCTAGCAATATTCTTTCCAAAAGAATACTTCCATCATCGCGATTGGAAACTGAATTGGCCAATAGAACTCCCCAAGAATCAGTATCAATTCTCTGGTTGCTAGAAGCAGCAAGAGAGAGCACCCTGGAAACTTCATCATCGCATTTTGAATTACAGAGCCCTTCAAGTAAGAGAGAATAAGTGGACTTGTCAGGCAAACAGCCTTTACCCAACATCTCCTCCAAGATTTTAATCCCTTCCTTAGGATTACCTACATGACAAACCGCCTTAATCATCATGCTATAAGTGAACGCATTAGGATTGCATTTCTTCTCCACCATGTTGTCCCACAACCTCCCCGCCTCACACAACTCCCCTTCCTCACACATCCCAGCAATTAGTGTATTATATGTCAACAAACTAGGAATTGAACTCCTCTCAAACTCATCAAATAACTTTCTTGCTTCCCAAATCTTCCCTTCCTTACAGAGCCAATGTATAAGTGTACTCGATATCGCATTATCTGGAGTACAATTCTTGATCAACAACTTCTTCCACAAATCACGAGCCTCCTCAACCTTCCCTCTTTCACACAAGACATCAATCAACTTACAACACAAAGCTGAGCTTGGTATATACTGTTTATCAAGCATATCATTCACCATATTAACTGCTTCTCCACTCTTCTTTTGCTTACACAAAGCCTCAATCATGACACCAAAAGTAACATCATTTGGCTCAACGCCATTCTCCTCCATCTCATCCATCACTTTCGTTGCTTCAACAAACCTCCCTTGCTTACAAAACCCATCCATCAAAATCGTGTATGTGGTTGCATCAGGCAACCACCCTCTATCCAAAATCTCATCGAACACTCTCTTCGCACCTATCATATCACCTCGTGTTACATAACCACCTAAAATAGTTGTATAACTCACAACATTTGGAACAATTCCCATTGTAGGTATTTCATCCATAAACCTAACAGCACCCTCAATATCATCCTTTTTACACAGAGCTTTCAACAATATGTTACAGGTAAACACATTAGGCACAATGCCAAACTTTCTCTTGCAATTCTTAAACAATATGTAAACAGAATCATACTTCCTGTTCTGAACCATCGCGTTCAGAAGGGTGTTAAATGATCGAACTGACCTTTGTACACCAAAGTCCTTGATTCGGATGAAGGTTTTAATGGATTCTTTCGGTTTACCAGCAATCCCATAGTTTCTGATCAATGTGATGAATAAGTTCTCACCGCACTTGATATTTGAGCGAAGGAGGTCATTCAAAAGGGAATTTACCGGTTCGAAAGCACGAGCAAGGGAGAGCTTGTGTATGATGGAGTGGTAAGTATCGTAATTGTGCTGAAAATTAGGGTGATATTTGCCGGCGTGGTGAAATATCTGGAGGGCAAGGTCGAGGTTTTGTTGGCGAGTGATGATAGAGACTAAACGTTTGTGTGATAGTTTTTGGGGCCAGGGTTTGATTGGGGGAGTGACAGTGTAGGATTCAAGGAGTTGGGATTTGGATTCTATGGTGGCGAGTTGGTGGTCGTGGGATTGGAAGATATCGTCTTCAGCTGCGGCGGTGGCGAATGAGTATTTTGCAGCGGTGATTGAGCGACAGGACTTCATTCCCTGGCGAGATAACATAGTGCTTTGGATATCACCGGAAACCTAAATTCGAAGCCGATTGAAAAATCAGAGAAGCAGCAGAAGTGAATGGGGCTGCAGAAGCCCCTGAAAAAAGAACTAGTATACCGCTTCTCTGCGGTGGAAACCAACAGGAGGATGTGATTTTGAACACTTATTGGCAGCAAAATTAATCACCTATATCTACTTCCTTCGCCGTATTGCGTGAAGAAATCTACATCCACAGACCCCTACACCAGAACATAGTGTGAAACCATTATATAAACATTTTGAGAACATTGTGTTAACGTTAAAGAGTACATTTTTAACAAGAGAAGTGAAAAACAAAAATCTCCGGCATTTTCCACTTTTTCACTCAATCTTCCAACAGAAACTGTAGAATTTTATCTCTCAACTTAAGGAGAGTCGTGGAGATAATAGATGAACCTATTTTCAACTTTCTTTTGTATACTTCATCAACTACAAAATCAGATTTCTCACCAAAGTCAATACACTGATAACATTGCTATAACCTCTAATTAGAATGTCCTGAAGGACCAAAAAAAAACCCTGTGAATAATGAAAGTATCCAATAAATTCACAGCCAATGCATACAACACCCTGATATCTGTAATTGTCAATATACTGATTCACTGATTCTTTTCTGGAGGGATCTAAGCTTGCTTTACCCTTCTTCTTCTCCTTCTTTTGTACTATTTTTTTTTTCCATTAGAAAAAAATTGCATACATCCGAAACTCGAGCTATGAATTCTAACTTTCACGAAGAAACTATTGACATAACAGTGAGTAAAGCATACATCTACTTCGATGAGAAACTATGCGAATAATTAAGCAGTTAGTACCTTTTTTTGGTGGGTGTTCCTTTGCAAATGTCTTGAATTTCTCAGATTTTCAGTCATTGTATCTTGAATTTAAGAGCGTACGGTGGGTATATATGAGTTTTCATTGTAAAATTTCTCAGCCACTGCAAATCTGGGGAAAGAGATAGAGGATTTTCAACCGGGAATTTGGGTTGCTCGCCTTAATTTGTCCGCGGCAGCAGGAGGTTGGCGATGGTGTCCGGTGAAGAAACGAATCTACGGTGAATTGTTGATGATGGAAGGCAGATTTTGGAATTGAAGAGGAGAATTCCTGCTGGTTTTGGTCTGACTTGTGAATCTTGTGATGATTTTGAGCGAGAGAGTGTTTGGAATAGCGCAGGGTTTCTCTCTTTTGTTCGGTGAGGACAGACAGACGCAAGTGATTTTTGGGGCACTGCAGAGGAACCGACCTCCGGTCGGGTCGGTGATTATATTTTTAATTAAAATTAAATTGAAAAATGAAAATTGTAATTGCTGGGATCACACTTTAGCTATGAGACCTACGCGCTAGCCAACTGCGCCACCACCCCATTTTGTGTTGTTCCATTTTGAAGTTGATAATTTGAATCGACTCTCTTGACAATTTTCTGTCAAACAACACCTAGACGTGAAGTTTATACTTCTTCCGTTTTGTATACTTTACATTTTTACTTCTCATGACCTACCCTTATATCCAATTGAGCTCGTAAGGCTCAAAATTAATCTTGATGTTAAGTCACGTGTATTCTTTTTAGAATACAACTTTATCTACATATTTCTCTCCAATGTGTTTTCCTTAGCTTTCAAGTAGACCAAATTTTTATTTTCATAATGCATATATATGATTTTACTTATATGCATTATTAAAATACAGTAACTAGTAAACTTGTACGTACAAAAGATTTCGCTATTGTAATAAATTCCTAATATAACTACTATATCATAAATATTGAAGTGCTAAATTTAAGATATATATAACAAAACTTAAGTTTAAGAGTACTCGTGTCATCTATGGACTATGGTGTTCTATTATGGTAGACGTGTCAAGTTCGATCTGGCCTGCAGAAAGTGGTGGGCCAAGTAAAACTATACTTTATAGATTACCTGTGTAATAAATAAGGGTGTGTTTGATTGCATTCATCGAAAATATTTTCCTTCATTTGGATTCCTAGAAAATATTTTCCCACATCTCCCTTGGATTACATTTTCCATGAAAAATGGCTCATTTTGTGCTTGAAAGGATTGTACATGGAAAATATTTTCAATCAAAAGTTTTCCTATCAAACAATAAAGTAGGAAAACTTTTTTCTTGATTTGATATTTTCTTAGAAAATTTTTAGCAATCAAACACACCCTAAATGTTTTGAATGCCGGGTTTTGGAAAATTTAAGTTTTGTTTTGACAGGGAGAGTTTGAGGTCCAATTAATTAGAGAATCTTTGAATGGTCCATGGTCTTGATGGAGCCACATTAGTATTGATTGGCTTTTGTCGAGTTCCAAAAGGCTGACCATATGAATCTTCTATTCACCAATCACCAATGTTCATTCATCCCTCAATCCACCATAACCTAGCTATCATGCCCCAATTTTTTTCATTGGTTTCTCCAAGAACATTGTATTTGTTTGGATAAATTTTTATTTATTTAAAAGGATTGTTCAAAAAATAAAATCAGAAAATGTACGAAGCGAGCGTAAATATGTACTTGAGATTAGTATTTGATTTTAATTGAATAGTATAAATTGATTTTTAGATGAGAAATTTCGTTGGTGATTGCATTAATTACTCGTTTATCATCAAATTTCATGGTTTACTTATTCTTCTTCTTCTTATTATGATGATGATGATTATTATTATTATTATTATAGATTTCTGTAAAATAAATATATGTTCAAGACACTATGAGTATCCCAATAATTCCAATTCCAATTCCGTTAATAATAATATATATTAGGGTGATTGGGAGTGTTTTTTAATGGTTTTTAATGTAAATGATGAGAGAGAATGAGTGGAATTTAATGGTGGAGATTTGTGGATGTGACGTGATGTGTGAATGTAATTGATTTAGAGTAAAGAAAGAATGTATAAAAAATAGAAAAAAATGGAAAAATTTTGAAAAATTAATTGCCCAAATGTCCATTTAGATTTGCTTTACCGGATTACACCATAAGGGGGCTAGAATAATCAACCAATCATGCAAGGGATTAGTCGATAATTAGGCGAGTCCCTCTTGTCTTTTTCCTTCGGAAATTTTTGTAACATGTTTTTTGTTTGTTTGTTTGGTTTATTTTTTTATTTTTTATTTTTTGATTTTTTTATGATTCCTACTATCCAAAAGCAAAAAAGAGAGAGTAATAATAGAGAAACGAAAAAGAAGAAAAGGCAAAGAGAAATAAATTAGTTCGTACCCTTTCCTCAATTCATATATCATTGTCGTCGTGTAAATTGATCTCACAACCCAACCATTACAGGCTGAAAAACGGAGTTTTATTTTAAATTTTTTATGTCAAAGGCTGTTTTATGGGAAGAATTTGACATTCAACCTTTCAATTAGAATTTCAATTTTAATTTCAAATGAGAAAAATATGGATTAAGATAAAATAAACGTAAGTACATCCTTAATCTATATGCAACTAGCAGTAACACCCGTGCGCTGCACGGGAGCCGGATACATTGATACGTGATTCCTATTAATATATATAAATTATCAGTATTGAAAACGATTACAAAAAAATAACACTACAATCTACAACATCACATGATTTAAGTAAAGCATATTCACTTTTAAAAAATAAAAAAAAATTAACAGAGTTTCGTTTATATTTCGGTCAATTCCAACCTATGAATATTGATACAACTTATAACAATTAATATTTCGGAAATCTCCATGAATAACATAATTTTACATTCGTATCCAACAATAATAATATTCGTTAATTATCCACAAAATTACATTGGACAATAATACCAAGCATACTATAAAATTCATTCATAAATACATTAATCTTGAATGCGCAATGGACAACATGTTGTAATCTTTCCTTCGTAACTTTCTTGTCACGTAATGTGTAAGGAATGGATGTATGATCGATATACATGGTAACTTACACTAGCACAAGTAAGAACAGATCTCATTAAGCAATTTATAAGACCTCGATGATAATAAAGTAAATAAGAGGCCACAACAATAAATTTAATTAATTAAACTTAATTGATAGAGCCAATAAAATAATTTTATGAAATTTTGATAGAATTGTGCCTGTATTTCATACTAATCCATCCTACAAACATCAAATGAAACTTACCAAAAAGCACAAAACTTAATTTACAACAAATAAAGGTTTTGATAAATATTAATAGTATAAAAATACAACAACAAAAAATATGAACTGAATATTGGTTAGAGCATTAAACTTAATTAATATAATAGTGAAAGAATTTTATAAAAATTTTGATAAAGTTTCACTTGTATTGAATGGGATAACAATTTGTGATAGAGATTGTGATAATATAAATGCAAAATAAAATAATATTAAATTAAATGCTATAATTATTAAAATAACCAAAATAAAAAACTCCGTTAACTTTTGCTGAGCTTATAGTTTTTTTTAAAAATTATTTTACATTCTATTATATTTGAATATACATTCGGGGATATTAACTATACACCCGTGTGATACATGGTATTGACTATTAATATAAGAATAATAATATATAAAATTTTATTGTGAAATATAATCAACACATAAATCTATATATTAATAAAATGAGATCAGTTTCCCGCTCAATCTTATAATTTTCAGAATTAAAAAAAATACTATTTTATTTATATTTCCCACTCAAGCACAAATACTTAATATTTTATTATCACCTCTGATCTTTTGATAGAATCACTCATTATCCCTTCAATCCGGGTTATTATCATGTGTGATCTTTTTAAATCTCCTATCCATATATTTTTACCATGAAAAAAAGGAAAATATGTTATTATAATTTTTATTTTACACATATTTTAAATTATAACTTGACCATAAATCTCCAAAAAAATATATATATATTATTATAATTTTTATTTTACACATATTTTAAATTATAACTTGGCCAATAAAATGAGATCAGTTTCCCACTCAATCTTATAATTTTTAAAATTAAAAAAATACTATTTTATTTATATTTTCCACTCAAGCACAAATACCTAATATTTTATTATCACCCCTGATCTTTTGATAGAATCACTCATTATCCCTCCAATCCGAGTTATTATCATGTGTGATCTTTGTAAATCTCACATCCATATCTTTTTACCATGAAAAAAGGAAAATATGTTATTATAATTTTTATTTTACACATATTTTAAATTATAACTTGGTCATAAATCTCCCCGTGCAACGCACGGGAGAAAATACTAGTATATTATAGAAATGACAATATAGTAGGTACATTTTGACAGACCCAATACCCTGGTATAGTGGTATTGTCTTTATCTTTGCCTCGGCCATATTTTCATTTAATTGAAATCGGGTGAAAAATGAAATAAAAGGGAACTTCCCATTATTCGTCAATTGCCCCCGCTAGAAAATTCTCATTCCCATCTATGTCGTATCATAATCATGTCATCGTAATGAATTAATTAACTACTAGTGTTTTCACTCGCGCGTTGCACGGGAAAACTTATACTCAATTGACGTGCGTGAACTGTTAGTGATAAAGATGAGAAAGAAATACCCGTGTATGTAAGATTTCTTTAATAAAATATTTGGGCTTATCTCAAAATATAGCATTTAATCTTATATATAGGGAGATTTCTTTGATAAAAGATTTGGGCTTATTACAAAATATACAATTTAATCTTAAAAAATGAATATATAGGGATTGGGTAGGAAATAAAATTTTGTAATTAATTTTTTAATTCTAAAAATTGATAGTTTAAGCGGGAAAACGTGCTCATTTTATTAATATATAGATAGTATAATTTATTTTAACTAATTTTCATTCTTAAGCTAATTATTCCTAAAATGAATTAATTATGTCTAAAGTAATTAGTTTAATAGCCGTAACTTTGAGAATTATATGAATTTAATTTTAAAGATATTAATAGATATCTTTCGTGTTTTAGGATAAATTTTGCCAACAGATTGTAATATAATTAATTTATAATTATTTTCTTAAATTAATACTACTTTTCTCGTTTTAGCAATATAATTATTTTTTATTAATTTTCATCCAAAAAAACTGTGTGAATTTCTATCTAATGAAACTAAAACCAATTAAATCATCTAAAAATTAATTTTAATTTTTATCTAATTATCTTGAAAAAGATTTAATTATTTCTAAAATAATTATCTTTAAATCTATAGCTCTAAGAATTATATAAATCTGATTTTAAAGATATTTTTAAATTTAAAAGATATCCTACAATGTAAAAAATTTATTTCAAATTTAGGAAAAATCTGTCATATAATTAATTTTGAATAATCTTTGTCCATTGAAACGATGTCCAGTTAAATTTTTTTAATATAATTAATAATAATTAAGTGCAATATAATTAATTCAAATAATTTTCATTTTTAAAATAATTATTTCTAAATAGAATTAATTATTTTCAAAATAATTAGCTCAATATATAACCACAATTTTAAGAATTGTACGATCTAACTTTAAAGATATCTTGTAATTTAAAAGATATCTTCCAATATAAAAGATATAAATACAGATATAGATATATATTGAAGTAATTAGAAAAATTGATGTTACATATCTTTTTTGTCACACTAAAATTCGTTCTTTTACAACTTTTTACACATTTTCACACATTCTAATTTAAAGTCAAATCAATTACATCCTTATATTTTTTGGGATTCATTGCACTATACAAATCTCCATCACTCAACCCCACTCATTCTCTTTCTTGTTATACATTAAAATCTATAAAAAGTTGCAAACACTTGCAACCTAATGCCCGCTAAATCTTTGCAAAATTGCTCATTTTAATTAATGTTAATTTTTTTAACTTTTTTTTTGAAAATAATTAATTATTTATGAAATTCATTAAAAGGTTTTATCTAATTTTTTAATTTTCATGTTGCACGTTTCTTTTAATTTTCAGGTAAAACATTAATTAATTATAATTTTATATCTTCACAAAATTAAATTTTAGCGAGATTGCTAATAATAATTTTATTTTGTAGCTTATTATTTTTAAAAATAATTATTTATTTCTAAAATAAATTAATGAGCACAATGTAATTTTTAAATTTAAATGTTACGTTTGTTTTAAAAAAAAAATTGTCAAAATTTAATGATTGGTAATTTTGCATCCCAAAAAAATTAAATCTTAACAAAATTATTAATTTTAATTAATTTTATTTTGTATAGAATTATTTTTCGGTTCTTAGCTATTTATATGTAATAAATTAATTATTTCTAATAATAGTTAATTATTTTTAAAAGTAATTTTCACAAAAAATGAGGAGAGAATTTGGTAGAATATATCTAATAAATTACATTATGTCTAACTTTTGTTAAAAATTTATGTCTACGCTTGTTTATAAATGATACTTACTTTATTTATAAATAAAATATTTCAATACATACATGATGATAAGCTAAAGACAATAAGATGGATATCGGATTCCTAATATATGGTCTATGTTAATATCGGATAAAAAAAAAAGAAGAAAAGAATCAGATCCTAATATATATAGTTAATCATTATTAATCTATATGTTAATATATATTCTGTACATCTATTGTAAAATATAATTAATGTGTGGTGAGCGGGAAAACCAAATTCAAAAAATGCTAAAATGTGAGCGGAAAATTTCCTCTGAAATCGATCTCTGTTTATTAATACATATAGATATAGATTAAGAATAAACAAAAAGTGAATGTAAATAATTTTTTTTATAAATATAAATATACAATATAGAATATAGAATTATAGAATGTAGATAATTATTATGGTAGGATAATCATGGTTATTTAAGGATAATGATGAAATAAGGATATTTGTATTATTTTATGAGTGGTAAAATAGTCTCCAAAAAATTCAAAAGAGCAACATAAGTGAAATTTGATGAGCGGGAAAAATTGGCTCCAACCAAATTAAAAAAATGTGCCTCTCTTTATTAATATATATAGATACTCCAAAATTGAATTATAGTTTTTATTTTACGTGAGATTATTTTAAGGTTATTTTCACAAAAGGACCCCAAACGTCAATGTTGTAACAATTCCAATTCCATTTTTTTTTTTCATTCTACTGGGACCCAATTTTCAATTTGTTTCTCAGACCCCATCAATGGATTTCATCCAATTTAGTTGTTAATTTCTTTGTCATTTTCTGCAACTGAAAGTTTGAGTCCTTTTGTGAAGATAATTCAATTGAGAAACAACAATGCTTTCCCTAAAAAAAAAAAAAAGATAACTGCAATTTTTAGTAATGTTCAAATTAGTCCTAAATCATTCTAAAGTTTACAATTTTTAATTTAATTTACGAAAAATTGACACAAATAATCCAAAAAAAGTGTAATTAATGCAAATTTTGTCCGAAATAAAAAATGATACAGCGCGACCAGTCCAAAAAAATTTGGTGTCCATTTAATCCAAATTTATGGAATCTTTCCAGTCTTACTGTTAATTCCTTCAATTTTTGTTATTTTATTTATTTCGTCCATAATTAATTTTATTGAATTAATTTGATGCTAATTAAATTGTTTTTATCGAAAATTTTCAACACAGTAGCATTTTTTCTCATTAATATCATGACTTTTCAAAATTTTATTTAGCATTAGAGACACATATATTTTTATTTTAACCAATACTTAATAATAAATATATTTATTGTATACATAAAATTTTAGTAAGAATATATCACAAAAAAATATATATCATATGTAAAGAAATAATAAAATATAATATAATTTTGTCAAAAAATAAAATACAAAAATAAAAAACCCCACCCCACCTGCAATCTACCCCACTCCCTAATAAACCGACCAGGAGTTTCCTCCTGGTTTTCTTGCTGCAGGCACCCCCGGTTACTTATTTGTCGGGCGGGTCTGAATGACGACCCGCAACTAAAAAGTCGACCAAGAGGCTTTCCCCTAGTTTACACGCCGTTGATGAGAAAACCAAAACGAGAAGCTCCGTTGGTCGATTCATGTGGGGCAGATGGGGGTGGGATTTTGGAATTTTTATTTTTAATTTAATTTGATTATTTCTTTACATTCGGTATATATTTTTTATAATGGTACATTTTTACTAAAATTTTTTGTATGTACAATAATTACATTTATTTTTTGGACCAGTCGCATATTTTATTTTGAATTAAATATGCAATAACCATATTTTTTTGAATTATTTGTGCCAATTTTCGAAAAATTAAAGTTAAAATTGTAAACTTTAGGATGATGTAGAACTAATATGCACATTGCTAAAAATTGATGTTCTTTTTTCGTATCGGGAACAAATTATTATTTCCCAGTTGGGTTATTTTCACAAAATGATCCAAAACTTTTAGTGCTAAAAAAGAATTGAAAAAAGCAAAGTTAACGGTTAAATTGGATGGAATCTGTTAACAGGAGTGTCCTGTAAAACAAATTGAAAGATTGGAGTCCGAGTATGGCCAAATAAAAGAATAGGATTTGAATTGTTACAAAGCTAAAAGTTTGATATCATTTTGTGAAAATAACCCATTATTTTATTGGATGTTTGCGATATCCACGTATTTTTTGAATTTTTAAGTATTATAATAAATATGAATGTATAAGAATTCGCACACATGTGAACGTGATGTTTGAAATGAAAGAGGATTAACTAATAATACTAATACAAAGAGATTTGAATTATTAGAGGATTAACTAATAATGCTAATACAATGAGATTTTGTTAATTATTACGATTTACTCCAATGATTGCAGGTGATCTAAATTTTAATTTACCAAATTCAAAGGGTGGAATATTCTTTTGCCGTATCATTTATTTAATAGTGTGATAAATCTTCTATCTAATTAAGAGAAAATATATGACTAATTTTTTAGATAATTTCTAAATGAATAAGTGCGATTACAGGTGGAATATAATTTTTGAGCACAATATCTTGTACCTGGATCGATGAGTCTTTTCCTAAGCAAGGAAAAGATTATTGAAACATGATATTGAAAAGCTCTATTGAGACAACGACGGACTCATTCACTGATATGATTTTCTAGAAATTATGCATTTTGAATCAAGAAATTCAATAAAAAAAAGTAAATGCATTTTGAATCAAGAAATTCAATAGAAAAAAGTAAAAGAAAAAATATTTCACAAATATTGTTTTTTTAATTGATTTCGCAAATATTGCTAGTTGTTAACAAAATAAATAAATTTGTTTCATCATTCAAAAAAAAATATTACAATAATAAATAAATAAATAATTAGTCAAGTGTCACAATCTCAATAGCACAAAGCCAAAGGAGTGATAGCAAGTCGACCATTCCTTTCAATCTTTTTCATCTTCCATAAAGTCGGCGACTCGGGAGGTCTATTCGGTCCAAAATGGGCGCCCATGGAAATGAAAACCCATTTTCACACAAAGGAGTGAAGGACAAGGTCCCCTCCAATCATTAATAATTGCAAAATGGGCAACGACAAAATTGTTATATGTGTACATCATACGATGGCTTTCTTTTACATTATCATGGATATAATTATTTTGTCCATTATTTTACATTATAAGTTAATATGAAAAGTGAGAGACACGGAGAAAATAAATTTTTTGCTCATTATTCGACGTATTTTTCTTTCATTTCTCGAATCGAATATGACATTTTCTAGCCTTTGGGTGTTCCCATTGGGCCATTAAATCTACTCATTTTCAACCATATATCATGCTTGTGTTTTGCCAGGAACGTTCCAAAACTCCCGGGTGCGCCATAGTTATGGCGCTCCCGGGGTGTTTTCTAGCCTCGTTCGACCTCCGATTTGAAATCCGGGACCGGATCTAGATTCATTACGACGAGACGGAACTCCGGTAATTTTTTCAAAATTTTTGCGACACTGTTGGATGCCGTGGCGCCGGTCAAACTTTTTGGTCAAATTTTAGCCGTCTCGTCGTAATGAATCTAGATCCGGTCCCGGATTTCAAATCGGAGGTCGAACGAGGCTATAAAACACCCCGGGAGCGCCATAACTACGGCGCACCCGCTGGTGTTTGAACATTACCTTGTGTTTTGCTTATGAGATTGTTTCTACCAAAAAGTGAGTTTTTTTGGAAAATGGATAGAGTTGACTATCTTTCTGGTGAAGCCTGGCGTTTTTCCATGCTTGCCACTTCGAGTGCTCCATGATGTAGGGGCATCTACAACCTTTAACAATAAATCACGGATTGCAATAATATAAATGGAAAAATTAGCGTTGTTCTTATTAAAATGCAATCAAATGAAAAATCTACATGCTAAACTCTTAAATAAACAGAAATAAACCATACTGGACCAGCAAATGTTGACCTTTATTAAAATAAATATGAAGCGAATTAATAAAATATGAAACTGCAATTTTGACCACCTAAACAGTCTTGAAATGCGAAAATAAATCATTCCTGCACAATCAAAAGGTGTGGGTCAACTGCATGGGCAAAAAATGGATATCATATACAAAAGTTACGTCAATTTCTTTGAACACCGACCAATGTGGTGATCCTTGAACCCATGTGCTTGAGTCTCAACTTCATTCAACCAATCACTCCACTGGGCTATAAAATCCCCCTCCTTTTGTACTGCATCATTCTCATAAAAAAAATACTTTTACACATTGCTACCAGGAGATTTATTTCACTCTACATCATTTACAAACAAGTTTCCATAATGTATAAAATGATCAAAAGTCATATGTAATACTTGCATAATCTTAAGATCAAATAATGAATTATAGTGTGATTTTATAAGTTCATCTCTAATATTTTTAAGATACAACAATTTTTTTTTTTAATTGTAACCAACCCCATGGGGTGTCCCACGCCCCAGTTAGGGGCGGTGCCTTTTTATTTTATTTTACTTTTTATTTATCTTTTTTAGTGCAAAGGCAAATTAGGCCATCAATTTGTAATGCCCTAATTGATAAATTGTGGTGTTTATTTGGATGAAGTCATGAGATGTAATTTTGTGGTCAATACCATGATTCATCTCATATGCAAACATTTTTTTTTTTTTTTGTTGTCATAAATTGTTTTGGTGCATTTGGTATGGTGGACAAAGATAGAAATAAGAAATTGACAATTTTTATTGCCACGATTGTATGGAATTTTCTATGTTAGAGAATTAAATGGTAAATAACATCTATCTCCATCCTTTTAAAAAAAAAAAATTCATTGAAATCCTCCTCAATTTTTTTTTTTAAAAAAGAACTTACTAAAATTCAAAAAAAAAAAAAAAAAGAAAAGAAAAGAACTCTCCTCAATTTTACAAAATTTTAAGGTTTTGTAATCTAAATTCACAGTTCAACACGCAAGTCTTTTATTTCAATCCGATGATCATGAATTATTTGCTTCTACAAATTTTATCACCACATTAGTCATACAATTTTGATGATTAGTTTATTATCGAATAACCTTCTTATTGATCCATTATAAAAAAATATACAATATTGTCTCATTTTACGGTTAAAACAAACTATATTTAAATTATATATTACCATAAATAAAATCTATTTTGCTCTTAGAAACTATTTCAATTAATTAATATTTATAGGCACGCATTGTCTCAAAAAATGGATATTAGTCTTCAAAAATTTATACCAAACAAAAGTCTGAAATGTACCAATTAACTTCATAGCTTAATGCTTGTCAATACTATTTTTTACTTTTGGAAAGCATTTACCCACGCATGAAAAAAGTGATAAAATAATAATAATCTATCTATAATGGAAAATGAGCTTAAGGTGTTGTTCTATATATAATAATTTTCACTAATACTTTATATTTTTTAATATACTTTCCTCAGTTTTCAATCACACATATAATACGTCGTTCAAATAAATCTATATAATAATCCCAACTTGTGTATAGAACGAGGCCTAAATTAGCGCCCGTTATTTTACAAAATTTAACAAATTTTTACATATTTTAATTTTAATTGATTTCCATATAAAGTCAAACCAATTATATCCACATATTTTCTGGGATCCACTGTACTACATAAATCTCGATCACTCCACTACATTCATTATCTCTCCCATAATACATTAAAAACTATAAAAAATTACAAGAACTTGCAACCTAAGTAGCCAGCAAATAGTTGCAAGAATAGCACAAAGATTTGGTATCATTTCACGATTTTAAGTGATTTACAGTTCCATGATGGAACCATGCAACTACAAGAAGTCCATATTCAACAATTTGATGCTGTCTTTTTTTCTTTTCTTATCTCTCTAGAATAATTTCTCAGGACTCCATTCCAATTCAACATCGGTGAATTTTCATGATTAGTTAATTACTGGCGTATACATACATAAGTATTATATATATAGAGAGAGAGGGAGAGAGAGACAGTACAGAGACAGAGAGAGAATTTTGCCGGAGAGCAATAGTCACACTTTTGTCCACCACCTGGCACCTGTGTAGGAGTTCATATTTCCAGGTGTGCTTTCAAGAGAAAACCCAATTGGGAGCTGGGAGAAGAGGAGAAAATTCAATTTCAGCGAAGCCCACGGTTAAGAAAAAAGAATAACAGAAATGATCCGCTGAAGTAAAACCCCTACGGTAACTGTTGTTACTAAAAAATCCCAAATCCCAAGATTTTCGATCGATCCCATAAGACCAGCTTAATTTTTGGTTTTACTCAAAAGGGTTTTATCCCACCTCATCATTTTGCTGTCCCTTCAACTCTTTTTGGGGGATTTTCAAGTTTTTAGTTGGGTTTATGTTAACTTTCGGAGAGAATAAGAAAGTGGGTTGGCTTAAAAGATTCGATTATTGAAGGATTATAAGCTAAGTTTTTAGGATTTGATGGTTGTTGGTATTGATATATGGGATTTTAATGGTTCTCAAAGGGATTTGGTGATAATAATTGAATCCTGAGATTTTGAAGGGTGATTGTACATATATACGTACATATATACGGTATATATACAGATATTCAAAATGGTTACTGGGAATTTGTTCCACTCTAGAAAGAATTCATGGCCGCCAGAGGAGTATATCAACAAAGCCACTCTGCATTTGGTAAGCTTTTCTCTGTTTCCTTGAATGTTTTATTGGTAAAATTATATAAGTATCTTTGAATTCTGCAAATCCTGTTGTTATTTTCTTTTGAATTGTCA
The DNA here is from genome assembly GCA_018223645.1 of Jasminum sambac. Lineage (NCBI taxonomy): Eukaryota > Viridiplantae > Streptophyta > Magnoliopsida > Lamiales > Oleaceae > Jasminum > Jasminum sambac. The sequence continues at coordinate 34,762,008 of CP073652.1, forward strand.
GAGGTGATGCAATTGAATCAAATCTGAATTGGATTTCTGATGAATAATGGTGGCAAACTTGTTCGGTTTAGGCTTTAATCCTTAGAAATTGAAAAAAAATTACATATGATGCGCAAAAAAGTGGTTCTAAATGAACATATGCTACATTGGATGCTTTGTTTTGTGTGGGCTTGGGATATTTTAGCCTTAGCATTGTTTTATTGCTTGTATACAAGATGACTTCAAAGATAAAATTGATAACTAATATATACACCTACCTTCGCCAATATATAAGCCCATTCTTCTGAAGTTTGGACAATAATGAAAAAGAAGTCGCCAAGAAATAGTTATTTTATATTGAGTCATTGAATGGGTAAATTGTGGAGAATGGGATTATTACAGCTTGGACATATACTCATTTTATTTACTATTTCTCAATTCATCATTTTTACTGATTCCTTTTTATGCAGCTTGATTTTGATAGTGCTTCTCCTCCGGAACAAGCATGGAGAAGGAAATTAAATAGCCATGCTAGTATTCTTAAAGAATTCAGTGTCACATTTAAAGAGGCAATAAAAATGGTAATTGAGATACTCTTTTGTTATACCTATCAATATGTTTGCATAAAATGCTCATTCTCGGTTCTTAATAAATCTTTTCTACGCTTATTTTTGGTTTTCAGTTTCGACTTGGGTTACGGTTGTGGAATTATGTACGGGAGGAGGCGTCCCATGGAAGGGTATCTCTCTTATCCTTTTACCAATTTGGTCTTTGTGGCAACAATATGTAGGATCTGTTTTCTTTGTTGATTTGAGGCTGTTTTTAGTTTTTCAAACCACTAAAAAGTTGTTCGTTATCATACTTTTCAATAGTCATTTTCAGAAACAACGGAAAATTTTATGAAGAAAAGTCAAATGAATTTTTTCGTTTTGAGTGTTTAATGTACAAATGTGAAAATGTTGAAAACATGGGAAACATGCCTTTGTCTTCCCTATCCATCCCGAAAATTTGAAATAGATTCATAACTCAAAGCAGAAAATTGGAACACGAAGAAAACGCCACCTTATTGTGTCTTTTTAAAGTTCAGGCCTTTGAGAACGCTTATCTTTAGGCAATCATACAAGTCACAACTAAACTTAACAATTTCCTCTCTTGGCATAGAAAGCACCAATTGATCCTTATACTCGAGCAAGTTGCAAGCCTTCAGCATCACAAGGAGTTCCACTGGGAGGCATGGGGTGAGTAGCGAGTGAAGCTTACGGCAACTGTTCTTTATCATACTCATCCACCTAATGGAGGGTCAATTTTGTAATTTACAGAAGTGGAAGTATTTCCCGAGGTTTTAGAGGGGAGTTCAGGCAGTTTCAAATTCTTCCCGGCATATGTGAGAATTCTCCTGTCATGGCCAATCAATTTTCAGTGAGTCCTTCTCTTGAACTAATTATTTAATAGCAATTTCTCAATGTTTGCTTTATTGTTATGCTTACAAAGCTGCAATTCATAAAACATATATCTTAGAACAGAATTTGTCTTTTCAATCATTTTGACCATATACGATGACTGCTCTGTGATTAATTGATCATTCTTTTGACACTGCAGATTTTCGTATCTCGAGACGGAGGGAACAAAAAGTATGCATCAGTTCTGGCTCCTGGTCAGCATGAAGGCTTAGGGTAAGTAGAAAAGCATCAATTTTGATTAGACCTTTGTTCGTTTTAACATTTTTATATTTAAAATTAACTTCGACTGTTTAGTCAAAGTCAAACTTTAATATCAATTACACTCATTATTATCAACAAATCTCGTAGTTCCCACTCACTATTCGATCTAAAAGTTCTGGTCTTATCAAAATAAAAGTTTATTTGATACACACGCTTAATGATGTGATTAATCATCATCAGACTCATTTTTTTGTCCATCGGCGACCCTGTTGTTAGACATTCTATTCGCTTGATTTTTCACTCACTGGGCAGTGTTAGAATTTGACTGGAAATTTTGTGACAGGAAATCTGGCGATCTTGGTATATCGTCATGGGGTTGGAATTTGACTGGTCAGCATTCTACATATCATGCCCTATTTCCTAGGGCATGGACAATATATGATGGTAATTTTATCAATTTTATTTATTTATTTATTTTATTTTTAAATCACAATTCATACCATGTCTTCTTACAACATCATGATGAATCCAGGGGAACCGGACCCAGAATTAAAGGTGTCCTGTCGGCAGATATCACCATTTATACCCCACAATTATAAAGAGAGCAGTCTTCCCACTGCTGTTTTTGTTTACACCGTATGGATACTTTCGCTTCTGATGTTGACTTCATATTATTTACGAAATCATTCTTGTAACACATTTACCTAGTGTTATAACGGAGGACTCTTTGGGTGAGTTTGAACTCATGTATATTTCTTGTGGCTTGTTTTCTATTCTAGTTGGTAAATACTGGCAAAGAGAGGGCAAAAGTCAGCCTTCTTTTTACATGGGCGGTAAGTTTTTCCGCCAATAATTTACAGAGTTACAATAACTTTGGCAGTTAGAGAACTTGGCTGAATGCTTTTATCTTCAGTTATATATTCTTTTCTTTTTGTTCAGAATTCAATTGGAGGTGTCTCCCACCTATCTGGAGATCATGTGAACGAGCCATTTATGTAAGTACCTTTCATTTCGTTAATGTTCTATGGATGTTGCATTGTTTGGTTCTGATTAATTTTTGTTTCTTTTGCTTTTCCTTTTCTTTTTTTTTTTTGTGTTTTTGGTAGAGGAGAAGATGGAGTTTCAGGCGTACTGCTACATCACAAGCAAGTCATCAAACTTTATAGCTATATTTGACGGTTGGTTTGATAGTTTTCTTTGAATTGTCAGGGTGGTTAAATAGGAAAAATTGGATTGGTCACTCGGTTTTAAAATAAAAATTTGAAATATGGAAAAAAATTATGGTCTTGTTTGGGAGGTGTTCAAAAACTTTTTGTTTGAAAACATATAGAAATGAGTGGTCAAAAATTTGGGAGGTCTCCAGGATTCACCCTTTACGTAGGAATTTGGCTTCACAGGAGAAAAAAGAGTGCTCCGTTTGGAAGGATCTGCTTCTTGTATTCGACCAAAAAGGAAAGAGGGGGGAACGAAAGAAAACCGTTTTCCGTGAGAATAGCTCAACTGTGCTACCATGATTTTAAAGATATTTTTGATATGGATTATTGAAAAAAAAAAGAAAGGATTTTAGATGCGATATTGGGAAGAAAAGAAGCGGTATTACATTAAAAAAAAAAAGTATATAAACAATGTCAAATCAATGTAAGAGTGGTTAAAAATGATGAGAGAAAAAAATGATTTAAATTTAATTTGTAACAAATGAGCTTCCCCATGTTATCAAACTCATTCACATAATCACATTCAAATTTGAATTTGGTCAAACAAATCACATCTACATATCGCTTAGCATCCACATGTACTACACAAATCACCATTGAGTTTCACAAATTCTGTTAACACCCAAGTCTCTAGAGTTGACTGTCGTGCCTTTTTTCCCTTTCCGGGATCTTTAACAATGACTTGGTAAGTTAATAAAATCGTTTTTTGACAGCTTTTGTTTCTGATGATGATGACGATAATGAGCTTTTATGCCATAAATTTTTGAATTCTTACAATCATTTTTTGTCAAGGGAAAATTGCCAAACAAGCTTTCTTGTTCTTCTTGTCTGCAAAGTGATTCTCCATTTTGCAGTTCATTACCCATCTCATAATTTTTGTGGAAAGTGAAAAATCAAGCGAAGAATGACGCTGAAAAGCATCACTTTATTACATACAAGTATTCATATTGATTATTGCGGTTGGTTAATAACAAAAAAACTTATCATTTTCCTTCTCATAATAATAATTGCAGGACAGCAAGAGATAATCCTCCTGTTACATATGCTATAGCTGCGTGTGAAACACAGAATGTGAGTGTATCAGTTTTGCCTTGTTTTGGCTTGACCGAAGGAAGCCATGTAACGGCCAAAGATATGTGGGGTAAAATGACTCAGGTAATTATTCTGAACTATCGAATTTGTTTTTATTTATTTAAGGGTATGTTTGATTCACAACAAATGTCAAAAAAAATTTCCCTCTCCTCCTTTTCAACCACACACACAATTACTTTACATTTTTTAATACACTATCTCTCATTTTCAACCACACAATCTACACGCAATTCGAGTAAACAAAACTTACTGAAAATTTGTTGTGAATCAAACATACCCTAATTTTTAATTTTTACTAATGTGTCCCCTTTTTAAGGATGGGCATTTTGACCATGATAACTTCAACAAGGGGCCCACAATGCCTTCTTCACCTGGAGAGACACACTGTGCAGCAGTGTCTGCTTCTACATGGGTCGAGCCTCATGGAAAGTGCACTGTTGCATTTGCCGTTGCATGGTCTTCTCCTAAAGTTAAATTTTGTAAAGGCAAATCATATAATAGGTAATTCAAGAACTCCTAAAGTTATCTACCGTTTGATTTTGTTGGACAATATTTATATACGGTTTTGTCAATTCTTCAATATTTCAATTACCTGTTATTGAAAGGCCAAAATATGATTCTTCTTCTTGCTTTCTACCTCCATATTTCATTTATTTATTATTTTACGCCTTGTTTGGTGGATTCAAGTCAGGCATATGGTTCTGATTAAAGTCAGCCATATAGTTCTGATTATTGTATGCAACTTTTTCTTATTCTTTTTCCCTTCTCCCTTTGCTTTTCTTGATGGGTTCCAGGAGGTACACTAAATACTATGGCACTTCGGAAAGGGCTGCTAAAGACTTGGTTCATGACGCACTGACTAGTGAGTGTTATTTAGCATGTCTTCAATTCAACACTCCCGGTCCCTCCACTTGTAAAAGTTAACTTCTACGCTCAGTTGAAGTCAAATTTCAATATTAACCACGCCTATAACACTATCTTTCACAAGTAATCTCTGGTGTTCTACAAAGTTCTGTTGTATGACCTGCTCTTACCGATTTTCAACATTTACCAGATTATAAGCTGTGGGAAGAAGAGATTGAGAAATGGCAGAACCCTATTCTCAGAGATGACAAGCTACCAGAATGGTAAGCCATAGTTGAATTTAACTGTTTTCATCGTCAAGTGTTGTTTGGGAGAGATTTTTGAATGTTCAGTTGAGAAGTTAAAAAAAAAAAAAAATTCTATAGCAAATAAAATAGTTGTCAAATCAGTGAAATGAGTGGTTGAAGATGTTGTTTGAGAAATGATTTTTTAAGAGAGTTCTGGCAAACATGCTCTGAGATGAGACTGAAGATGTTCCATTTGATGCTTTACAGGTACAAATTTACCCTTTTCAACGAGCTCTATTTTCTTGTTGCCGGAGGAACTGTTTGGATCGGTACTTGTCTATCCTCAACTGCTTATTTTATGCTGTCATGCTCTCCTTTAAATTTAAGTGATTGTCTGAAGAATGTGCGTTGAAAAAGTAAGGAAATGTTATCAAGAAACATGAAAAACATTATTTTTTGAGAGAATGGTCGACGAAAATGAATTTTAGAAAAAGTGATTATCTTTGAACGTTGTCAAACAAACTCTTTATCGCTGCTTTTATTTCCAATACAGATTCTGGCATCCCAACCACAGACTCGAGGGGCATTAAGTCAATAATCGTGGACGACAAAGAATCCAACAGAACCGGGTCGGGAGTTGTTCACAGATCCGGTTCATCTATTCGACAAAACGTTGAGAAAAGTGAACCCAATGGTTGTTACACTTATTATAACAAGCCAATGGACCCCATGGATGATAGTGATGATGTGGGTAGGTTTCTTTATTTGGAAGGTGTGGAATACATCATGTGGTGTACATACGATGTACACTTCTATGCATCCTTCGCCCTTCTTGAGTTGTTCCCCAAAATCGAACTGAGCATCCAACGCGAGTTCGCAAAAACCGTCTTATGCGAGGATGGTCGAAAAGTAAAGTATTTAGCTGAAGGGAATTGGGGTATCCGAAAAGTACGAGGAGCCATCCCTCATGATCTCGGGACCCATGATCCTTGGCACGAGATGAATGCATATAACATACATGATACCAGTCGATGGAAGGATTTAAATCCCAAATTTGTCCTTCAAGTGTATAGAGATTTTGCTGCTACCGGAGATTTCTCATTTGGAGCAGAAGTATGGCCCGCCGTACGGGCTGCAATGGAGTACATGGAACAATTCGACCGAGACGATGATGGTCTAATCGAGAATGACGGGTTTCCAGACCAAACTTATGACACATGGACCGTTCACGGCATAAGTGCGTACTGTGGGTCGTTATGGCTAGCCGCACTTCAAGCAGCGGCTGCAATGGCCATCCAACTTGGCGACACTTCATTTGCCGAAAAATGCAAAGGTAACTTCATAAAGGCGAAAGCTGTTTATGAGGAGAAGCTTTGGAATGGGTCGTACTTTAACTACGACAGTGGGTCGAGTAGTAATAGTAAATCAATCCAAGCTGATCAACTGGCTGGACAGTGGTATACGGCTTCTTCGGGCTTGCCTGATCTTTTTGATAGTTTTAAGATTCAAAGTGCACTTCAGAAGATTTTTGATTTCAATGTTATGAAAGTCAGAGGAGGGAGGATGGGTGCTGTAAATGGGATGCATCCTAATGGGAAAGTGGACGAGACGTGCATGCAGTCTCGGGAAATTTGGGGTGGCGTGACTTATGGAGTTGCTGCCACCATGATTCTTGCTGGTATGGAGGAGCAGGCGTTTACCACAGCTGAAGGTATATTCATAGCAGGCTGGTCGGAGGAGGGATTCGGGTAAGTTTTACAAGTTCATGTGATTATTGTGTTTCATTTCTTTTTGTGTTGCACTTGGCTCGTGTTCACGCAAGCTTTTTATTTTCTTGAAAAGTTACTTTTGAGTTTTGAGCGGCAGTGGTTCTTTTAGTGTTTTTGAAAACAAATTCTAGAGAGTAATTCTAGATTGACATGTGAAATTGACCTTTTTAAGTGATATAACTTGACATAATTTTATTGGGAGCATGCATTGAATGAGTGCAACCCTTTGTCATCCAATAAATCAGTGACACGTGACGATGTTTTTTTAGATGTCTATGTAATATTAATTTCTAAAAAGTGAAAAAAAGTGAGTGTTGAAATAGTGGTTTTCCAGGGGCCTGGAAAATATTGTAGAAACACAACATTTTTAGACATAGTTTTTTACTTTGCTAAGAAAGTAATTTTTTTACACTCAGTCTCATTTGTCTGTCTTGTGAATGTGTTTATTTAGGTGCTTTTAGAAGACACTTTCTAAAAAGTGAAAAATGAGTGATGAAAAAGTGGTTTTCAGAAAATAATGTGGATAAGAAGTATTTCATGCAATTGTGCAAAAAGGGTTCCAAATATGTAGATAGCGTTCAATTCTGAATGTGTGATTGAACATAAAGTTTGACTTTGGCTGATGAAAAGAATGCACACTGACACGAAATATTTGCTTACATGTAGATACTCATTTCAAACTCCAGAGGGATGGACCACCGACGGCCACTTCCGATCGCTTCTATACATGAGGCCACTAGCGATATGGGGAATGCAATATGCGCTATCGTCATCAAGGACTATACTCGAGGCCCCTAAGGTTAACATAATGGATAGAATCCGCGTGTCACCACACCCTCCCAATTCTTCTCATAACGGAAATGGCGTTAGGAAGATTACAAAGAAAGGGAAGTGCTTTGGCAACTCGGTATTTCATTGTTCGTGCTGATTGTAAGGTTTAGACGGTGGAAGTAAAGCGTATTTAGGTGCAAGTGTAAGTTGGAGTTCTGGGTAGTGGATGTCATTTAAAGATTGATAATCCTCTTTAAGGTGTAATTCATTCATTCTTCCTTGTGTAAAGTGAATCGAGCATTTTGCCTATTCCATTATTGTAGACTCGTAGTACGTTGTAGTTGGTTATTTTGATTACTTGGTTTTGGTTGCAATATAATATATAAAATCACCCAAATGGCAATTAAATGGATTCGTCTCATTCAATTCCCTGTTTTTTGGGGCCCCCCGCCCCCAAGTGTTTGTGGTGGTTTTTTTTTTTTTGGGGGCGCCTCTCTCGGTACGTACCTGAGGCGGGTAATTGAACAAAGCCCTCATTCAAAATAAGCAATTCATTGGTGTGTGTGTATTTGATAGTTAAGTTCATATTTTCATTATCAGCTACTCTGAGAAGTCAGAAATCTATTTTTTGTAATTCATGGCTATCAATAAATTAAATTGCAATTTTTGCTTGACGAATCTTGATGGATAGCCTATCAATTCAAACCCAATGTATTTTTTCTTTTTGCAATTCAAACCCAATGTATTTTTTCTTTTTGTTGATAATCAGTAGTATATTTATCTTCAATAATAATAATAATAATAATAATAATGTTATGAATAATTGAGAATAATTTGGTGGTTATGAATTATGAGGAATAATTTGGTGGAGGAATAATTTGGTAAAGATGTAATTATTATATGTGAATGGTATTTATTATCATGATGAAATTATGTAATTACAGTTTGTCGCAATTCAGTTTTCTGCATAAATAGAACGATTATTAATGGAAATTACGTTGAAATTCGCTAAATTCATTCTCTCTAAATTTCTCTATTGTTTTATCTTTATAACAAGCGTTATCGTGTGATCTCTGTCATTTGAGTAATATGAAAGAAGTATCTTCTACTGATTTCATCTTATAGATGATCTTCTGTGTCGAAGCGGATTATTGAATGAATTAATTCATCCTCATCAATCTCATCCTCTCTTTGCAAAATACATCATCAAACTTAAACTTTTATTCGTATTCATACACGATTCATAAATTCTCTGTGGCCTCAACTGGAGATATGCGAAATCCCAAAAATTGGAAGAATGGAGTCAAAGAATTTCCGATCGGGTAAATGGATTGCAAGTAAATCTCATCCATGGAATAATTAGAGAAAGGAAAAATGGTAAATCATATGATTTTATAATATAATAATATATTAAACTATAACATCTGTTTTATCGAGATATAAGGAGCATACGTTATCAAAATCAAATTTTTCGACTCCATTATACTCGATTTAACGAGAACTTCGATTGACACCAATATTGAGCGGGGTAATAACTGGTTTTGAAATATGTTATTATCAAACTTTCAAAATTTACAAATCGTTACTAACTTTTGAAAAAGTTCAAAATAGTCATGAATATTTTGATATTGATAAATTAAGTAGAAAGGAGATAATTTTCAATCGCCAAAACATTGATAAAATATTTTTGACAATTTTACCTTTGGTGGAATGGACAATTTTACCCTTAGGGTAAAGCAGGCCTAATTTTGACGATGAAAAATGGATAGAATATTCATGAAGAAATTCTAAATCCATTGATTATATAAAATGGCTTGAAGTCCATTTGAGTTAAAAGATCGGAATATTATTTTAACTCAGAGTTCAATTACATGATATGTATTTATTACAGAAGGATAAGTGTCTTATGTAAGTAATGAGTATTTGTTCTAGAAAGAAAAAAATTTGCTCCTCGTAGAAGCGATTCAATATTTAATTCTCGCACTTTTATTTCTTGTAATTTAATTCATGATACCTCCTACTTGATGATGGGTTCAATAAGTCCATTAGCGAAGGTTTTATATATTTCTGCACTTTATATGCTAAGTGATGGGTATACAGCCTACTAGCGAATCCTACTCACCATGAAGAAGTAGTTAAATATTATGCAATTTAATTCTTGCTTTATTTAAATTCGTAGATTTATATTTATTGCAATAATTCCCCATAAGGTAGGTTCACCACCTTTTATTGGAGAAATTTAATTTACGCAATTTAAATTTATGCACTTTATAGTTTGAGTATATTTCCAATGTGGTGGGTAATACCACACGCGATTGGTGTGCATATTTCAATGTGGTAGGTTATACTACACGATTGGTTATAACGAATCCTACCGGAAGAAGTAGTTGATCAAATATTCTAATCATACTCTCAAAGTAGTAGGCGATGAGAATAAAATTACTTACATATATCTAGAATATTAATGGAGAAAATTGAGTAAGTGGTACTTGAAGTCACCATTGGATAAATAGATGAAAATCAAATGCTCAATAGATCCCATGTTGATAAATCAAAGATAATATATCGCGTAGAGAATTATATGAAGTAATCTCATCGATGATATGAGGATTGTATTAATATGAGAATAAAATGCTCTTGAAAGCATAATCACTAGATTTACGTATTTGAATAAAGCGATATGATATTATTATTACTCTGGAAGAAGAAGTACAAAGCAGTCGAAGTGGAGCGTATGTGAGAATATCAAAAGATGGCGTTAAACACTTTCGAAAATATAGAAATGCAAGAATATACATATCTTGAATCCATAAATGAGGGATGCGTCTAGGAGTATAAATCTTCAAGTAACTCCTGCCATCAACATTGGGATTCATAATGAAATATTTAAAGGATCAGAATTTCTTTTTAAACGACACCGTTGATGCAGTGGCCAGCGGACACTGAGCTTCTACATATTCTTGAACATATGCATGAAATTTGATGAGTAGTTCATCAACGGTACTAGCGAAATAAAGTATTTTCTCATTTGAATGAGAGATAAACTTATTATTTACACAGATCTAGAAGCGTAGTAAGCCATCAAAGAAATATTAATATTCAACAAACCTATTGGTTTGACATGAAAATTCACCTTGTACTTGCGAGGCTATATTGAATATTTCCTCCGTGTGTTGTAGCCGCCTGGAAGGACAATGAAAGCATCACTATTATTCATCATATACATCATGCGGTTGTGGATGGATTGCAAGGCTGTAGCACCAACCTGCTTGGACCATGGGTAGAATTGGCTCCAATCGAGTATTAGATCCAACTAGATGGAAAGGTATTACACTCGAAACTCTTATTCCCCATGATTGTCGGCCATTATAAGTCTAGCTAAAAGTTTGTTGTTGGTTCCTCCATTATAGTATATTGATTTCTTTCTCCTAACTCTTTTTGAGTTGGTTTGCCATATCCACATATTGGATATGACCTGCAGTTTAGATCACAAAGAATACATACGGTTTAATATGGCGAGGTAAACATGAGATGATTCTAAAATCTCCACATCCATCTCTACTCCTATCTCTATTTTGCCTTTATATTTTCAACATGAGAGATATATGAATCCCTCTATTTAAAGAAAAATTTTCAAACCAATAATTGAGTGCACTATTTACTTTTTGACAAATATAAAAGAGAAAAATACTGAAAAAAAAATTTAAGTGAAAATGACATATATATCGGTGATAGAAAATAAGCGAAAAAAAAATCGAAAATCAAAGCGATATTTACAAATAAAAAAGAAAAATATTGATATTCTATATTACATAAATTTGTCTTACATAAATATGGGAAAATCATTATACTAAGTTATTCTACTAAATTTACAAAATTGGATCTTTTAAAGTAAGTATTTCAAGACTATAAAGTGCTTGTTGATCTTTAATTTGGCCCATAAGTGCGTTAGCTCACCCAACGTGTCCACAGATGTGTCTCAAGAGCACATGAATATCATCCAAGGCTCCTTACTCAATCCATCCTTAATGAATGCTTATTTTATCTTCTCGGTTTACGGACAAGTACCTTGAGATTTACATCGAATGTCACATGTCCACCGAACACTTGACATCCTCCTAATCTTTTGCTCTCCGGTTTCTTTTGAAAAACTACTTTTACCCATACCAGGGGCATGTATTTAGAAGGTGAAATTCACCGGATAATCGAACCTTTGGCTTCAATCAAGTATCGGATATCTTGTGGGATACCCTTATTCATTAGCATCCTTAATCTTTCCAATTTACATCGATAAATCATTTTTAGGATTTTGATCAGTAGTGATGGATAGTATTTTCGAAGATTTGAGAGCATATGATCCATTATAATGTATAGACCCTTGTTAGGATGAATTTTGCAATAATTTTGATGATTTATTTATAGAATAATAAATCGCGTATGAAATAAGACTAGATTTTAAATAAAGCGTAAGAGCTATGATTTGAATTAAATAATAGCCGGATGTGATCGTATGAGCTAACTCGATGTTTGAAGCGATAGTAGATAATAATGTCACCAAAGATGATGGAATATGTCGGTGAATTGTTTCTATGATAAATCATGTTGAAGCACTATCTGCATACTAGTGAAATCGATATAAGAATTTCTTGAACTAAGTTCAATAATACTTCGTTTGCAAAACGGATTAGTCATCGGTTTAAATAATTATTGAAATCAATATTTCAAGTGAAAAATTAAAATTCTTTCAATGATTGTTCTGATAAATGATGAAATCATTCTTAAATATTGAAATAAATCCCAATATATCCTGGAATAAAGGATGAGAAATATAAATTGACTCATCCTCCATGTGGACTCTTAGATATTATGATATGGATCATTTAGATAATTACATGTGTTTATGATTCGAATTTGAAATTTCTGAAATATTTGCTCACGGTATGAGCATGATTTCCAGTTAATGATAAAGTAGTAAATGTATATCCCAATACTTGAATAAATCCTAAGGAAGTTGAGTATCTTGCATACAAGTGGGATATTATATGGCAAATTATTTAAAGTCATCAAATAAATTGTAGATGCTCGAGAATAGAATGCAAGCGGTCTAAATTCCCATATTAAGGTGAATGATGAGAACATATATGATTAAAATTATACCAATTGTATGAGTTTTGGTGTTCTAAATTTTCTCGGCGTGAGGAGTATTAAAGGTTGAAAATGATATGTAAAATACATCATGTTATATCCTCACTTAATTAAAATATGAACTTGAAAGTTCAAAGATGCATAAAAGATGCTATGAACAATCACATATATCCGATTAAGATGCTTTGATAAGTTAGCCTTGGCAAGCGTTGATATTATGAGATTTCCCCAAACATATATATCAAAGCAAATTATAAAAGATGGTCTTTAATAGAGGCATATGCTCTTGAAGAAGGTATATAGACATAACTATATTGTGTAATCCTACAAGAGGATTGATAATGAGATATCTCGATAAGTTATGTCGATATGGGGAAAAAATGAAATTGAAAAAGTGTAAACCACATATGAAAATGTAGCGCTACATATGATCAATGATAATGAAAATATTGAGATATATTGAAGATGATAAATGGTGAATGTGAAATTCTTAACTTATGAGATGATGAGATGATGATGACTATTTGCCAAGTTTAAAGATAAGCATGGTGGTCATTATATGTTGCATGCTCATGAAAGTTAAATTGACCAGATCGTGTATGTAATACTGAAAAAATTAAAGGATCGGAGCTAATTTCGTGTTTATAAAGTACCCAAAAGGGTGAGCTAAGCCCTGAGAATGAAATATATTAAATAGGCATTAAATGTTAAATGATATATTTTAAGTGTTAGTTAATTTATGAAGGTTTACTTATATGTTTACATGTTTTTATGATGAATTTATATGCTTTAAATTGTGTGTTTTGAGACATGTGTTCATGGTGAATGTTTTTGTAGTTGTGTAAGAAAATTGATGCACTCTAAATGAACAAAGTATAAAACCAATGTATATGATACTCATACAAATGTATGAAAGATTTTGAAATGCTTGCATACTTGTATAAAATCAGCGTTACGCTCTTTTTCCCTTGGCGAGGTTTTATCGTTGGGTTTTTCTGTGAGTTTTTAATGAAGAGCAACTTTAAAGGCGTATTCACATGAATAATATCTTTTTCCTTCATTAGGGTTTCCCACGCTGGGTTTTCCTAATAAGGTTTTAACGAGGCGTATTAAGCGGTATATTGAGAACGATAGGAGAAATTGATACAGTGTATCTATTGGATCAAGTTATAATGGAGCTAATGCTTTATATCCAAAGCTTGATGATGATATTGAAATCATTTACCGAGTAAAGATATCGATTCTCAAGATAGAAATCAAGCGGAGCTTGTATCTTCCTTCGATCAAGTTTTTAAAACAGGTTTTCTTGTGACAAGTTTTAACGAGCGACGCGTGAATCTTTCATTATGATAGAGCGTCGGGAAGCATATGTTTTGATGAAAGCGTTATATAAACTCATTTTCCATTTGCAATCGTTTTGGAAGTTTTTTTCACTTGGGTTTTTTAAAGCAAGTCAGGAAGACATTTGTATTAATAGTAAATTCGAGAAGTGTTATGAATAATTGAGAATAATTTGGTGGTTATGAATTATGAGAATAATTTGGTGGAGGAATAATTTGGTGGAGGAATAATTTGGTAAAGATGTAATTATTATATGTGAACGACTATTATACCTGGCGGTAAATTATGTAATTCTGATTTATCAAATTCAAGTTTCTGCATAACATAGAACTGATTAATGAAATTCATTCACGAGAATTCCCTAGAATTAAATTCTCTACAATTCTACCTATTGTTTACATCTTTTTATAATGAAATAATAATAATAATAATAATACATTTTCTTGTGGTAACACATAGATATGTACTTGTTGAAAGATGGTGGGGACCTGTGGATTCAATCAAGGGAACAAGTGCCACAACTTTTCATATGCTAAAAATCAGTATGACTTGTTTACTCTCTTTTTATTTATTTATTTTTTTTCACGTCCTTTAATTTTTGCATGATATGATAAAAAAGGCACTGCCTGTAACTTTCCAAGTCAAAGTACACAGGTGTCTTGGGCAAGATTCCAACAAGAAAAAGCTACTATAGTCCTTCTACCCTTTATTGTTTCCAACTTTTGAAACTTAAGGATGTGTGTTTTTATATATTTTTATGTGATTTGATGTGATATAGAAAAGAGAATAAGTGTAATTGAATGATAGAGATTTGTGTAGTACAGGTAGGTCCCACGAGATTTGTGTGTAAAAATATGTTAAAACTTATAAGAGAACACACGCTTAATTACTTGTTTGGCTTGCCACTTATCAAATGAATCTGATTTTTCAACTCTGTGGTTTTGGATTATCAATTAATTGCTCCATTAGCATTTTTTTTTCTTTGTTGACCATGTCACCTTACATAGAGACTCAACTTATTTTATGGTTTAGATTTTTGTAACATAAAATTTGTACAACTGGCAAACAAATAACTTGTGTATTGGGTAATATATCATCTCCCCTTTGCTCAATTCATTATATTTTTGACAATTATCCAGTGCTTATTTGGTTCATACTTTAATTTCCACAAAACCTTCTTAAATTAATTTGTTGTCAACTGCACATGTACAGATCAACAATTTTTCACTATTTTCTAAATGTATTAATGATTTTTATTTTTAATTTTTTAAAACTTTTTTGACTTTTTAACCACACATTCAACCATTGTTTTGATCAAAGATATCCCATAAAATAAAAGTATATGCATGATTGAGAGAGAGAGAGAGAGGGGGAGGGACATGTCAAAAACTCATTTCTCACTTTTCAGAAATCATATCTCACCACTCACAACTAGAATTTTCTTCCCATTTTCAGGGGTATATCTGGTAAAATAGAGAGAGGGACATGCTATAAAGTTCTATAAAGTTTTACAAAGTTAGCAACATGATGTTCTTTATATATAAAATCTCTCTTACAAGGCAAGACATAAACAAAATATCATTGTCCTTCTTCTCCATTTCTCCTATTTTTCCATTGTTTCAAACTTGGAGAAATCCAGTTTGTTAATGGATATTGATTTCATTAGTCTAAGGGTAGTGGGGGTTGGATTATCTTGGTCACATTTTCATGGCAAAACTCAGCAAAAATATTGCCCACAAAAAAATCGAAATCCTCACAAAAGCTTCAGTTTTTCTTCTACTAATCTTGATTTCTCCCGTCTTGTCTCGACGCCTCGACTTTCCAATGCCTCTACTACAAGGTTCCTCAGCATCAAAAGGAAGAATCTTGCTAAATTCTTCACCAAGTTATAAGAAATTCACCATGAAGTTTCATCCAAGAGAGCCCACAAATCAAGAATTTAAGGTAGCTGGACATGAAGTACCAAGTGGTCCAAATCCCGAGTCGAATTGATCACAAAGGTATGTACAATTTGACTTTGTTAGTCTAGTAGAGTTGTTAAGTTTCATCCAATGTACAACACATTATCAGTCTGTGGGGATTTAGGGTTTGGTGTTGATATCCCTCAGATATCCCAAATTAAATTTAAGGGTTTTAATAACTTAGCTACGAATTTTTTTCCTATCTTATGCTCTAGTGTTTTAAGATTATTTGTGTATTATGTTTAAGAATATTCATTACTTTTTGCTTGATTTTAATTGTAATGTAATCTCGTAAAATAATATATATATATAGTAGTTTTGATCAAGAAACTTGATTAGTCGAGAAGGCTGATAATTAACCAATCGACTCAATTACGGTCATCTCTCATAAGCTCTTTTTCGTTCTTTGTGCCTTATCGTAAACTTCATAAGCTTATTATCAGTCTCGTTCATTATCAACCACAATTTCTATTTCTACACTATTGCACTAGTTTCTACATCAATTTTTATCCATACACACAGCGGCAGAGCCAGAAACTGTATGTACGTTGTGGAGGCGAATCCCATGTATATCTATATATATCAAATGAAATTTCAAAGATTACATATAAAATATAAAATAAAAAAAATTTGAAAATGTTGCAAGGGTGGTTGCCAATTACCGGATGCTTCCCTCTGGCTCCACCTCTGCAAACAAATATAAGTAAACTATTGTTTCACACCATGAAACTATTTCTCAAAAAATTAAAAAAAAAAAAAAAAGCCAAGCACTCAAATCTATGGTATGGATGATAGTTCTAAAGATTTGAACATTGTCAAGCAAACATATTGTGAATTTTGTTTAGACATGGCAGTGATTCAGTGTTGGGAAATTAAGGTAAGGTCGAAAATTTGCAGTGAATTGTGTTGTCTCCATGCACAGTGACTGTGTTTTTTCACTTGAAAATTATTTGGCTTTTTGCATTTGTCTTTGTGAAAGATGGGGGCCCCACAGACCAAGTTGGTCCTCTAAAATGATTTTGATAATTTTAGCTGCAAATTAACTTTGATGCTTTGATGGCGAACTTAACTTTGTATCGTGCTGACTGCTGAGTGAAAAATTAATCTTAAAGACCAAAAATATAATTTCTGATGCTTTGCATGAAGCTCCACAAAATGGAACCAAGAAAATGGACCAAATTAAATAATTGGGTCACCCTCACCAGCAATATATAGGTAGAAATGAGTAAAGAATTTTTTGATATTGTGAATTTTTGTAATGCAATGTGGTATGAATCAGTTAATTTAGTTACACAACACCAAAGGTGTTAATTTAATTTTATTTTGTTCTTGAAGCACAAATCCATACCTAAGACGATAAGATAAGTATTTAATTTTTTAATATTAATTGGACATGCTACAATTTTGAAATCGCAATTTTGACCATGGAAATCTAAATTTAATTAGTATTGATCGCTCGTGAAATATACGAGACTATAAAATTGATTCAAGTTGTGATGATAGATTTCAATAAGGCTCAAGCATAAATTAAACGTGCCGGAATGACACAACACAAAAGTGGTGCACAAGAAATAGCCTAAAACTACATTACATAGAATTGAAAGAACTTAACCTCTCAAAAGCAATGGTCCATTTCGTATCATATTTCTAAAAGCATAAAAATATATCAAGGCCATTAGTGTCCGAAATCATGACGTCCGCTCAAATTTTAACTATACTAGTTTTCACACCCATGTAATGCACGGGAAGCATTAAATTTTTTAAGTATTTATTTTGGAACATAAAAATGTGTTAAGGCTAAAGCTATTCAAATTTAAATGTAACTTTGGCGTAGCTGAGAAAATAGAAATATTGTAATTTCAATGCATTACAATTTACAACAACTGAATTTAATTTTGAGAGTTGGTTATTATTGTAATGCCCCCACTAGTTCCACATACATACACGCCATCTTGACGTCATGACATACTAATGTGCATGTAACATCTACATAATGGCCTCCTCTTGGCCTCGTGTACATCTTTCATTTCGTTTCATATCGTAATTTGGAACTAGAGGCAATGTTACTCATACATAACATTCACCAAACCCTGAGTTCGTAACTTTCTTTAAAACTTTCTTACATAGTGAAATATCTCTAAGGGCTTCCACTTACATCAACAGAGACCGCAGGGTTATTGGATTCTTTTGCCCGATCACACATCAACGTCACATCATCTAGAAGGATTCTTTGTCATCTCCCCATACGCATAACCTTCAAAAACATAAATGTACACATAATGAGTCATAAAGATTAAGTGGAAATTAAATAGATGCGATGCAATGCAATGCATGGAATGCACGTCACATTCTCTTTTTCTTTGGGCCATGTTGCAAATCATGTGAATACACTGGCGCTATCTTATTTCATTTC
Organism: Jasminum sambac; assembly: GCA_018223645.1. Classification (NCBI taxonomy): domain Eukaryota; kingdom Viridiplantae; phylum Streptophyta; class Magnoliopsida; order Lamiales; family Oleaceae; genus Jasminum; species Jasminum sambac. The sequence goes on from CP073652.1 coordinate 34,780,445, forward strand.
ATATTTGACCCATCCTTTCATTACATTTGGAGTTTAGATCCCTCATTCGACCGTCGACCAAGAGCTTAACTCACCTCATTAGGCTGCCACATAAGGCCATATGATCATATATGAGGTTTAGATCCCTCATTGGGTCAACTTAACTTTCGTATTCGGTAAACGCATGATAGGCAATATCACATACATATGCTTCATGACATGATCGTGTTAACATTTACCTGGCTATGCCTTTGTTTTCCTTTGATCATCATCATTCATATGTATCATATATACAAAGCTTCACAATCATGTCCGTATCATAACATAAGAGCATCACATTCTTTTCGTATACGTAAGGCATTACATAAACCATTACACATTCATACATTGGACATTTCATACCTAAGGTCTCGGAATGCCAAGTCGTTCAAACTTAATATAAACGTACATAATCATATCCTCATTGGTTCACATAATCACATAGAAGTCAATGCTACAACAACATAACCTTAACACATACATCACATTCTTTCTTTCTTTCATTCTTGCACCATAGTTAACCACATTCATCTCATCTAGCATCATCTAGTGCCAATGTTATTCATGTAGTATCATTTAGGGCCAATGTTATTCACGTATGTAATTCATTTAGACACGTACTTCACTTGATTCCTTTATAGATACGTTAACATAGCTAGATTTCTTTACTTTCATGCTATTTAATTATTGTAGCTAAACAATTCATGGAAATGAGCATTGAGGATCACATAGGTCGCATAAGCATATACACATCATTTTCATATCATAACATAACCATAGAACAAGGCCAATGAATCCTAACATGCTTTCTAGCTTCATAACCATCCTAAACATATCCATTTCTTGAGTAACTCGATCATAAGCATGTATTTACTTCACAACATAAGTAAAATATCTATTACCCACCTTAAATCAAGCACAAGAGAGCTTAGAGCACATCCTCTTCTTCCTCCTTCCATTTCCTCTTCTTTACTTTCTTCCTTTCTTCTTGGGAACATAGATTATACATGGATTTCATAAATGATATGAGGAGGTTGAGTAGGTTACATACGTTCATGAGGGTCTTGGGAGTGTTCTGGAAGTGTTGGAGTCTAGTTTGGTTGGATATATCCCAAGAAATGGCAAGAAAGGTTTAGAAATACCCAATATGCTGACTTAAAATTACGGCCGTAACTCATAACATACGGCCTATCAAATTTTCCTTACGGTCGTATCTTGGCCTACGTAAATCTCATCCATTTCCTTTTTGTTTTGAACTTACGGCCTATTCTTATCATATGGCCATAACATCTATCATACGCTCATATCCCAACATCATACGACCGTATAAAGCTCTCTGAAAATTTCTTCACTTCTTCCCTTTATACATTACGGCCGCCCGTAACTTGAGTCATACGGCCGTAACCCTGATATTTACAGATGTAATTATGTCTTTGCTGAAATTCTCCATTTCTCATGAATTCGGCGGCCGTAACGGATTCCGGGGCATTTCATATACTTGTAGACATCTCGTAAACATAACGTATACATATTCAGCATGTCAGAACATCTTCATATCGTTTCATATCATATATGAAATCATATATGTATTCGAGACGAATTCGATCGGGGCATTACAATTATTGTTTGAGATGATAATTAATAAATTATTGAACTTGAATAGATGAGAACTATTATTATGCTAGAACATAATTCGCGCACTTGAAATTTGTCGGCTATGAACTATATCACACCTAAAAATTACTAAAATGAAAATTGATAATATTTCTTTCTATGCGGCTGGAGAAATTATAATCATATAAAAAAATATAGTAATTTATATTAACTTTCAAAGTGAAATAAAATTATTACAAATTAATTCTGAATATCCTGACACTAGTACAAAAATGATTTAGGGTGGCGATTGTTTTGGGCAAAGGGTGGCGGTTTAACGAATGCCACAAAAAATGGCGATACCCAATGTCTTGATTTAGGGTGGCGGTTCAAAAAACGCCACCCTTTCTCTTTTTTATTTTTAAATTCATTGGACTTGATGGCGGTTGTTGTTAACTTAGCACCACAGCTCAGCTGATTGGCGGTTATTAGCAACCTTGCCACTAACTAATTTTTTTTTTTTACACTTACGGTGGCGGTTGTTAGCAACAACCGCCACCTTGTTAGCAACAACCGCCACCCTAACTATTTTTTTTTATACACTTAGGGTGGCGGTTCTTTACAAAGAACCGCCACCCGATGTCCTTTTTTTTTTTAGAGGTCTGCATAGCATTAGGACATTCGGATTGCAACTAATTAACAAATTAAGAACGAAATAATTTTTATTCAAAGTCAATCACCTCCAATTACAACCAACAATGTTCTTAAATAACAAAAGAAATAAAATCCTAACATACTATGAAATGAAATGACGAAATAAACAATTGAACACTAACAAATCTAAAATCACGAAAATGAAACACTAAAAAGAAAAAACGGCATTTGAGGCTGAAAGCGACCTCAGATTGGCCTGAAACATGGGGTCATAGCGATAGCTTGATGGAGTGTCGTAGATCTCGTCAGACGATTAGGAATGTACTCGTGAAATTTCAGCGGACATCGTATGCAAAAGTTATAGGCAATTTAAAGTTTGCATTCTTAAAAACTCGAAAAAAGATTAATTTTTAATTCACCTTGAAATACACAATTAGCATTAAAAAAAGCAATTTGAAAGTAATAGATAGAGGAAGCTTACCTTACATTAGCATAAAATCTTATTTGTGTACCATAATTTGTAAATTTCAGCACTTTAGAGAAAGAAGAATGAGGAAAAGCGAAATAATGATGTAGATCCTGGTATTTAATTCGCTTTGAATAACAATTGGTTGTATGTACAATCCGCCACCCAAAGTGAATTTAAAATTCAAATTTGAAATTTCAAAATTTTTCACATTTTGGGTGGCGGTTATGATCTAACCGCCACCCTTGTTTGACATTGGGTGGCGGTTGTTGATCCATAGCCCACCTAAATGCTCAATTTTTTTTTTTAATGTTTGGTTTTGGGTGGCGGTTATTTCTACAACCGCCAGATTTACTATTTAGGGTAGCGGTTGTTGATTCGCATCACACCCTAAATGCTTTATCTTTTTTTTTTAAAAAAAAATTCAACTTAGGGTGGCGGATTTTCGTCCACAACCGCCACCCTATCTTCGGTACCCAATTTCAAGTGGCGTTTTCATTAAAAACGCCACCAAATGGGCGTCTCCTAATGTCAACTGTGTATTAGTGTGATATACAATAGTCGTTGTAACATTTGTCAGATTTCGTTCTTTATTACAACATAGCATCTTCAAACCAAATCGACTCGTTACTTTGGATATTGCAATGTAAACTTGGCCATGGCTAAATGATTGAACGAAACACAATGTGTTCATCTAACATATTTTTCAACTCCGAAATAATTTTTCATGCAAATGATCACTATTAGATGATTGCCTCCAAAAATATCAAAATACACAACAAAAGTCTATATTTAGATTTAATATTATAAACAAAACTAAATTAATTGGTTCATAAAATTGACCATAGCCAACAGACCATAGTTTATTGTCAACTTCATTATCAGTATCATAAATATATACCTGAGCAAACTTATGTTCAAACCCCTATTCAGGTAATAAATTTCCAAGGAGATTAAAACTTTGACCGTGTAATCTGAACACAGAAGGTGACCGTTCGTCACAAAGAATAAAATCTAGCCATTTTAATCGCCTTCCCATCTATATATTAGTAAAACCAACACATTTTCCCACCACTTTTACCTATTTTTCTGAATTAAAAAATCAATTTTTAATTATGGCAACGAATTTTACCGCCTTCACGTATCTTTTTATTTCAACTACTTCTTCAAGCAGTGTATCGTATATACACTCATCAGTCGACTATTTTTCTGAATTAAAAAATCAGATTAAAATAAAGCGTCAGTAATGCAAATTGGATCAACACAATATAAAATTATGTGAAATTTTTTTGTTTTTAGTCCTGCTATTTATTATAACATGATGTATTTGTATAAAATATAAGCGACTACTAAAAATTTTAGAAATTCTTTTGCACTTATCCCCTTATGTGGATTCTAATTTATTACATGTGTATATGTCTTCCCGTGCAGCGCACGCGTAGAAACACTAGTTGATATAAAAGAAAACATCATGTCATACACCCGAATATTCCGAAGAAAATTTTTGTTCCTCCCAACATGTCCGTATAATAATTCTGCTAAAACTCGAGGCGATTATTGCATTCATGGACGATTGATTCTGCCCAACTCACAATACAAAGAAAATTTTGAAGGTAGTGTGCTATAATGATAATGATTGTCTATTGTTTCTTCGTACCAAAATATAGCATTATGAAATTCACAACTGTAGGAAAGATCACCTAAATCTATATAATCTGCACAATGAAACCAATGATGAATGTTTTCGGATCACATTGTAAATTTGAGTGTATTCGAAAACGGTTGTAAACAAATTTGAAAAACAAAGTTAAATTAAAAAAACAAAAAACTGAAATAAAAAAATAAAGTATTCTAAGTAAAATAATTATACTATTCATGCACTCAAAAAGAAAAAGAAAATTAGAAACATTATCTAATTTGATTTATGGTAAATTCGCGTAAAATGATACAATGTAATTATGGTCCACATAATAGACGTTAATTACAACTTAGAAATTCAATGTATTGGTTTCCATAACGGTAAAAAAAAAAAATAAATAAATAAATAAATATCATTCAAGTGGCACAAAATTGTCAATGGAATAATTAAGACATAAACATTTAAATGTGTCTACATAATATGAAATGATTAATTAAATGAATACATTTTTATAATTTACCATATTTTTATAAAATAAATATCTCATGGATAACTCAATAAATTTTTACCATATTTTTATAACGGAATGAATACATTTTTATAATTTACTATATTTTATAAAATTAACATCTAATTTTTCAATGCTTGTCACAAAATTTAGGGTATCTTTGATTCACAACAAATGTTGTGTAAGTTTTATTTACTTGAATTGTATATAGATTGTGTGGTTGAAAATATGAGATAGTATATTAAAAAATGTAAAGTAATTATTTGTGTGGTTAAAAAGGAAGAGAGAGAAATTTTTTTTCAAAGTTGTTGTGAATCAAACATACCCTTAATTATACTTTCACTCATAATTGCTTTGTTATATTTCTAAAAGAGGAATATTAAAACTAATTAAAATCAAGATTTAATTAATTGAGGACTAATTAATATTTTTTACAATCTATTTTCATGGTGGAAGAAAGTAGAATAATTATGATATGATAAAATGCCCTTTGAGTATGTCGTTAAATAATTTTTTTCAATTTATATTATTATTAACGTTTTTAGCTAAAAAACCAAAAATGCTACAGTAGATTTTTGACTAATGTAGGCATGATAAACCATCAAGGAAAAAAATAATTATAAATAAAGAAAATTGATTGTAATAGTTAGCATATTGTACGTACACGTGTGACGAATGAAAAGAAAACACATTAAAAATAAAGAACTTGTGAAACAATAATAAAATTACCAACTACCAATAAAGTAATATATAATTAGCTATACAAAACAAAAGAAACTAATAGTAGTATTAATAGTTAATTATAAATAAATAACCCACTATTATTTCATATATGGGACCGTAAATAACATATCTTGATTACATTAATAAGTAATTTCTAGCAATTTTGAAATAAGCTATTTATGGGAAAATGCTAAATAATTTTTTTTTTTGAAAATGATTAGTTAAATGGTAAAATACATATACATATTATGAAAATCATAGATTACTTTTCCCATCCATGCGATGCACGAGAATCACTAACATTAATAATCTATGATTTTATAATATACATGACAAAAAATTTGATTAAAGGTTGCATATATGTCTGAGTAATGTGTCCATAAGTTGGGTTTCTGTAATTGTTTATAATGTTAGTCTTGTAATAAAAAAAAATCCTATAGACTGAAATTAATTTCTAAATTATGGTTTTGTAAGCTACAACATTGCACAAATTTAAAGTTTACTACTATTTCATTAGTTATGGTCATATATATGTGTGTGTTAGCAATGTCGGGCTAACAAATAGGAACTACTAATTAGGGTTTTTTTAAATAAAAATTCAAAATTTACTAGTTCAATAATATTGTAATCGCTATGGAACACATATAGAAATGCAATTACGAACGAATAATGGATAGAACTTTAAGGTAATTCAACATCAATTGTTTGAGAATTAATCTTGACGATTTTATTTATTTGCAAAAATATAGGAGTATAAATCAATGGGAGTACTATAGATATGGATAACAAAACTTTAGGGCAAACTTAATTTATTAATAATATTAATTGCAAGACAGAAAATAAGGTAGTACACGGGTTTCGCATGCAAAATGGATTGCTGCATTTAAGGCTAATAATGATGATAATCCATTTCCATGCTACAAAACATAGAATTTTGAAATATTCTGAATTTGGTTAAAGAATTTCTAGTTCTCACTTAATCATCACTTATAAACACTTCATTAATGCAACAAGTATAATTAATATAAGCAACGCAGGGCAATTTAGACGCCACCACCAAGGCCTCCGCCTCCGCCACCAAAGCCACCACCGAAACCTCCTCCTGCCCCGGTACCAACACCAAAACCACCTCCTCCTCCACCGCCGAAGCCACCGCCTCCACCTAGTCCTCCACCACCGCCTGCGCCACCGCCAAATCCACCACCGGCACCTCCACCAGCTCCACCGCCCCCTCCACCTGCGCCTCCCCAAATCCACCGCCACCTCCACCTGCGCCTCCGCCAAATCCACCGCCTGCTCCTCCACCAACACCACCACCAGCTCCACCGCCAAGTCCACCACCTCCGCCTTCTCCTCCACCAACTCCACCCCCACCACCTGCTCCTCCTCCAAGTCCACCGCCACCAGCTCCACCGCCAAGTCCACCACCTCCGCCTGCTCCTCCACCAACACCACCACCAGCTCCACCTCCAAGTCCCCACCTTTGCCTATTCCTCCTCCAAGTCCACCACCGCCCCCTGCTCCTCCGCCAACACCACCACCAGCTCCACCTCCAAGTCCACCACCGGCTCCACCTCCAAGTCCGCCACCTTTGCCTATTCCTCCTCCAAGTCCACCTGCTCCTCCACCAGCTCCACCACCAACTCCACCTCCAAGTCCACCACCTTTACCTACTCCTCCTCCAAGTCCACCGCCACCTCCAACTCCTCCACCAACACCACCTCCAGCTCCACCTCCAAGTCCACCACCTTTACCTGTTCCTCCTCCAAGTCCACCACCACCACCTGCTCCTCCACCAATACCTCCCCTGCTCCACCTCCAAGTCCACCACCTTTGCCTATTCCTCCTCCAAGTCCACCGCCTTTACCTATTCCCTCCACCAAGTCCACCCCACCACCTGCTCCACCTCCCAATCCACCACCTGCTCCTCCTCCAAGTCCGCCACCACCACCTGCTCCTCCACCTAGTCCACCACCACCTCCAAGCCCTCCATGATGACCTAAACCGCCACCGCCTCCAATCCCTCCACCCGCACCACCTCCAAGACCTCCATGATGACCTAAACCGCCACCTCCACCAAACCCACCCCCTGCACCACCTCCAAGCCCTCCATGATGACCTAAACCTCCGCCACCACCCAATCCACCTCCAGCACCACCACCACCAAAACCACCTCCAGCACCACCCCCAAAACCACCTCCACCTCCAGCACCACCACCACCACCACCAAATCCACCTCCAGCACCGCCACCACCACCACCTCCTAGACCGCCGCCTCCACCAACACCACCACCACCACCAAAACCACCTCCTGCACCACCAACCCCAACACCACCTCCATTAAGCCCACCAGGTCTAAACCCTTTCCCATATATCCCAGGCCCTAAACCCCCTCCAAAAAAGTGCTTATCTTCCCTAACATCACCAAATCCGCCATTAATCAGCAAAACAATGGACAAGAAAACCAGAAACAAACGAGAGAATGAACTCATCATATATTCAGACAACCTTAGAAACACACAACACAAGTTATACAAACTCATACATTTCCTAGGGCTATATATATATAGCAAGAAAATAAATACTATACATTTAATCCCCATTGGTAGGTCCACTATAACTCAACTGTCACCTTCTATGACTTAAATGTATGTTGTTTTATAATTGGGCAACTTATTTACTTTCTCAACTGTCCCTTCTTCATACCCTCTGTCTACAGCAATGTTGCCATTATTTCTTGTTTATGGAATTTGACTTTGAGGCTCACATAGTCGCCCTTTTAGTTCTCACCCGATAATATACATTCATTGTTGCTAGTAATTGCTCAATTATTCACTTTTATCGAGCATCCGCGTTTTGGAGGGGTCGTCTGGTAAAACCCTATTTACCGAGTCTAGTTGGCGTATGCTCATTGGAGGAACCTCGACCTCGTCCAATCAGAAATATTCATCAAACGATTGATCTCCAGTAAATAGCATTAATGCTCGGTCAAATGCTGTTATACCATCGAATATCAATGCAATTAGTCAAAATCTTGTTATGCTTACATAGTCAAAATCATGTTACGTATATACTAGCTAGTTGTTTTGTAAATCTGTATTCTTACATATTGAATCATCTTCAATATTAACCGTCACAAAAAAAGTCATATCCATTTATGTAAACTCGTCTTTAATTTATTAATTTGTCCTCCAATCTTTCATAGGTGTGGGAAGTCTCACACTCTCACTATGGTAATATTCCAATATGCCATTGACTCTATTCTTTTCCATTTTCAAAAAAGTGTCAAAGCAAGTAAATGTATATTGACTTTGCTTCCAAAAAAAAAAAAAAAAAAGAAAGAAAGAAGTAAATGTATATTGACTTTTGTTATCATATGAAGTGAGCAAGTGTTTAAACCGTTAGATCATGCCATTGACTCTATTCTTGCCATCTTTACAGCATTATTTTGTCTTGGACATTTATTATTGCATATAATGTGATCACACATAGGAGCAGTCAAAATAGTAAATATAATTGAGGCAGTACGTAGAGTACATGAATTGATAATGTGGAAAGAACGATGGGTGGTTGAAAGAATTTAGTGCTCACGGATAATTATAATATGATAATTAATTAAAGGAAAAGTTAAAGTTATAATGACAATGATAATCGTGCATGGATAGAGACCTAAGGTTGACTTGATGACCCTACAACCAAATAAGAACATGTTTGGAAGCAATTTATATGGTGTTAGGATGCGTGTTTTTATGTGTTTTTATGTGATTTGATGTGATATAAGAGAGAGAATGAGTGGAATTGAATGGTAGAGATTTGTGTAGTACAGGTAGTTCCCACGAGATTTGTGTGTAAAAATATATTAAAACTTGTAGGAGAACATGAGCTTAATTACTTAAGTCAAACTTACGTTTCAATTGTATTTATTTGTGTTCTAAAAAGTTCTCTTTGATTTTGTTTAAATGACGTTTAAGCTCAAAATTTGGTTTTAAGTACACCTTTTACGTTTTTACGGTTTTACTTTATGCAGATACACTCACACCCGCTTAAACTCTAACTCTTCCTTGTATTTGATCACGCTCTATCTTTTTTAGAATACCATATTTTACCTATGCACATTTCTCTTAAGCAATCTTTATCACTCATTTTAGAAGACTAGTTGGAACAACATGTGTTGCACGTGATTTTTGAACATTATTCCGAACTGAATATGTATTTAGTTTTTTCATTATGGTATTCTTTCGGTGATTCAATCTTTGAATAAATTAAATCTTAATTCTTAGCCTAATTAATGTAGATGTGTGAAGACTGTGCATTGGAGGAATTCAGTACTCAATATAAGAAGAAATAACAATGGACTTTTTATATATGTTGAAAGTGGTCAACAAGGACCTTTTAGGTTGTCAACATAATTGATTAAGAATTGGGAGGGTATTTTAGGTATAAAATATTTTACACTTAGTAACTCCTTTTAAAAGATGGAAGATTAAGTGAGTGTTTTCCTACAAATTTTTACACATTTTTACACACTTTTCAACTTCACTTATCTTCTTTCCTATTTCACATTCACACATCTCGTGGAATCTACTTATACTATACAAATTTTCACCATTCAATTCTACTCATTCTCTCTCTCTCCCCTTGATATAAAAACACATAAAAATTTATTTTTACACTGCATGACCCATAAATAATGATGCTATATTAATTAATCTACCATCTTAAATCCTTCATTTAAGATGATAAAATCAATTATTGATAATATTAAATTCTACATTTAAAATAATATTTAAAGTGAGAAATCAATTATTAATTATCACATCCTCAATATTGACAGATAAGTTGTTGAGTTGTTGTGATAAATATCCTTATTTCTTTTATAAAAATCCTATCGCACACATATATATATTTGAAATATACAATGTGTGCGTGATTTAATTTGATTGACTTAATAAAAAAAAGGTAAAACACTAGCGTAGTCGTCCTCAATAGTCAATACACTGTTTCAACTTTCTAGTGTTAAGTACTATGCTTATGTTATTTTGTTAAAATAAAACTGACTTTTTATTTCAAAAATTCGTCAGAGTTTACTTGGACTTCTCAATTCTTATTCCACTTGATATATTTGATCATTTCAATTAGTAACATATGTAATTCTTAGACTTCTATTTCCAATACGACCAAATAATAAAGTTTTGTAATATAAAGTGATAAACACAAGAGTAATATTTAACACCTAACCCAAGATTTCAAACATTTTCCGATTTTGAATTTAAAATTTTTAGGGGAAATTAAAAGGGAAAAGTACTTTAATTTTCTTGCTTGTGATACACAGATCTCATTAAATTAAAAGTTTTCTTGCTTTTTACACACAAGTTTTCTTGCTGGTTAGATTCGCTTGAATATATAATAACCACTTTTTAACTTGATTATAATATAAATATTTTGGACATTAATTTTTTCCTTTTGTTTTTAAATTAAATCAATACACTCTAATTCTCTTTAAAAAAAAAAAAAAAAAAAGATCTGGCCTACAACAGTTAAAAACTCTTTTAAACAGGAAAAAAAATTATACTGTGTGCTCACTACGATTATAGGGTGGGTCTTTATTCTTGAAATCTTTAGAGGCTTTTGATTTTTTTGATAATCAAGTCAAATTTCAAAATATGTAATTTGGATGTGGTAGATTGGTAGGTTGATTACTCGTAGATAAATAGAAGAGAACATGTCTATAAATTTGAAGTCGGGATATGAAAAGAGAAAAATTATGTCATATTGACTTATTGCAAGCTATAATTATTCTCGCTTCAATATATAAACTAGTGAGCAAAGATTTAACGTTTTTATTGTGTTTGTACCTTCATTCGATGAGCCTTCTATATAGAACTTGTGACCAATGTCGTTTCGGCGTTTGACTATTCAAAATATAAGATATTGAATTCCCCTCTCAATAAATTCATTTATTCAAAGGCTTGATCCTGCGTCCTCAATGTAGAATATAATATTATATGGATCTTTTAGGAGTTATGTATGATTGAATATATATGTATGATTTTTCAAAAATTAGAGCATCAAAGATTAATTAATAAATATAATAACCAGGTGACAGGTGTCAAATGTGATAATATATATTTTTTTTGTATGTTTGGCTAATTGAAATCCATCATTAATCGCAATGTTGTGAGTTGGCTAAAATACAAGATTGATACTTAATTAATTGTGACTATATGGTATTAGCAAGGAAACTCATAACAATTGGAACTTAAGGTGTAGCAAATGAGCCCCTTCCATGCGAGTAATAATTTCCAGACCAATATCTATCGTCTTTCTTTCCTTTCTTTCTAATTTTTTTTTTTCATTTCAGTTTTCGATTTTGAGGTTTTAATTAAGTTTTAATTTCGATTTCCAATGAAAAAACAATGGTATAATTATCAATATATTGATGTATTTTCAATAAAAACATTAAAAAGGACAAAAGCTTCTCGTGAATTTTCTATTTATGAAAATTTTCCTCGGTAATTGCATTTCAAAAATAGTGTAATGTTATAAATACATACAAATCAATGATACATAATTACCGCATGCTTAAATTCTTATTTTAGACCTCATTCGGTAAATTGAGATGAAAACGAGGAGCAAATTTTGAACTTGTGTGTGGCACAATTAAGTGTGCAGCACTAACTTATGTGTACTTATAATACTTTTGTTGGAAATATAAATGCAAATAAGTTTAGTGTTTTTCGGAAATTCGAAAACATACCAGAACCAATAAAGAAACTTTAAAACGAGTTATCGGCAACAAAAATGTCACACCCTTTATTAATATCCTCGAATACAAACCTTTGGAGCATAAAATTAACAGTGAATGATCTGGAGAATTAAGCTTGTCTAAGTGGGAATGTATGTTTTTACCAAGATTCGTGTAATTGTTCGGTGCAAAGTTCCATACATGGATCATGGATGCTACTCGCCGTATGTTGCAATACGTGTTCTCATTTTGGAGACAAAACGTACATCTTACAATCGTGGGCATACACTCTAGCAGAGATTTTCTCTTTGACGCTCTTTTGAGTTGAATGCTGCAATTCAGAATTGAAATCTTAGAACTATTCAATAAGTTTTGTTTTGCGATGCTCAGAATGGTTGACACATATATTGCATCAATTGCTTAAATGGCTACGATTTTAAACTGTCATGTGTTAAAGTGTTTGGTACGTGATATATAGTTTGAGATTGTAATCACCTGAGTGGCATCAATATGACTGTATCAAATAATCAATTAGTTTTAATCTCTTCCCGACGATTGACATACTTACGATGTTAACTATTTAAGTGACTATGAAATCATACGCTAAGGTACTAAAACCACTTTAAATCTTACCGCCCATAAATCACGAGCATCGACAACTGTGTTTGATGAATTGAGGCCTATATCTGACCAATAAGCAGTAATAGTAGCTTCTGAAGATCCTCTGTTCCACAATGCTACTACAACTCTATTTTGGCTAAGTGGCCCTGTCCAAACTTGTAAATCACCATCTTTAATTTTCTTCCCTTGAACACCAAGTTTATCTTGCCTCAAAGCAAACCATCAAAAAAATTTAAATTCAACACTTGATATGTAATATGTAATGTGCCGACAATCAAAAGAGATCATATCAGTTGTTCTGATTCATATCTTATTAACTATTAGATCCAATCAAAATAAATTTCATTTTGTTATATGTGTAAATTATTTTGATTAAATGAGACAACCAATGAACATACATTGAGATAATAGAACTGGATTCTAGCTAATAAAAAAAAACATAATACTTTGTGCTTTCTGCTTACCTTGATTAACTGCAATAACCTCTTGATTACTAAATAATTCTAGAGTAAAATTGTCCATTGAACGAATATCACAGCCAATCAACAAAGGAGCCTGTAGTTCCAGAATGAAAGAAGTAGAGATTAATGAACACTGGTTATCAATAATGCTTGGATGATAAGAATGTGTTAGCGGATGAATTTTAATGTATTTTTATGAGTAGGAAGAGAGAGAATGAGTGGAGTTGGATGGTGGAGATTTAATGAGTGGAGAGATATATGGATGTGATTTGTTTGACCAAATTTAAAATTTGAAAAAAATGTATTAAAATGTATTATTATTTTGATGCTAACACAGCAAACACTAGTCTTAGCAAACATGTTTGTAATTCGATTATGTATGTTTTTCGTTCACTCACTTTTATTAATGCCCATATGCTGAAATGAGATCGGTATTCTTCTCTAGTCATGCCACCATTTTCTACTTTCAACATATCAGGATCTACAACACAAACAACTTGTATTACAATTAATGCTATGTTTTTACATTGATTTGATGTTGTAGTGCTGAATAAATATTGTGCAAACGAGAGAGCTAGACCCATCAAGAGCTTACCATTCCATCCGCCGGGTCCAGCATTGTCAGCCCACTTGTTATTAAGATCTGCCCTAGAAGTCATGCTACAAAGATAAAACAGCATTAGAGATAATTATATGTACATTAAGAATTGCAAATAGATTAGTGGAATTTGAAAAAACAACTCAACATTGGACTTGGAGATTCTTCATTAAGCATTAAAATAAGTTATTTGATCATTTTGTATATTCTGTAAACATAGCTGTAATGCTTATGTACAAATAGTATCGTTATCACGCATGACATACTTATGCTAGCTAGAACCAATCTAATGAGGAACTTTGTCAGTTCACCTGTCCCAGTTATCAGAAATGTCTCCGGTAGTTCTCCAACTGTTCCCAACAATAGACTTGGCCCAAGTCGCAGGATCTTCATCTCCCCTATAATTAAAAAGGTAAGAGTATACAATCGCCACTATTACTATATGTACATAAGTATATGTAATAATACTAATTTGGCATTAATTTGTTATAGTAATACTAACTCACCATTCACATAGAGAAAAAAAGATGGATCTTCCCGAATTCAGCAAAGCATTTGCCATTATAGGATACCTATTTTACAGATCCCAAAAAAAAAAAAATCAATTTGTGAAAATTTTAGTAAATATAGATGACTATCAAAATGCAAAAATGATAGGGGCAGACAATTTTTTAGGTAAAATGTTAAGTAAAGTGTACTTTTGGACGAAATTACCCCTTCTCCCCTCCACTGCATTCATGAGAAGGGGTAATTTGATCCAAAAGTATAATTTACCTAACACTTTACTTAAAACATTACCTTATTCTATAATTATTGATAAAAATGCATTTGTACCTTTCCTTGGGGCTTATGCCATTATTGTTACAATTGTCATACTTCAAGTAATCAATCCCCTAACAAGGAAAACAAATTAACCAACTTCATTGCACTACAAATATATAATATTGTGGACGGAAGATGCTAAATGAGCTTTTTAATGTGTGACACACACACCCATGAAGCAAAAGTTTTTGCATCCTTCTCTTCGTATCCTAGTGAACCGGGCATGCTTTTACTGCACGTTTGAGTTCTGCAAATTAACATAATAATATCTTCATCACTTAAGCACCATATTGTGACACGGGCGACAAAAGAATTACTGATAAACATAAAGATATTAAAATTTGAACTGTATTTATTATCTATCAATAAATTCATATGTCGTGTTATTTGTACTTAACTATATAAGATTAACACAGAATTAATATAATATAGAGGTTTCTCACCCAGCGTCCAAATATATTCCGAGCTTCAAACCTTTCCTATGAACATAATCAGCCAGTGCTTTGATTCCACAGGGAAATGTTGAAGCTTTGGGAACAAAATTTCCCTTTAATATAGATTAATTATAATATTAGCTAAATTTAATCCAATTCGCAAATTTGGGTAATCAAGTATTTTCAGAATAAAGAAGAAACAATTGTATACCTGAGAATCTCTATTCTGTTCAGCCCAACAATCATCTAGGAACACCAAATATGTAAATCAATTCGAAAATATAAAGGGAACAAGACATTAAAATCATACATATAGTATAACAACATTGAGAAAAGTCGATAGCTGTTGTCCCAAATTCTATCTTATTGACCATTTTATTCAATTAAAACAGCTCACAATGCAATTAAGTACATTAATTTAATAATACATGTGTACTGTTTTGATTGAATCAGAAATAAACGAGATTTTGAGACAATTAATTTAAACTCCACAGAGCAAACCTAGATTTATATATGCATATCCAAGTGCAGGCGCCCAGATGACACCATTGCATCAGCTAGCTAGAAATAAAAATGGGTCAGCAAACTTAATTAAACATAAAATAAAAATAATAATAATAATTTCTCACCTGTTTCCTCGATCAAATTCTCAGTTGTATCACATTGAAAATGATTCCAGCTGTTCCATCTGAAGAACAACATTTCCATACAACTTGAAAAATAATTCAAACTCAATAAATATTTTATTTTGTATACCATATATATTCGATACTTTAGTTCCTCCTATGTAAAAGTGATCATCAGCATATTTTAGCCATAAGTACTGAGTACTTGGTATGGAAGAAAAACTTGTTATTTAGTACCCCATCTGAGGCGTTAGGCCGAGGCCATTTTCGATGAGCCTTTTCCTAATCTGCTTTCTTGGATGTGAATCGATTGGATTTATCGGTCGAGCCGATGTTCTCAACAAGAAGAGCCATAGTGCAACAATCACTAATGGAGAACAACATTGGAAACTATTCATAATTAATATGATATGTTTTGACTCTTGAGCTTGAATTGAAGGAGAGGAGCTTTATACACACACACACACACATATATATATATATATATATATATATATATATAGATACATGAACAAAAAAAATAGTAAGTCCAGTGAGTATTGATGTTGAAGCTGGAGAGAGACGTGCATAGCAAGGCACTCTTTTGCTATATATGGACAATAGTATGTCAGCAAGGTGGGATGATGATGTGGTGGTTGTTATGAGTAATTATTGTTAAATGGATTCTTGCTACTAGATTCAAAGTACTTGTTAGGGGAATTGGGGGTGTGGGGTGGCGTGGATTAAAAATTTTCTTCACAGAGAATAATGTGCATTTGAAAAGTAAATAAAGTTATAATAAAATGTGAAAATAATATTTTATGATACAATATTTGGACTGCACATAGTTGTACCCTTAAAATTGCGGGATCTAAGCGACTGTCTTGGATCTTCAATTAAATTTTTTTGCAAAAAGGGCACCAAACATTATATATATATAGATTGATAAAAAGGCCCCCAATATTAAAAATTCCCATAAGGGTCACCAACATTTTGGAATTGGCCCTTGCTACACATTGCATGTCCATTGGTCAATCATCAATATCAATATATAATAAAAATCTATCTATTTACTCATCACATTAGTTATAATCCGTCAAGTGTATTAGAGTTGCTTCTAAGTGCTTACCCTTTGGTTTACAGGATATTTCAATATAATAAAGTACTCAAAAGACTTGACAAAATTTATTAGTACTTGAAGTATGTATTCCATCCCAACATAAGAGAACAATGTACGAGGTTAACTACTAAACAAAACGCCAATTAATTGTACAAGTGAAACCCAAAAGCAACAACCATGATCCCAATGGGTACAAGTAGGTAGAGAATCTTGTTAATAGACTCCAAATTCTTGTCCTTTTCAAACTCCGGCTGTGGTGGAGATACAATCGCGGCAGCCGGGGTGGGATTGGTGGATGGATCGACCTCCCCTGCGTAGAATTCGTCTAGCATCAATCTTGCTGCACTACCATGCCCCACACTCTCAAATTCTTCACTTGCGTCCTTACCTAAGATGCACTAAATTTCCTCAGATAAGACATGCCTTAATTAAGACATGTCTGTTAAAGTGTTTGTAAAACATGTTTCAATTAGAATAAATTCTTAGCCAAACATATGTGCATGAAATGTATGTTAATTTCCAATTGCAAGGATTGAAGTCAAATAATGGAATACCTGCTGCTGCTAGTAAGACTTCTTCACCGCCGGGATGATCATTCAAAAAACTTGTTACATCATACGCCTGTATTGTATTAATAACATAAGACGACCTTTCGATATTATTATAAATAGTGATTTCTTCATTAATTACATGTCAAATTTATGTTAAACAAGATTAGTTGGACTCTACTTAGATATCATGTAGTTAAACCTATGTTCAATTCGTTTTAATCCCATTTTTTTTTTTTTGACATAAAAATTAACTTTTCAATTCAATCAAATCAAACTTGAGTATTTATTATATTATCCGCATGTTTCATGATCTCGATGGGTATCAATATCTTGCATTCAACTCTTTTTATTTCTAAATAGAATAATTAATTATCAAGATATTCCTACCCAAACGTAAATAGGTATTGATTTTGAGTAATTCAGATTTCAGATCTGCTCTTCAGGAGAGTTGTACACACTCCGGTAAAAAAATTTTGTGGCGTCCACATGAGCCCCCAACATCAGGGGTAATTATATATTATTCATCTCACATAACGTAGATATTAAAAAAATTAAAAAACAAATAAATTGATGACGTGGCACCCTGTGAGGGCGCCACGTCATTGCGTGTGCAACTTCTCCTGCACACCGCGATTCATATCTATCTATAGTCTCTTCTACATGAAATATTCTACCAGCTGCAAAGTCTACCAAAAACACAAGAAGGAGATTTAGAATGATTACCTTGGCATTTATGATGACCCAACAATCCTCAATTGTGTTATGAACTGAAACTTGAGAATAGCTAAACACCTTGCTATCAGCTCCCATTTCTATATCTCTTCTTCTTTCAGATAGAAAACTTCAATTATATTGTGATAATTTTCTAGATTCTATCTTTTTTATTTGATGAGTTGATTTAATTAAGAGAAATTTCTATGTTGGAAAGTCCAATAATTATTTAAATATAATACATTGGTGGACTCACCTGATTGCATGAAAGTGATATATAGGGACATTAAGCATATAAAATGGGGTGGGGATATAGAGGACATATCAAATGATGTTGTCATTGAAAATATATATATATATATATATATATATATATATAGTTGGAAAATATAAATTTTAAATTGCTTTAATTTGGCTATATTCCTAATGGAGTTCTCATGGTTTTTGATTTTTTTTTAAAATGTATTCGAGCAATTTTAATTATTCTACTGTTAAGAGGGTCGGAATTAGAATAATATATCTAGGGTCCTATGTTTAGGTCAAAATTCAAATTTACAAGGAATTTTTGTTAAAAATAGATTTTATTATTATTATTATTATTATTATTATTTTGAATCCAAATTAATAGTTTGTTTGGTTGTTGAATACGGTGTGTATTTTTTGACAATTCTTTATATTCTTGGATAAATTTTAGTCGTTTCTTGAAGAATATGCGGGCCTATGCCCACAAGGTACAACGAGCCCAGTTATCCAAACCAATTGGGCCTCAGACATTCTTAAGTTCCAACCCAAGACTTCTGGAAGCGGTGGCTGTGGTGGTGCGTGTTACCGTATCATGGAACAGTTCTAACAAGTGAACGTCAAGACTTCTTGTTCAACAAAGCCCAAGAATTTTTAAGGAGAAAAATGTTGTTGTTATTATTATTATTATTAGTATCACGCCCGTGCGATGTACGGGAATAATTAAATTTATGTACGATAAATAATTGATATAAAACTATAAATATGAATGTTGAATTACATAATCGATGTAATTTATGCATAGGAGATTATATAATTGTAAAAAATTATTAAAATTTATAATATTGTATATTATAGTCAATGCAAAAATTACGGAGTAAATTCACAATTGTAAATTAAAAAAATTCACGTGCATCGCATAATTAAGAAGGTTATCAAAATGTGTAATTTTAATTCTAATTACCGTGTCTAACATTATACAATAATGCTCGAGAAGATTAATTAATTGTAAATGAACCATTGGGAATGAATATATAAAAATTCTTTTATTATCAAAATACGCTCTTTCTCGCTTGACATATCAAATTTATATTCAACACCTTTTTCTTTCTCGAAATGGATATTACACTCTAAATTTTATGATTTTATACGTTCTTTTATTGATTAATTGTAATCACACTTAATTTTAACTATATTACATAAGAAGTATTATGCTTAATTTTATGTAACTTAAATTTGTAGTAACACCGCCAATTTTCCTCATCTACATAATTTATTTGATTTCTTTTCATCTACATAAACTGTATGTTAATTGTAGAATGAAAAAATTTTTATTTGTAATTTTATATACTTAGAAAAGACAAAAATACGTCAATGCAAAATTCAACAAATGAAGATATCACATCGTAAGCATTAAAAACAAAAAATATCATTTAAATTTTTTAATTAGAAATAGTATGTCATGTTGGCACTGCCAATAGGGTGTTCACCAAACGTGACACTTCAACTATAATTATATAAGGATTAATAAATTAATATTTTACTTAATAAATTAATATTTTACTTAAAAATAAATAAATTATTCTACATAAATCAAGTTATAATTTTAACCACTTACTATTTGATTTTCAAAAAGAAAAAAGTAAAAAATTCTCACCATTTTTTAATAGACCAATTCATGTAACCAAGAAAAACTATCAAAATCTATAATTTTATCACGATAAAATTAAATAAAAAATTATTATTTAATATTTTAAATTAGAACTTTTAAAAATGAAATTATATATAAAGTCTTTCCAAAAATAAATTTTTTCTCATTAGATGTTTGTTTTAGATATTGGTTATTTTCAATTATATTTTTAATTTTTAATTATTACTAATTAATGTTGGTTTATTTCCAAAACTAATTTTATAATTTTCTTAAAATATTTAATGTATGCCACATTTGCATCTTTGCCTAGTGGCATTTCACAAATTATAATATAATAAAAATTAATGGTATAGTAATATAAAAATTCAAAATATAAAGATAAAGATTAATAAATTACTCTTTATTTAAAAATAAGTAAATTTATTTAAAAATAAATAAATTATTCAGTGCAAATTCAATTATAATTTTCGCACACCCTATTTTATTTAAGAATAATCCACTATTTGAACAATCCAATGCACATTATAAATCAAAACTATCTAAAACTATAACATTTTTTAATACGGTGAAAATAAAATACTTATTATTTAATATTTTTAATTAGAAATTTGAAAAATGAAATTACATTTAAAGTTTTTTGAAAACCATTTTTTTCTTATTAAATTTTATTTATCACATTTAATGATAAATTTATATTTCATTAAAAAATAATTATATTTAAAGAATTTTCCCTATTTAAATCTACCAATTAATATTGGTTTATTTTCAAAAATAGAATTTCCTTTTTTTTTTTACTACAAAATTGATTTTTATTTTTTTTAATATTAATGAGTGCCACGTTGGCACTCACCGCCAACGCAAGACTCTGCTTTTATAATATAAAGATTATTATTATTATTATTATAAATAAGACAATGTCGGATAAAAAGTAAAGCAATTTACTGACTTTCTTATATTTGCTTTGAGCTCGTCGTATCACAACTTATTAAAAATATTATTTTTTTTGGCATAATTTTCAATCATGAATTTTATTTATATTACAAGTTTTTCTTATTTTTTAAATTTTAATTTTTTTCTCGCTTCTGAAGTACAAATTCAATTTCTCTTTGTTTTTATTTATTTCTTTTGGCCCCTCAAAATATCTCCCAAACATCACTTAGACCACAAAAATTTGTGGAAGAAAAAAGTGGAGCAAAATTTCTAATGGGTTAAAAGTTGGGGACTACAAGTGCTATTTAACATTCGCACAATAGAAGAAACTTGCCCTTCTCACAAGAAATCCTTTTATTCATCTGGTTCTCTCTTCGTCTACTCAGATCCGAACCCTAACTCCTTTCACAATTTGAATTTCCCTTTCCGCGAATTGGAAACGTTAAGCATAATTTCTGAAGCTGAGATGGCGGCAGCCGCGACGATGGTGAGCTCTGCGGGAGGTTTATTGGCGATGCTGAATGAGTCTCACCCTGCGCTCAAGTTACACGCACTTTCAAATCTCAACGCCTTTGTGGATTACTTCTGGCCCGAGATTTCCACCTCCGTACCGATAATGTACTTAATTACTCCCCTCTCTTTCAACGTGCGTAGGTGCAGTAGGGTTTGATACTTTGAATTTGATTTTTACTTTTTCTTTTTGAATTTTGAGCTTCTGGGTTGTCATTTAAGATGATAACTCATAGGAATTGATAAAAAAGAAGTCTTTCTTGGGAGTTAAGTTTTTCCTTTTCTATTTAAGATATGGGAATTGGATAAAGTCAAAATATCTCGTGATTGTAGGTTTGAAGATATGTGAAGGTTTTGGTTTGAATTTTATTTGCTGGGATTAATATGACGTTTAAGAAAAAAAGTGATTTTCTTTTTTTTTTGGGAAATTTTCATATAGTTGAATCTAGTAACCTTGTTCCATTTTACGATTGATTGATACTGGTGGAAATTTAATGGGTTCTTTAGAAGGAAGAGTTTTGGGAATCTGTAGTGGGGGTTTAGTACAACACTACAACTGTGAAATTTGGAGTATTTGGTATAGAAGATGGGCTTAAAGGTTTAACAGATGAAGGGTTTGACGGAATAGGGTTTGTCATTCCATAATCTATGGTTTACTTTGCTAGTAGGCTTTTATTGATCCCTATCTGCTATGTGAAATATTGATTCTATAGCATTCCTTCACTCATTTTTCCTCATAAAGTGACGGTAAGATGTTATTGTGAAAAGCTATCGCTGTAATTTGATTGTCCGATTATAAGTATGTGATTTGAATTTAATCATGTTAATTTCATGGAAGAATGTCTTGACTTGACATCTAGTAAATGCCTAAGAGTAATGGGTTATGTGATGGGTTTCTATGAAGGGAAATGTAATTTTTCTAGCATTCAGATAATTAGATCACTCTATATCAAACTAAATGCTTTTTGTTCTGCTGCATCTCGCTTCCTTTTTTCTTCTAATTTATTTTTGGATTTTGACCACATAATATATGAACCCATGTTTTTTCACGCTTTTTATTACATATTCTCCCAGAAAAGTGTACCCCAAAATGTAGCAAGACAAAATAAGCACATAGCTTTCTTGTAACATTGAACGCAACTAGATTACAAAAGGGGATGTGCATTTGAAAATGCATTAGGATTCCTGCTATGACGTTTGATGACATTTTCTACATTGAGACTTGTGTTCTATTGTTATTGCCTAGAACGATCAACCAGGGTTTTAATTGGATTCTTACGATTTCAATATTTTTTCCTCCCAAAATTTGTGTTCATACAATATTTTCTAACTGAAAATTAACTTCTACGTGTCGATCGAAGCTGGATTTGAATTTTGACATATATTTGAAACTACAATAAGTCATTATCTGCGTATTTGGTGGTTCCCACAACTCGTCAAACTAAAAGAATAAATTTTTATCGAAATAAAATTTTACCCAAAGTCAATAAAAATCAAAGATAATTTCAAAGACACACTACTCTTTTGTTATTTGTATATTGCCCGAATCACCATTCGTATAAAAGATTCGCTTTCCTGCAAAATAAAAGTTTTTGCAAACCCAAGCTTAAAGTAGCAAATTATGGAGTAGGAATCTGTAGAAAGACGGCCGATCCTTTATTAGAATGAAGGGTCTAAAATGGACAAAAAAATCCACCAACTAGTTGCAAATTGGTGGACTTTTGGGCAGTGGTTTTGAGTGATGTTGGGAAGCTTCTTTTCTGTTCTTGATTTGTGTAGAGGTTCAGACATCATGGGCCTTCTTCAACTTGATAGACCTGGATTGCTGTTGATGTCAGAACACTGAATCATCTAGTGAGGTATCCTGTGATGCGCAAAACAGCTCCTTCTGCGATATCTCAATGAATAAGAGTTAATGTATTTAGCATGTCTATAAATCATTTATGAACATTTGCTAAAGATCAAACTACTTTTACCCACAAATTTTTAGAATATCCACCTCTCCACCTCTTAATTTTACGTTTTTTATATAACTATTGTTTATTAAAACATCACAAGCACTCTAAGTGTGTCGAGTTCAGATGTGTATGAAGAAAGATCAGTTTTAACATTTTTCTAGTAGATTAGATGTCTGTAAGTCTAGTATATAACTAAAGAATAATGATTCATAGTGGACCATGGGACTCTCTCTTGAGGTAGTGTTGCTGGTATGCTTGTTTCTTTATAAGTCTTTAAGCCTCATGCAATTGGTTACAATTGCGTTTGTCTATTGTGAAACTTTGCTTTCTGTTGGATTTAAATTTGTATCCATCCATTCTCTGGAGGGAATGCTTGTGTACTTATATGCCTTTTATTTCTTGCTTATGCAGAGAAAGTTTATATGAAGACGAAGAATTTGACCAAAGACAGTTGGCAGCATTACTTGTTTCGAAGGTAGCACTCTGCGCCATGTATGGAGATATTTATATATGTAGCTTTCAGTAATTATAATAAGTGTTCATATTTTCGTTGAAAGGAGACATTCCGAGAAGCATCGGTATACTTAGTTTGGCAAACTATGTTCTGTGGAATTTTTCATTGAATACGAGGTTTATGTTCGTATTATTAGATGTTAGTGTTTGTTCTCTTACTTCCTAAACTTCAGAAGCTGTAAATCAAAATTCTAGATGTAGTACCACTAACTACCACTAACTTCCGTTAACCTTGTCTATAGCACAGCAACTCCTTCATAAGATTCATCTTGTTCAAAGGATGATATAGTTACTTCAGAATTGATAGCTCCATACCATGGATACTTTGGAGAACTACAAGAATTTTCATGTGACTAATTGGAGTATGAATATTATTGATCTTGATCTTGATCTTGATAAACAGATAATTTAGTATCAGTGTTATTGTTCTTGATCAACTCTGCTGTGTTTTACTGGTTTGAGTTTCTGGTATCTGTTTTTGCTTATGCATTAGAGCACCTCCATAAAATTTTAGCTTGATTGGAGAAATATTTGGATGCAGAACGTATAATCACACTTGTGTTTCCCGTTTCAATCAATCTTTAATGAAAACCAGGAGTTCAGGGAGTTTCTGTGTTGTTTGCAGCTTTTGACAGTATTTAACTGGTAACTGTGTTACTGTCATCAGGTCTTCTATTATTTGGGTGAACTTAATGACTCGTTATCATATGCCCTCGGAGCCGGCCCTTTATTCGATGTATCAGAAGATTCAGACTATGTTCATACCCTACTTGGTAAAAATGTATTCTTCATTTTTTTTTTCTGGACTGTGTCAATATGTTTATTTCCCTGAGAAAGGACAAAAAATGTCTTTGGCTTACACTTTCCAGGAGAAGCAATATTTGTTAAACATTAGCTTACTTTTTTTGGTAGATATTACAGATTAAGAACAGTCTTGCCAGATACTTTTTTTTGGCTCCATTGATGCTAATGGTTACGTATTGTCTTGCTTCACTTAGCTAAAGCAATAGATGAGTATGCCAGTCTTAAGACTAAGGCTGCTGAAGGGAATGACGAATCTGCAGTGGTGGATCCTAGGTTGGAGGCAATTGTTGAGAGGATGCTTGATAAGTATGGGGAACTTGTAGTTTTCTTAATTCCAAAAGTAGCTTTCTCATTGTATTTTATTTTCCTAACTTGTGTGCCCTTGCCTTCCTTCCAGATGTATATCCGATGGAAAATATCAACAAGCTATTGGAATGTCTATTGAATGCAGAAGACTGGACAAGCTTGAGGAAGCAATTATAAAGAGTGACAATGTTAACGCAACCATTAATTATTGCATTGATATCTGTCATTCATTTGTTAATCGAAGAGAATACCGAAGGGAGGTAATGTCACACAGTTGGAACCATATTTGTTTGTCTACCTTATTGTTTTACTAGTATACTTCTCTAGTTCTTCCCTTCCTCCGCCCGCCTCCACCCCCCCCCCCACCCCACCCCTCATAATTTTGTATATTTTTTTGGTTGTAAGTTTTTACCTTTGAGTATCATTTGGCATTCAAACTCTTGGTATTATTCTTGAAATGGCACAAAAATTCTTTGAATGTGTGTACAAGGAAGAACAGAAATCGAAGTTGAAGTAATGGACATAGGAACAGAAATCAAAGCGTGTACTAGAATCAATAGGTAGTGATGTTTTGAAGGATAAAAGATCCAAGGAACTGTGCGTGCTAAAAAATCTACATGCATCCATATCATTGCTCCAAGGAACAGAGGAACTTACTGCTCCATTCGCCTGATGAACTTTGAACTGTGTGGATGATAACAAATTATATCATTTTTGTTTATGTTGCAAACTGATTATGTGCCTCTCGTGCAGGTTCTTCGTCTGCTTGTCAAAGTATATCAGGAATTGCCTTCTCCAGATTACTTAAGCATTTGCCAACGTCTCATGTTTTTGGATGAACCAGATGGTGTTGCTAGCATATTGGAAAAACTACTACGATCAGATAATAAGGACGATGCTCTGCTCTCATTTCAGATCGCCTTTGATCTTGTGGAGAATGAGCACCAAGCATTCCTTTTGACAGTGAGAGATAGGCTGTCGAGTCCCAAGTTACAGGCATCAGAGCCTGTGCAATCAGTAACTTCAGAATCAGATTCTGTGCGAGATGGAAATGCTGCCTCATTGGACGTTCCAATGACGGATGGAGCAGCTCAAGTAGATGAGACTGCATCACATACTGATCCAAAAGAAGCAATTTATGCTGAGAGGTTAACAAAAATTAAAGGAATTTTGTCAGGAGAGACGTCGATACAGTTGGCTCTGCAATTCTTGTACAGCCATAACAAGTGAGAAAACTCTGTCGTTTTGTTGCTTTTTTTTCATGTATCTAGCTCTTTTAGTCGGTCCCTTTTAAACTGATTGCTTTTATTGGCATACAGATCGGATCTTCTTATACTCAAGACAATAAAACAGTCTGTTGAGATGAGAAACAGCGTCTGCCACAGTGCAACTATTTATGCTAATGCAATTATGCATGCTGGAACAACTGTGGATACATTCCTTAGGGAGAATCTGGTCAATCATATTTCCACTATGTATTGAGTTACTTTATTTCATATTTTGTTGATCAATATCCCTAACGTATTTTGTGTGTGAATGTAGGACTGGCTGAGCAGGGCAACTAATTGGGCCAAATTCAGTGCAACAGCAGGGCTGGGTGTTATACACAGAGGTCATCTGCAACAGGGAAGATCATTGATGGCACCTTACTTGCCACAAGGTGGGGCAGGTGGTGGTGGCAGTCCATACTCCGAAGGTGGAGCATTGTATGCTTTGGGTTTAATTCATGCGAACCATGGGGAGGGGATTAAACAATTTCTTCGAGATAGCTTAAGAAGTACCAATGTTGAGGTGAATATTTGCCTTCATTTATCGATTATATCTTCTATCAATTATGATTCCCTGTGATCCTTCATTTACCAGCTAGGTTACCGTTAGAAAATTTAATTGGTGCAGGTTATTCAGCATGGGGCATGCCTTGGTCTTGGTCTGGCAGCTCTAGGCACTGCTGACAACGATGTCTTTGATGACATAAAAAATGTGCTATACACAGACAGTGCCGTTGCTGGTGAAGCTGCTGGTATCAGTATGGGTTTACTGATGGTTGGAACTGCAAGTGAGAAGGCTGCCGAAATGCTTGCTTATGCACATGAGACACAACATGAAAAGATTATCAGGTATGGTTGGCCCCTATGCCCCAGGCGTGGCACTAGTATTTCTCTCTCATTCTTCTTCATTGGTTTTATTTGCATGGTTCAGGGGTTTGGCGTTGGGGATAGCACTTACGGTCTATGGAAGAGAGGAAGAAGCAGATACCTTGATTGAGCAAATGACACGTGATCAAGACCCTATATTGCGCTATGGAGGCATGTATGCATTGGCATTAGCATACAGGGGAACTGCTAACAATAAGGCTATTCGCCAATTGTTGCATTTTGCTGTGTCAGATGTCAGCGATGATGTCAGGCGGACTGCTGTCCTTGCTCTTGGGTTCGTCTTGTATTCTGATCCAGAACAGGTCAGTACCTTTTCTTTATCATGTTTCTTTTGGTTATATTCTTTCTACCCCTGTTAAGCGTATACTTTGCCAACTGGTTTTAGCCAACATTTGTCCATACTGATAATCATTTTGAATTTGCTTAATGCAGACTCCTCGAATTGTCTCCCTGTTATCTGAGTCCTACAACCCACATGTTCGTTATGGAGCAGCATTGGCTGTTGGAATTTCTTGCGCAGGTACTGGTATGAGTGAGGCTATATCATTGCTAGAGCCTTTGACTTCAGACGTCGTTGACTTTGTTCGTCAAGGTGCTCTTATTGCAATGGCCATGGTGATGGTCCAAATTAGTGAAGCCAGTGATTCTCGTGTTGGTGCATTCAGGTAGCCTATCTTTTCTCATATTTTTTTCACTTGCTTAGCCTCTTTTCTTTTGAACCCTTGTCTACATAAAAATTAACTTCTACTACAAACTTAATAACCACACTGCTCAAACAACTATTCATTATTATGCTCATGAGATTTTTGGGTCCGTACCTTTATTTAACCTAGAGAGTTGGTAGTTAGCACTTTGCACAATAAAAGTTTACCTGAACATGCCCTTCGTATGTGATCTTTTTTCATCTTATCTTTCTTTCTTCCTTTAGGCGACAACTGGAGAAAATAATCCTTGATAAGCACGAAGACACTATGAGCAAGATGGGTGCTATTTTGGCTTCTGGTATTCTTGATGCTGGTGGAAGAAATGTGACAATAAAGTTACTGTCGAAGACAAAACACGACAAAATTACTGCTGTTGTTGGTCTTGCTGTGTTCAGTCAGTTTTGGTACTGGTACCCGCTAATATATTTCATAAGCTTAGCATTTTCGCCCACTGCTTTTATTGGTCTAAACTACGACCTGAAAGTGCCAAGATTTGAGTTCCTGTCACATGCAAAGCCATCTCTGTTCGAGTATCCAAAGCCAACTACTGTGGCTACCACAACTTCAGCTGTCAAGCTTCCTACAGCTGTGTTATCAACATCGGCTAGAGCCAAGGCCAGGGCTAGTAAGAAAGAGGCTGAAAAGGCCAATGCAGAGAAGCCGTCTGAGCGGAGTCCGAGTTCGACTGCTGCAAATTCTGGAAAGGCGAAATCATCAACCGATAAGGATGGGGACGCCATGCAGGTTTGATCCTATCTCGCTTTAATATTTTGCTATCTGGAAAATGAAACAAGTCTACTTGCGTGATAGCAAACACATTGAAGATGACATGATATATATCCCTTTGTGTAGTTAGCTTTGAGTATATCAAAACTGGAAGTCAAGAATGTAAGTTGTCGGTCAGAACTTTGGAGGGTTATTTTAGATTCTAATGTTTTCGGTTAAGCAAGTTAAACCAAGATGAAGTACATGGAAGTTGGAGCATCCATGTCGTAATTAGTAAGCACACGTTGATGGTGGAGTCATTATAGAGGATTTTGTTTCTGATGACATTTTTCTACTCAAAGAATTAAAAATCATACTTCAATATTAACCACACATTTCAAAATGTTATGCATTATAATCCACACATCATGTCTTCCCCACGGGTACTACTATTCAACCTCAAAAGTTAGATTCTAGCAAACTAAAAGTTTGCCCGATCATGTGCTCATTGTGCAACCTTTGCTATTGGCAGGTTGATAATCCAGCCGACAAGAAGGCAGAACCTGAGCCATCATTTGAGTTACTGACCAACCCTGCCAGAGTAGTTCCAGCTCAAGAAAAATACGTCAAATTCCTCGAAGAAAGCAGATACGTTCCAGTGAAGTCAGCACCCTCGGGATTTGTTCTCTTAAAAGATCTACGCCCGAATGAGCCTGAAGTGTTGTCTCTCACTGATACACCCTCATCAGCAGCAGCAGCAGCTACAGCCAATGCTGGTGGATCAGGTACTGGACAACAAGGATCAGCCTCAGCAATGGCTGTTGACGAGGAGCCTCAACCGCCACAGCCATTTGAATACACTTCGTGATTTGTTTTCGTAACAAAGGTTCAAATGTGTCAGAAAGCCCATTCGTTTGGGGAACTAGAGCCTTTATGGGATCAATCTTAGTCCAGGGAGTTTCTCCAGAGTTTATCATTTTGGCCTCAGCTTTTGGCTTGTCGATTGTGTACTATGTTATTTATCGTACGTTCACAAGGGGGGGACTGTAATGCCATGATCAATCCTCAAATGTGAAAATAGAAAATGAACTTAGCTCTTTCATTGTTTAAAGCTGCACTGAGTTTCCAGGTTCCAGAAACTGGACTAAGACAACTGTAAGATGATATTTTTCTTCCCCTTCATTTTTCTTTTTCTTTTTCTTTTTTTTGGGGACCGCTTGCTGAAATACTTCTGGCCTTTATAAGCTCGAGAATTATATGAGATGGAATTGTTAGGTATAACTCATGTGGTTTAGCAGCTGGTATCAAACTTAAACAGATCTTGTTGGACTCGAATTATACAGGCCAATGATTGCTCACGCGGGGAGATACTAGTTAATGTAGTTGATACATCACTATTTCAATGGGCACTGACTTTATCAAATGCGGGCACTTGAATAACTCGAATATGCACTTTCATGCTTACGATAACGAGGGAAAGGATTAAAAGCTTGTTCCACCAGTGCATTTAACAACACATGCATGCAAAAAAAAAAAAAAAAAAAAGCACTGAAGAAGAAGAAGGTTGTTATATAGAGCAACAGGGCATGTAACGAAAACTAGGTCACATATCGTACTTAATTTTTGAAATTAGGAAGGCGATTGAGCAGTTATAATTTGTCACCCTTTAACGGCCTTTATGAACCGTTTGTGACTTTTTTGAAACGATTAGTGACTTTTTAAATATATATTTTGTGAGTTGTTTTTGTTGTTGTTTGCGACTTCTTCGCGTGTGAAGTGGGAGGTTCAAATCTCACTGCCAGTAATTTTAAATTTTATCAAATTTTGATCAGAAAAACCAAAATTTAAAATAATTGACAATAAATTCTGTGGGGAAAATCAATTTGACAACAATCACTGTTTGCATTATATGTATATAGATTAGAATCCAATGTGCAAACTGAAATACGTGATTTAACACTCCTAAAGTCCAATCCTATGTTAGAGCATCCACAGTGGATATGTTAAGTCACATGTTAGTGGAAATATTAGATTTTTAATTTACAATAGATATGTTGATATGTATACTAAAAGAATCTTTTTAGCTCACATGTTAACTTGCTAGATAAATTTAGCAAATATTTTAACACATGATACGTTATTATTATCTCTAAGAAAATGATTTTTTCATTATTATTTTTATTACACACTTTTTTAGTTTAATGAAATGTGACACATGGCACTTAATATGATTTCAAACACATACTAAAATTAATATGTTGGGGTTAAACTGAGAAATTACCATTTTTTCCAAAAACAAAAAAAAAAAAAAAAAAGAAAAAGGGAGAACACCAATTTTTAGCAACGTGTGTGTTCGTGAACATGAACATGTTCATAAAAATAGCTAAATTCGTTCGTAAGTTGTTTAAAAGTATTTTATACATGAAATCTTTCGCACATTAACTTTATCAGTTACAATCTTATAAGTTTGTCTTTCGCCTTTCGTCCCACCCTGTAGTCCCCATGGGCCTCAATTCACCTCGCTCACGCTGCCTTCCTTTCTCTCTCTCAGATGAAACACGACAAAGATAATTGTAACCCACCCAAATACTGAATTTTTGTCCCCAATTTCTCAAGAACTCACTTTCTCTCTCTACTTTCTCTTCATTCCTTCTCCTATCATCTTCAAATCCTCGATCTTCTCACAATTATTCCTCCAAATCATTCAATGTAATGAGTTTGATAGTGTTCCCATAACATCGGTAAAGTGTATTCTCTGCTCTCGTAGATTATTGGGAAATCGCTGTATTTCTTTTGCCACATAATTTGTCGTGCAACTCACTTTCTCTCTCTACTTTCTCTCTTCGATTCCTTCTCTTATCAAGGAACAAGAGGCGCTGTTTGCGTGGAAGTGGTGGATTTGCTCGAATCGTGTAAGGTCGTACAAAGCACGAAACAGGAGGAAAAGTAGGTCTAAAATGTATAGAACTAACACTTACGCAGGGATTGAACTGTAATTGGGGAAATACTGCAAGAAGGAGAGTTGAACAAGACTTGTGAAGAAAGCTCTAAGGTGAAATCAACAACCCAAATCTCGCCAAATTATTGTAATGGTATAAATTAATTTTCCTCGCTTTTTTTTCCTTTGTGTTCTTTGCCTATTTCTTGATGAAAGTTCCTTCCAGCTGGGCTTCTTTCCTTTCCTGGATTAGAGTTCTTCATGATTTTAGACGATCTTTTGCTTTGTGTATGTGTGTGTGATGTGATTTACAAGTTGTTAGCATGTATGTTTTGGTGTAAGGTGGGATTGGGGAATAGGGAATTAATGGGGTTCTGGTTTGAGTTTTTATTCTTGGATATATTTTGGTTATCACTTGTGCATTTTTTTGGCAGATTTGATTATTTTGTTTTCTTTAAATTAAAAAAATAAGAAAACCGAGTATGGATCTGCGGTGATTTATTCGACTTTCACAAAATTTCCTGAAATTTTAAAAACATTTATTACACTTTTCCGGAAATCAAATTTCAAGATTTTCTTCAACCCCTGGTTTGACTTTTATTGTAAATCCTCTCAGATCTAATTTTCCATTTTTCATTTCACCACTTTTTCAGCTTATTGACCTAGATCTTCGCCTCCTTGTGGTAGTTTAAAAATTCCACACATTCTCGCTTCCCTTCTCTCGAGTAAGCTAATGGAAGAAATTGATTTGTGTCGAATATTCTTGATTACATTTTTGTTTTTACATCTCACCTTTATAAGCCTTCTGTCAGTTTCGTTATTCTTTGAAGCATTGTGTGTTCAGTGTGAGTATAATTGAAGATTGTATTACTTGCATTACTTGCAGATTGTAAAATTTCAGCTAATTACTTAATTGGGTGTAATATGTAAAAAGGGAATGGGTACGCAACACACTTATCTTCATGCCTCATTTGATTCCATTTTTAGTTATCTTGATTGACAGCTTGATCACATAACTAGAGTTTTGGGTATATCGAAATTTTTCCAATCTATCTATTTCTATTCCAATGCAAATGCAATTTGCTTTGTTTCATTGATGTGTAGATTGTAAAATAGAACCTTGTACTACCATAGTTTATGTTTTAGGTAATTTGACGCCTCAATTAGAAAACAAAATGGATAAAAAAATTTGAATTATACTCCAACCGCTTGACCAAATCGTTATTGAGTGATTACTAAAATAAAGGAATGTATAATTTTTCTTTAAAGTAAGAGTAATCTATCTTTTAATCTAAGAGTTATGTGTTTTCTTATTTAAAGTTATGTCTCTTCAATGTCATTCTGCATCGAGGTAAATCAAATTGGTTTATTTGATGCGGGAGG
This sequence comes from Jasminum sambac, assembly GCA_018223645.1. Lineage (NCBI taxonomy): Eukaryota > Viridiplantae > Streptophyta > Magnoliopsida > Lamiales > Oleaceae > Jasminum > Jasminum sambac. The sequence goes on from CP073652.1 coordinate 34,813,512, forward strand.
TCACTTTTAAGGTCAGCTTTTTCAAAGTTTAGGGCTTTGCAATTACTCGAATATTTCTATTTTTCATCCGTAATCTTCTCTTACTTTGTACTCTTTAGACTGTTTTTTTTTTTTTTTTCCAGATCTTCATCTTCGATAGTGTTCTTACATTGTCTTGCAGCTTTAGGGTTTCAAATAATTTGCCGATCTCCTACCAACGGGTTAAGGTGTTAGTTTCAGAAAGTTTTGTGCCTTTATTCCAAAAGTGCGCATTTTTTTCCTCTATATACTATGAAATCATGGTTGTTTGTCTTGTTTGTTGTTTTCTTTTACAAAATAACATAGTGGTGCTTCATTTCACTTTCCTATTTATTGGTACTTATTCACCTCACTTTATGCTCTCACTTTATGGGTGGTTGGATATTGTCTTGAATTCTTTGCCTAATCTTGATTTAGGCACTTAAAAATAATTATTACTACACCAAGCCAAACGTATGAAAATATCCGCCTTTGGCTTTGATAAGATTTGCTGCATAAAGTTGTGGGATATTATTACTAGGATATTCATGGAGAAAGGTTTTGCATTGCATTTTTCTTCTTTGAAAGATCTTGAAACTATACAATTATAGAAGTTATTAATTAAATATATATTCGGCATTATTTGATATATGGTTTTCCTCGACATTTATTCACTTTTTTCACAAATCATAATTGGAAACCTATGAATACATAAATTTGCTTCTTTCTTTAGATGTGTATTGTGAGATTTCATCTTCTTATTTTTTATCCAAAAATCGATGAGATTTGATTTAATTGGCTTTAAATTAATTTTTGCATTATAAGTCGCTTGCATTTTGGTGGTTGTTTATGCTCCTAAATTGTTCATTTAGTTGTTTTTATGATTGCTCTTATTTGCAAATGAGGGCTCATGGATGTAGTGTCACTAAGCAATAAAAGATGCTCAAATAAAAGACGGAGGGAGCTATATGGTGCAAGAAAAGATAGTGGAAATGATTTTGCCGCCCAACAAGTGTAAAAGAGATACACTCAAATGCTTTCAGATACACTCAAATGCTTAAAAGAGGTTGGGTATGATCTCTAATCTCTAATACTTCATTTTAACTTGCTTCATGTATGGATCTTGCTTTTTCTTAAATTTTGAAAATACTCCCATTACGGTAAGATTTAAAAACTAAACTTCATTTAGAATAGATTATTTTAAATGAGGTACCCAAAAAGAGCATAAATTTGTTATTTTCACCCTTTTTGCTTCTTATATAACTATTTATTCATTTGTTTGTTTCGCTTTGAATTGTTAGACCATTTAATAGGCCGATAAGTACTCCGCTTTGCTTGCCAAAGGTACATCTTATATTGCGATCGTGATGATGAATCAAGACCTCATGGTAATAATTATTTCACTTTTTTCCTCTAATGTTCTTCTTCAAAATTCAACCTTTTTGAAATAAAAATTAAGTTATTATTATTATTATTATTTTTGTGAAAGTGAAAATTTTCCAAATCAAGCAAGATTACAAAAGTCTCATTCACAGATGCTATTACCAAATTTTCTTTCCCCGTATGGCCTTAGTATTTTACTTCTTACATAATGGGCTAAAAATAGAAAATTTGGGAAATAAAAAAGTTGGAAGAAATACAAAATATACTAAACAAAATCAAATTGAATAAAAAATATGAAAATTTGAAAATATTATTATTTTAATGAAGATTCCACCACGCCAAGGAAATGTATTTCATTGTCCAAATTTTTATTTTTAAATGCAAATTGTCAAATTTTTTATAATACCAAATTGTCAAAAACAATATTTTTTAAAATACCAATTTATTATTTTAGCAAAATGGGAAAATGATTAAAAATCCGAACTTTTAAAATTATTGTTATTATTATCAGAATCAGATTCCGCCACGCCTAAGAAAAAGTACCTAATTGTCCAAATTTTGATTTTCAAATGCTAATATGTCGCCGAATTTTTTAAATTAATGACCTTCAAAAAGTTTATTTTTTAAATACCAATTTCAGATTTTAGCAATCTATAAATACTGCAATCATTAATTTTCTTTCCAACTCTCAACAATTCAAATCAATATTACATATATAATAATATAGCTATTCTAAATGTAAAATATCCACCATTACAAAAGTCATACAATCCCTTTACAAAATCGCCAAATTTATCTTTTTTTTCAATAACCCTAATTATCCATTAAATTAAATGAACTTTATGTTACCTTTTCTCTCAGAAAACATCTTTATATTTTAAATGTGTAAAAATAATAAAATATTACATGTTCCATGACTTACCTTAATGTACCTCAATCAAGAATTATTTACAATTTATTATTTTATTTGTTAAAATATGATAGGATAGCATGAAAGGCATGTCTTGCACAACAAAGACATCCGCATCGAAGTTATCAAGCATAGTGCTAAATCAATCATACTATTACCTACCCATTACTCGTGTTTCAAACTGCAGATTTTCAAAATCATACTATTTCAAAATCAATTGCAGATTTTCTGGAAAGTGTGTTTGTTTCTCAGAACTTCATCGCTTGCACACAAAGATTTCAACTCTAACCACAGCAAGACCATTCTTCTACACATCTAAAAAGATATGCCTCACACATGGAGAATTGTTACTCTAAAACTACTCCAACAACCACCTGATATTTACTCAACTCTTTCAACCCATTTCCCAAAAAAAAAAAAAAAATCACCGATAACCATTCTTCTACACATCTAAAAAGATATGCTCACACGATTTTTTGGCAAACCTTTATCGTAGATGACACACACATAAAATGCTAATAGATACATTGATATAATATAATATATTAAACCACTTTGGAATTGTGTATAAAAGAACATAATCTCAAGTCAACTTTTCCATAACATCAAGGATCCTTTTCAACACCCTTTTTCTTTTAGGTTTGTGATCTCTTGCACATTTACCTAGATTAACAAAGTATACGATAGTTATTCACTTTCAATCTTTCTTTCGCTTTTGTTTTTGTGTAAACATGCTTGTTCAATTCAACTTAGCTTTTCCAATCCATAATAAGCCAGTTACAATGGCAATGCAACTCTGCTTATAAATCGAAACTGTAAGGGTTCACGGATTGGACTTGCAAAGTGATAGTAAGGCACAAGTTTTCTCCCAAGGTTGGCTCATCAATCCAAAAGCTTAGATATCAAGCAAATGACACTAATGGACTTGGAGGCAATTTATTTTTTCTTCAAACCTGCACCTTATGACACAAACAAGGAAAATGTTGTAACTTCATCTTGTGCATTCAATACCATAAATATTGCCATTTGAGACAATAATCAGTCAGAAATACCACTAACTTATAAGAGCATGCATTTAATGATACCTCTGGTTTTCAAAATAAAACAGTAAAGAGCTAAAAAGGCATTCACATTGCGGTAAAAAGGAAAACTAAACTAGCCTATCATCATTGGTATACCTCAATTATATATGTAATATAATTAAATCTTTTTCAATAAACATATGTATGTGTTGTATAGAGAGACTAAGTTACTTTATGATGTATAGAATAACTAAGTTAGTAATAACTTTGTATTTTTTCAATAATAAACACACTTAAATCTTTTTCAACAGACATATGTATATGTTGTTCGGGAAGACTAACTTAGTTACTCTATGATGTTAAAAAATGTGAACCCTTAAATTTAATACAAAAACTAGCATGTTGTAAAGAAAATAAGTTGTTCATGATCGATATCACTACTATGGATGCCTATTTATTATTAATTATATAATCTTACATGACAAATATTTACCGGCATTTAACATAATTATAAGATTTTCTATGTATTTGAACTCTTAGGTTGATTATCCACATTTAACTTTGTTGGTTCATCCCCAGATTTTGATGCCCTAACATAGACTAAACGCAGGTGACCATCGCTTCATTCTTACAGTGAGAATACGATTAAGGCAACTATTCACGCACAACACATCGCACATTTCAAATGATACACCGATATTGGGTAAAACTTACCTAATTTCAAATGCCAATGTCAATGAGGCATTCCAAAATATCGCAGATTCGGCAGGGCTAATTATGGTCCATTTCTGCGTGCAATGTTGTAGAAGTTGATGAGGTTCACTATGATCTCGTTTTTGAGAATCAACTTGAGCAGCCTTTGAAGAATTAAGGCAGAATCAATGATGAAATTCCAATGAGTGAGTTCCTTCAAAGTTCATGTTTACATGGATATACATGGTCACATAAGTCAAGTCTTCTATTTGGTTCTCCACATTAAAACTTTCTTTGTTATTTGCAGCACTATGGGAATGGTGATCGATGCTACACCACTAGATCAAGGACATCAAAGTCTGGCAGCAATATCTGACTCGTGATATTGTATTGATGAATAAAGGTAGACGCTACATAATGTCTAATTTATAATGTCTCAGAATAACAATTACCCGTGGTTACTGTGTATTATAATCTAACTTATACATTTATCAAATATTCAAACTTTGAAACAATCAACCCACGACTATGGTCTTCTTATGTCGAGTTTGAAGGGAAGAAATTGCAAATTTGCTGCCCAACAACCCAATCGCCATCGTGAAAATGTCCATGTCATCACGTTATGAGGTTATACCATTTAACTTGAAACAACTTACTTTAATGTTTCTACACACATCATCTCAATCGCATATAAATATGAAGTTACGCACTGTGTAGAATGATTTTTATTACCATTTACAACATACTATAACTAAATTTCAGGGTAGCATTGTCAACAATTCATGATACTTGCTTGTACATTGATTTGCCTTTGAAGAGGTTGTTGCTTATAAAAATGGTGAGTATATTTATAATCCCATTCGTATTCAATTTATGCTTGCCATCCACCTTATTTTGCCAATAATGATATATGATGTTCTTGAAACACTCTTTGTAGGATTGAAGAAACAGAGAGACAAAATTGTGAGATTAAGTCACTTAAGGAATACCACAACCTAAAAACTGAAGCTTTGGAGGATACAACACAAGTCCAATAAAGGATACTCAAATTTGGTAAATCAGAACTTAATTCTATTCTCCCTAACCCCTAAAAACTTGACCATATTAAGGCCTTAGTATTGATACAAATGCAAAGTTAAAAACACCGCTGGATCAAAGGAAGGCAAAAGTTCAACGCACAAGTGCACCGTACAGTACATGGTTTGTAGCAATCGGCCAGACAAATGAGCCCTAGCACCACACTCCAGGCCGTAATTACTATCGCCACTCATCGCAATAAAGCCAACTCCACAAATTGCTCCAAGGTACTCTAGGTTAATTTCATTACCTACTCTTCAATCAATAGTGGCCTACTCATAACATTATTTCAACTGCGGAAGGGCACGTATAAAATTGAAATATCGTGATAATACATCACAATCTTGCATCGTTATGGTAAAATAGCGTAAGATTTTTTCCAGCAACAATAAACTTTCGGATTCACAAGGATCGTAGCATTTACATTTATTTCACCCTTGCTTTCTCGATTACTGGCCATTGTTACTAATTGGTAAAACCAAACACCGACTTATAAACTTGCCATTCTCACATTTCTCGCTTTTGTTACCAAGTTTATTGTCATTTTCATGATTACCTTCAACCATTCCACACGCTACTCCTTCAATTCTACAGCTATTTTATACATTTAACTTCTTTGCACTTAAATATCAACTTTACCATTTACATCAATATAACTTAAAGGATGCAGCCTTTTACAAATTGTTATAACCACTTCTAACTACTATATTACGTGCAATGAACTCTTGAAGACAACATCCGCCCTCGACATTGCCACCGATCATCCTGCTTTACATGTAAGCCGTGGCAGTCAACAAAGGGTCGGGGATCGTGGAAAGGTTGCTTATGCACGCCACCCAAAAAGTTTGAAGTTGTTGCATTTGATCAATATGACCTGCAGAAGCACACAAAAATCCCTGCGGAGTTTATTGTCGATCAAATGGATACACTAGGTGCTTCAAGCAACACATATGATGCCATAGACATATCGCCTCATCTCCACCACCAAAGAGGGCCCTCTTCAAGACAATGCTCCAAAGAACAAGCAAGAAGAAGCTTCTTTCCAAGATGGATTAGCAACTCATTTCCAAGTATTTTGTCAAAAATTAGACTTTTGTGACACTTTGTGATGGAATGGACACTGCTTTCTAAACAACTTTAGTTTTAAGGAAACGCTGAAAATGTCTATGTTCCATACTTCCATTCCATCAGCCAAGTATTCAAAGGTATAATAGCCAAACCGCTAATTGTATATGTAATATAATTGTGTTTTATGGACACTACTTCATTTGCATGATCTTATCATCTATGTTTCATATGATTCTGAATTACTTAAATCAAATTCCTAGGATATCTGTTTTTTCTCTTATTTTCATTCATTGGATCTTATTGGAGAAATGAACTTTTATGTGTCAAAGCATAGCTATGCTAAGTTTATGGATTCTCCTTACAGGTATTACCATCAAATCTACGCTAATATATAAACAATCAAACATAACGTGCAACGCACGTGACCCGCCCTAGTATTGTAAGATTTTCGTTAGATGTGCCATGCATCGCATAGGTAGGCGTCTAAAAATTTCTTTATTTGTAGAGTAACTTATAGTTTTGACCGATATGGTTACTAAATACAGTTAGCAAAGAATGAAACACATGTACTACCTCCGTCCCATGATTATAGTTCATTATTCCTTTTTAGGTCGTCCCAAAATATAAGTCATATTCATTTTAAAGATATATTTAAAATATTAGTTGTCTTATATACCCTCATTGAATATACATCGTTATCACCAAAATAACTTAATTAAAATAAAACATCAAATAAATAAAGGGGTATAATAGGAAAATAAATTTAAAATTTATTTTTTCAACACTATTAATTGTAATTTTCTTAATCTTTGTAAAATTGAAAGTGGCTATATTTATGGGACGGAAGTAGTAATTTGTAATTAATTTTGACACGTACGAGTGAAAAGAATTAGGGCTTGTTTAGGGCTTTCTTGACTCAATTGAAAATTTGAAAAGAGTACTCCTCCTTGCATTAGATATCTATCTTCTCCATGCAACAGGAAACTTTATCCCAAAGAAATCGCACCTATATATATAAATCGTAGCACAATAGCACTCACTAATTCCTATCAACCTGAAAAAATCTTAGAGATCAAAAATGGCAATACCACCTGGATACCGTTTCAATCCCACGGAGGAAGAACTGGTGACGCACTATCTCAGGCCGATGGTGTTGAGCAATAATCCACCTTTCCGCCCAAGTTGGATACCTGAGAAAGAATTGTACGGCAACAACGCTAACCCTTGGGACGTGTTTTCCGACCAAGATCCTTGGACTAAAGAAACATCGACGAAGACGGTGAAAGAAACCATCTACGTGTTCACAAAGTTGACCAAGATTGGGCCGAAAAGGTTTTCAAGAACCGCCGGTTGTGGTTTATGGGATGGACAGACAGGATTCACGACCGTAAAGGACTCTTGTGGCGAGGAGATTGGTTACGAGAGGATGTTGAATTTCTCGGTGAAGGAAAAAGGCGTTGATCGCGATGAGACGACAAAGTTACACGGTCATTGGATCATGCATGAATATGGGGTTGAAGATGATGATCATGTGATATGCAAGATTACCAGAATTTGGAAGCAGGGGAAATATTCCATCAAGAAACGGCAAGAACGAGATCATCAAGAAGATGATGCTATATATACTCCGATGAAGAAGAGATGCCAGATTATGATGAACAACGCAGTACTAGATGAAGATCATATGAATAGTCTTGGAAGAAAAGAGACATCCGTGATCAATAACTCTGATGATGGTGTTAATATTCTAGGAACAGAAGAAACGGTGAATGATATCAACTCTGAAGAAGAAGTACTGGCTTTGGAAGATATGGAATTTGCAACAGGTTTGGAATTAGAACTTGTGGGTGAGGAGGATCATATTAGTGCTAATGCACGGCCGCCAGCAGTCAACTCCGACGATTATGACGTGGGAGTACCATTGGAAGCAGTAGTAACTCAATCTCCACCAACCGCCTCTGCCTCCGGTGATGGAATATTTCTCAGTGAGCTCTGGGGTTTCGGTTTTGACGACGACGAATTTCTCCAGCAGCTGTTAGAAGGGGATTATGTGGAACCGCCGCGTACCTTGGACGATGCCTTCTTCCTCCAACAAACTCATGGTGACCAACTGTTTACTTATTAATTAGTACTTTCAGATTTGCTTTATTTAAAAAAAAAAAAAAAAAGAGAGAGAGAGAAAAGAAAAAAAGGAACAAAAAAAAAAAAAAATTTTTTTAACTCCGCCCGTGTTATGTAATTGGAGATCCTAATCGTCACACGGCCGGTCCCAAGCCCGGATTGAGGAGGAGGGTTTACTAAATCATAGGTAATTTTTAATAAAATTGGAAAATGCTAACCCTTTGAATATTTATTTGGAATTGATGAGTAATATTTGGTAAAAATTATAGTAGTAATCCATCAATCAAATTTATCATGCAAAACAGGGAAATTAAATATTAAATATTTCTATTTATTAATGTCAGGTCAGAAAAATTCAAGCACCCGCGCGGGGTGTTTGAATAGTGAAACCCGCACACACACAGCCCCCCTGATGGCGGTGGGGCCCGGGTGGGTGGGAGTTCAAATTTACGGTCCCGGGGACCGTAAACGCTTTATGTCAGGTAGCTACGCTATAATCTATTGAGATTCTCTAATATCTTTGTTCTTAGATACCAGCTAGCGAAGCGAATTACTATTTCACTAACTTGAAGCACTAATTCAATTAGGAATAAGGTAGAGAGACCATAATGTTCCCATAAAAGTGGAGAGACCCACACCCCGATTAGGGTGTGATAGAAGTCCACACCAGCATTACTCATTCAATTATGCATGAAAAAAGAAAGTCTATTATATTGTGGTGTATCAATGCTTCAAACAAAGATGATAAAAATAGGTAGGTACAAGTTAATTTTGTGATCTCTCCCCTGTTTCAGGTGTAGCTAAGCGCAGCTAATTTTGCTGTTTCTTTGAAAAATTAATTAACGTTATTCCATACATGCTACTAATCATAATTTGGTGTTCACTTGAAATCTTTGCCCCCAAATATACAATCTTCTAGAAGTTGACTCTTCAGTGTTTTAAAAACATGTACTTCAAATTGAAGTCAAAACATATTTAATTATATGCTCGATCTCCCTCAAAAGTGATAAAAGAGTAGATTTTCTTACCTTATCTTGTCTGTAGTTTTTTTGTTTTGTGGGGGCATTTTGTGGATTTGGGAGGATTAGGAAATGAGTTGCTTGCTATTGGTGCGAACACTGGAGTCCATAATTAAAGCACTATAGTTTAAGCAATTAATGGAGTAAGCCATCATATGTATATATGCTTCTTATACAGTCTCAACTCTCAATATTGCAATTCTTATGTTGATGACTATGTGGGTGGAGAGAGAAGTTGATTTAGGTATTACCTTTTTGTATATTAATTCAGCTTATTTGTCGTTTCGTACATTTTGTCTCAAGATTGATACTTTAGTATTTTTAAATGTAATATTTTACGATTTCATGAAAAGAAAAAGGGATACAATCCAAGTACAAGTATACCAGATCAGATCTTTATCGAGTGATGTTATGCCCTTAAGAAGTTCGACTCAAGCAAGAAATCAATACTGACACTTCTTTTCTTTCGTTTTTTTTTCTTTTTCCATTTTTCCCTAACTAGCAAAAGAAAGGGGAAGAAGGGATAGTAGATAGCAATTAATGAAGGAATGAATTTAGCTTTTGGGCATGGTAATGCATGATGTTGAAACTTGATTATAATATCTATTTATGTGAAAATAACGTTACTATTTAGAAAGTGTATAACATGTGCTGCAGAAAGTTTCATAAATGGCCTTTTAGAAATTTATTTTAATGTTAATCAAGTAATGATACCTTTTTTCCACTCATGCCATTGGTGATTAGTCAACTTATTAACCCTTAATTAAATTTGAAGGTCCAATCATAATTTTATTTTAACAACGATGGCTAGAAAGCCTTAACTATTTCCATCTTAATACTATATTATAATTATCTTTATATTTTATATGGTCAACAGTCAATACAATATATATATATATATACATATATATATATATATATATATATATATATATATATAAAAGAGTATTTTCTATAATTTTTTTGGATTACAGTCTACATGATATTCAAGTAGGCAATTTTATTGTTTGCTTAACATTGATATCGAACAAACATATGACTTGTGTTTAAACTTGATCTTGAACGTCTCTACATTATTGCATTAATTTTATCATATGATTAACCAATAAAATAAATAAGAGATTGAACTTTTTATATTTTAAAGATATTAACATAATCAATGATTCATTATACAATCCTTTAAAGCACAGTTTGATCGAAAAGACGATCCTACTTCAACTGTTTGATATAAAGTTGAAAACAAAAATGAAATTTTTTGTTACAAATCCTAAGTGCTATTAAACGGAACCCTAGCGTTCTTCCGATTTTAATTGAAAACATTGTACTTCAAATTCCAAACAGTATATTATATAAATACGGTAATATTCCCTTACTTAGACGTGGACAGAGTAATATGTCTATAAGAATTTACTTGTATAAAATTAAATTTTGATAATGACATACTTATAAATATTATTACAACTTCAATTCATGTGAAGTATTAAAATTCTTTGTGGGGATGTAAGAATATTGGAAACATCTCGTTTCCGTGACAAACATCCCATTGAACGCAATGCTTATGTAGGATTTGTGTCACTTAGATTAAGGTTAATGTGTAATCTATCTGAATTTGGGTGATTATAATAATATGCCGAAAATGTTGACCTCGTGAAAAAGAGGATCACAATCCATTGCAAATCGTAGAAAATATACCTAGAAGAAATTTATAAGGGAGATAGATTCACATTTTACCATTTTTTAAATCTATTTTTATTAATTTTTTTTATTTTCGCCAAATTAATTATATATATATATTTAGTGGGACGTATATATACTATATAAATTTTCACAATTCAACTCCACTCATTTTTTTCCATCTTTTTCATAAAAATACATAAAAAACCATTAAAAAACCAATCCTATCACCCTTGATATTACTCATGAAGAACTAAGATTCAATACTCTAAATAAATAAATATCATCTATTGGACAATACTCCACATATAAGATTCAATACTAAAAAACCAATTCTATCACCCTTTATATTATTCATGAAGAACTAAGATTCAATACTCTAAATAAATAAATAACATCTGTTGGGCAATACTCTACATATAAGATTCAATACTCTACATATCATGTCATCATTAAGTAAATAATATAGCTTTTATGTATAGTTGGGCAATTTCAAATCACAAAAGTAATAATGTACCGTCGACTCAACTTATCTCAATAGTGCAAAAAATATTTAGTACTCCTCATATACTAAGCACTCGATATTCTAATCAATTAACATTAGTCACCTACTCAGAGAAGACAACAATTAATTGAATAATATGACCCTTATGAATAGGTCGTCAATACTGAATTTAGTGGACTAGAAGTGCTCAGAATTTTTCTTTCTCGACTGTGTTATATTTAACATTTTTAGCATGACAAAAATTTGGAAAAAATACCTTGTTGAAAAAAATTTCCTAGTTAGACAAATGACATGATTAGATGAAAATGATTTGTGAAGTGAAGATGAAAACCTCCATCATGATGACAAGAGGCTGATATCATCATATGATTGGTCCAACAAGGAACAATCAGTCCCCATTCTCAATTTCTCCCCACACCTCCAATAGCCCCCCCATTTGTGTCACAGCCCAACTAACGCAAAATATCCTTATAAATACACACATTAAGCAAATATCTATATACAAATATATACATGCGTTTATGTACAGACAATGAATCTTGGAGAAGTTCATATATGTGAGAAACAGGAACTCAATTCTTGTTGAATTTCGATAAAACCTGACAAACACGATATCATTTTATCGTCGTACGATGTCTACATCAAATCAAGATTGTTTTTTTGATGAGCCAAGATTGGTTACCAAGAAAATCTTGGCCAAGCCTCAGAGTGAAGGAGTTGGTGCTGTAGTTAGAAGAAGCATTGGAAGGTATATCATCCTAAATCTTAATTTTTCCAAATATTAGATCAATCATTTAAAGCATTTATCACATGCTTAATACGTACCGTGTGTGTGTTATCTCAGGCACGACATGAAGTACTTCGATCCTTTCCTCATGTTGGACGAGTTTGCAGGTATGTAGATGATTATCCACGTACAGTAGACATGTTTGGTACGTTGGATTAGAAAATATTGAACCTACTAATCTAATGTGCCCTGTTTGGTCTGGCAGTTTCACCTCCAGGTGGATTTCCCGACCACCCACATCGAGGTTCTCCCAAGTACCCTATATTACAGCAAATATTTACTTGGGTTGTGTTCTAGCTAGATTGATGAGTCTTGTCTTAACAGGTTTTGAGACTGTTACATACATGTTGCAGGTAAATTTTATGAGTTTAAAACATAGCTTCAAATTGGGTTCTCTTTTGTTGGAAATGGTTTGAATTTCTAAACCGAAAGAGTATAATCTTTTAGGGAGCCTTCACTCATCAAGATTTTGCTGGTCATGAGGGTACAATACACACTGGTGATGTGCAGGTATATAGGACTTTTTTGAACCTATCAAAATTATTCCTTTTTCACAATATTTTTTCTCGCTTATACAAATATCAATATGCTACGAATTGGGGTCGTGCAGTGGATGACAGCAGGGAGGGGAATTATCCATTCGGAAATGCCGGCTGGAGAAGGTACTCAAAGAGGTTTGCAGTTGTGGATAAATCTATCTTCCGACAACAAAATGTAAGTACTTATTCCCTACTTGGGTTTTTTACTTTTTACTTTATGAACGATGTAAAACCTATAAAATAAACCTTTTATTGAAACATTTCATGGAACCCACAAGTATTATCAACTTCTCTATGTGTCTTGATCTTTTGCAGGATTGAACCAAGATATCAAGAACTGTTGGACGAGGACATTCCGATGGCCAAGGAAGATGGAGTTGAGGTTAAAGTTATTGCAGGGGAAGCTATGGGGGTTCATTCTCCTGTTTATACTCGAACTCCTACTATGTACCTTGATTTCACCCTACAACCCCACACTCAATATCATCAAAGCATCCCACAATCATGGAATGCTTTTGTGTATGTAATTGAAGGTGAAGGAGCGTTTGGGTCCCGCAACTCACCGGCGACAACGGCCCACCATCTACTAGTTTTGGGTTCGGGAGATGGGCTCAGTGTGTGGAACAGGTCTTCTTCGAAGCTATTGAGGTTTGTTTTGGTAGGTGGGCAACCATTGAATGAGCCAGTGGTTCAGCATGGCCCGTTCGTGATGAACACGCAAGATGAAATCGATAAGACTGTCGAAGACTATTGTTATTGCAAGAATGGGTTTGAGATGGCAAGATTTTGGAGATCTCAATGAGTGTGTTTTAAGCACCAACAGCATTAAAGAAAAATTCCAACCTTCCAACAACAAAGTCTCAGCACAATAAAACAAGTCACAATCTTTATCTATCACTGTCAGTCTTTATCTTAATCAAAACTAAGCAATTATGGAAAAGGATTAGGAAGATATCTTCCTCGTGGAAGCAAAAAAGCTTCTAGAAACCCAAAAAATGCAGCTACAACTATTTGATGGGGTCAGCACAGTTAGTTGGTTTTTACTTTTCAAAATCTTAACTACTACTGCTACATTTCCGGTGGTGTTGATAGGTTGTGATTTACAAGTTGATTTTTGCTATTAATATATTTTCCATTTTTGTTCTTTGCTTTGCCTATGTTAAAAGGAGAATAGTTGTTGCACTAGGTCCAGAACAAGTCCAAAACTTTGTGAAATCTCACAACAGTCAACAGGTACTTGTCGAAGAGGTGGTAACTGGACCAGACAGTTTGTGGGCTCCCCTGTTCGGCCCGAGCTCATCTTGCGCTTGTGTGAACAAGTGCGTGACCTTGGAAAGAGCAAAAAAAAAAAGGAAACGGGTTGCTTGAGCTCAGGTCATAATATCCGTGAGCCAGCTCATGAATACTTGGTATTCATGGGCGAGTATCGAGGTCACCTAATACATATGCCCAGTATTTGGAAAAAGAGTATAGCCGACTCCTCATTATTATAGAAAGGGGTTTAATTTGCTATTTTGATAAAATCTTTCTGATAATGTAAATATAATTATAAGCATTAATTGGTGATGGTGGGATGTGGGAGGTAAACTTTTCTTGTGAGTTGGGTTGTCAATCATATGCAGGTGACTCTCCACCTAGAATGCAATTGCTAGAGCCACTTTGTAGAATATAGAAAAGAATTGGGTTGAATAATTTGGCAGCCATTGAGTTGGGTGATAAATGGGAAAGTTCACAAAGCCAGTGTTCATTAGAAGAAAAGATTTGAAAATATCTTGACTTCTTAAATAGTCACTAAGTTGTTGCCTGTACACAATCTAGTGGAAGACACATGAGAGGAAGAGATTTTTTCTTTGTTAGATAATGACCAAAAGAATTCTACTTTGTGGAGGTAGTAAATGGAGGAAGATCATGGCAACAAATTAACCAAAATTAATATTTGTCAAGGTATGTGGGCTATGTAACTCTTCTGCAACTAAGAAATTAAATAATGAATAAAGGACTAGTTCATGATGCTAACTGTGTCAAGCTCAAATGTTTCTTGCCATCGTATTTACAAAGATAGCACCCCGATTAAAGATGACGACATAAAATAGTAAGCTCGATGTCAAGAGAGAGAAAGGAAGGAACTGTAAAGACTAAAGAGAGAGATGAGCTCGTAAAAAGAGAGATCAAATGGAAGAGGAAGGTGATGGAAAATAAGGTGAACAGAAAACAGAGATATTCATATGATTAAAGGCTTTTTCCTTTAATACACACTTAGTTGGGCATACAATATCAATTTTGTGTTAATATGTTGTCTGGATCTAAATGCTCAACATGTTCTCTTCTCTTTACTTTCTTGAACTATGTCACAAGTTTGTTGATTCTTTTTCAGTTTTTCCAAGGGTCCCTTCGCTAAGTTTATTGTTCAATCTTGTTTAAGCTCTAAGCCAATGTAACCTTTAAGGCTTTCTCTTTGCATTTTGCGTTTCAATTTTCAGTTTTGACTTTTGAATTCATTTCAGTGTTCTATCTTTGGGTGGAGAGAAGATTATAGTGTTTTTTGTATTTCAGTGTTTCGAGCTTTTTGAAGTTTATATTTTCAGAAATGAAGGTACATATGTTTTCAATGTTTTGAAAAATTGAACTAGATAAAAACAGCAACGAGAACCGACCCTGATAATGCCGAATACATATTGGCTTAACCCTTCTTCGGTTCACAATATATTATTACAACCAACCAAGTGGCTGTTCACCTAATATATCCATTAATATCCCCAAAGCTCGAAAATGTATAGTTGCAAGAAAGCTGTACTTCCTCGTGAGGTTCTAAAGTACTATTAACTTAATACTCTCATACGTCAACATATTAAGCTATATAATCACATGAGAAGAAGAAAACTTGCCCAGTTCTTGTTAATGAAGAAATGAAGACTTGACTTCTTGCATCCCAAGGCTTGACTCTCCCAAAACAACTTAATTCAGTTCCTCAAGCTTATTCTTCACCAGTTTTCCAGTTTTTCATGTAAGTATGAAAAGTCGAGGCTTCTTATAGTGCTGATTATTGCTTAAAACTAGTATAGGATTGCGTCTGACTGAATGGAAAAGGACAAACAAGATAATGCATAAATGTGAAAGAGGGAAAAAAAATAGAAGAAAAAACCACAGCAACTAAAAATCAATCAACAATTTGAATCTACAATCAGAAGCAAATGGTCATTCAATCCATGATTTACATTTCCTGAGCAAGAAAATGAGTTTAAATAATATTCCCTTAGGTACTAATGACAACAATGAATCTTTAATATGAAATTATGATATACCATCTTTCCCGTAATTTTGGTATCATATAAATAAAAAATTAAGGGAAAAAAATCAAATCAATAAAACCACCAATAAAAAATGCCTTCAGTAGTACACATGTGTGAATCTTATAGGATTTGAATCACCTGGAACAGCAAAAATAAGATCCCTGAGTCTGCTTTGATCCATTTGAGTCATCATTAACAAGAGAAACTCGGTTGGCAGATAATTCGGCCTTGTAGGAATCTGAATTCAAGACCTTCCTGCTGACGTTGTTATAAATCTCTCCTATAACAATTTCAAAAGCCTTTTTAACATTAGTTGAGTCCAATGCAGACGTCTCCACAAAAAACAAGCCTTCTGATTCTGCAAGCTTTTTGCCTTCTTCGACACTCACGCCCCTAATGCTCTCCAAATCACATTTGTTTCCCACAAGCATCCTTGCAACAGTTGTATCAGAGTGAGCTGTGTGATCAATGGTATTTAGATGAACTTCATGAGGAATTAATGTGAAGTAATTTGAGATGGGCTCAAAAGAATGTAAAACTTGAAAATTACCACAGTGACATAATTGTGAATAATCATTATATATAAATATAATATTCAAATATAATGTGAAAAAGAAAAGATGACAATGTAGGGTTGGCAATCACATAGTGGAGGTCCAGCCTACTTGTGTTGTTGGGTGCATGTTTTGCTGCCTACTTGGATGACCAAATAAACTAGAGCACATCTAAGAACACAATATGATAAATTATAATTCTAACATCAACAAAATTTTCTTGAAAAATTATATAGAAAACTCAAAACTAAGAAATTTAGCTTTTACGAACGAAATTTTTGTCATCCGACGTTTTTGAGACTATTGTGCCAAGAAAAGCTTGTTGGGAAAAGTTTAAAGCTAAAAGTTTTTGTCGAAAAAATTGAATTTGTTATAGTGCTATTAGATTAACAGATATTCTAAGGGCTTGTTCTATACACAACAATTTTTCACTAACTTCTACTAACTTTTTCTCTCATCATTTTCAATCACTCATACAATTACTTTATATTTTTTAATACATTTTTCTCAATTTCCAACTGCACATCTAACATGTCGTTCGAGTAAATTTACATTATTGTGTATAAAACAAGCTCTAAATGTCAAAAATAATTAATAAATATTGATTCACATTAAATATGATCAACAATTCTCCCACAAATATGTTGCTACAGTAACTCTACAAGTGTTAGCATTCTTTCTATCGAGTCGCAAAAATTGGTCCAAAATTTAAAAAAGTACTTATTCTATAATTTGACCATATTGAAGAATGTAAAACACCTAATTACCATATAGCTGGGACAGGTTGAGTCCGGTGGGTAAAAATATCCTCCCTAAGAAAAAGGTAATAGCAAGCCTAAAATGGAATCCAAATATTGCCCAAAGCCACAAATTCAATGACCCCTAATCGTAATTCTTGATTTATAATAGCTAAATCCTTGGCGATTACCTTTTTCACTTTTTCTAAAAAGTAAAACATCAATAACTGTCAATATCCATCTACCCATATAAGCCATAATCATCAGAATAAACAGCCATTTATCATATACATTACCCAAAATTGGATTGATCATAAAAAAACAACAAACTTAGCCTTATTCCCTGCAAATAGGGTTTCGGCTATATGAATTGATCATATTGAATATAATTTCTTCTAAACTTTAAGTTTGCAAATATGGTGCATGTCTAAAATGGAAGCTAAAGTGATGACTCAAGGCGAACTGGCACGTGTAAAATGCATAGACACCAATTATAATTAAGGTAAACATTAAGCATATAGAAATGAATAAACCATTTGTACAGAAATTGATGTGAAAGACAGACAGTTATGTGACCATTTATATTGAACACGATTGTGATGTGTAAGGTGAAAAATACAGATTTATGCCAAGTATCTATCCTTACAAATTTCCTGTATAAATTATATTTATGCATAGTTAGGCTAAAGTTTTAGTTAATGAATTTACTCACGTATTAGTTAATGAATTTATATTCATCAAGGAACAATGCCAATAACAGATCAAAATTATGTAAGTATTTTTACAGTAGCTAAAACGGCAACCCTCTCATCACAAAGAGAATTACAATCCGTTCTTTTACAACTTTTAACAAATTTTTACACATTTTAACACATTCACATCAAAAGTCAAACCAATTACATCCATATATTTTCTGGGACCCACTGTACTACATAAATCTCCACCACTCAATCTCACTCATTCTCTCTCCTATTTCACATCAAACTCATAAATACTCATAAATACACAAACACTAACGAGGGCTTAATCTATCAAACAATCAATTGTTATTCAAATTCAAAATTTCACTCTACTCCCTTGAGAAATTAAAGTATACTTCACATTGATCACAAAATTGACCCGACCCCACCCGGATTGTAACTGTAACAGACCCGAAATTCACCGTCGCAGCTGATCGATGAACTAGTAAAAAAAGTCGAGGGACAAGAGAAACGTACTGTTGAGCTCATCAAGCCAACGGGGGATACTATCAAAAGTAGACCTTCTGCTAATATCATAAACAACAAGAGCACCAAAAGCACCGCGATAGTAAGCAGAGGTGACAGCACGGAAGCGTTCCTGGCCGGCGGTGTCCCAAATCTGAGCCTTAACATCTTTCCCATCAAATTCAAGAGACTGAGTCTGAAATTCGACACCAATGGTGGCCTTCGAATGCGTATTGAACTCATTTCTCGAGTATCGCGAGAGCAAATTTGATTTGCCAACAGCTGAATCGCCGATTATCACGATTTTGAACAAGTACTCCTCCCCCTCGTCCTCCGATGATGAACCCATCTCTGATTTGTGGGATTGGGATCTAGTGTAGAAAGAGAAAATTGAAACGGAGTGGGAGTGAATGATGAGGGAGGTGCGAGCAGAGCTGGCAGTATTATTGGTTTTTCGAGACAGGATTGCGCGAGTAATGGTGGTGGGACCAAGACATTTGCTTTGATTTAATGGATTTCGTAACGGCTTATTTTGGCCTTTCCCCTTTCTGCAGTCTACTCTAGTAAGTAAACGGTCAAGAAACGAAACTTCCATTTTGAGAAACCTACAAGGGTCAAAAGGTCGTCATGGCTTGCTTATGGTAGTCTGTTATTTTTAGGAGAGAATTTATTATTGATAAAGTAATTTTATACAGAAATTTAAAAATTAAAATTAATATTTTTTTTAAGACGTGATATATTTTTATTAGATGATTATGAAAATGTACACTCAATGATAAATATATGGACACATTTTCGCTATCCAGTGAAGATGTGATAAATCAAAATGTCTTTTAAAGATATTAATATGAATATAGAATCATTCTTATTCATAAACAATAGTAATACATCAGTCATTTTGTGATACATTAATTTATTAGGATTTATAAATGTCCTCATTTAAATATCTCCACATCGACGGTCCGGATAAGACGATCACATTCACAATGTTCATAGGACGCATTAGTGATGCTTTAATTAAAGATCTCATCCTTTAATTAATTTCATCACTGACTTATTTTAAGTTTATTGTCCACTATCTTAATTATTTTGTACATAACTCTTATATACTAAGATTGTTGTTATATATAATAAATTAGAGATTTTATTCTATGATATTCACGACAATAAAATCGCATGCAATATGTAATACGTTTGAAAATAAATATCGTATTTATTAATTTCTAAAATAAAGTACAAATACAATGCTTTAATTAAGGGCACCATCCCCAACCCAACAGAAAGTTGAATGACCATTAATTTATTATATGTACCCTAAAGACAATTGTTTTCATGTTGAAGGTAAAATAGTTGCATAGGTAATAGGAATGTTAAGACATATACAATTTTCTAGCGATCGATTATAATTTCAGTCATACGGTAGTACCGATGACAAGCGGTGGTACACCTCATAAGGAGGCGGAGAGTGGCCGAAAATGTCAGGCATGTAATCAAACTTACGTATGTTTGGCATCCCTTGATCATCCACAATCAACTCCTCAAATTCACAATGGTAAATTCCCAACACTTGAAGCTGAGGAAAGCTATTTTCGCCTGACCAATCCAGCTTGGGATTTTGGAATATACAATCCAACAATGTAAGGATCTCCAATTTGGGTAATCCTTTTAGTCCCTTAATTACATCATCGTCAATCTCAACATGTTCCAATGAAAGCTCAATAAGGTTAGGTGGGAATTCAACGTGGTGAATCAAGACCCTCCGTCCTGACAAAGTGAGGTTAAAATGATGGTGATAGCCTGACAGGTTAAGTCCATCGAACTGTACTGAAATGTCAGTCAACTCTAGTTGTTGGAGCTTCTCAAATATGGGTGGTGTTGTAGATATAACCTCGAGGTGTTCTCTCTGTATTCCACGTAGTTTCAAGTTTCTTAGTTTTGAGAGTTTGCGTAACACACTAGCGTCAATATCATTGCAATCCACCGCGGGCAAACTTTCCAAGTTTGGAAAAAACACCTTGTGATTAATTCCAATACTACAATAATTGATGATTACTCCCATCTTGGGATTGGCTTCGGCCACACAAGCTTCGTATTTTGCCTAAAAGAAGATGCTTCAAGCACCTCATCTTGGAGAACACACTTGCTTGAATTGAATGCATTCTCGGACAATATGCGTCACGAGCGTCAAACGTGATCAATTTCTTCAAGTTTCGTAAACTTGAAGGGAAGGAACCAAATTCCCCAACCAATTTAAGGTAAGTCAAGCTGCTCAAGTTTCCTATCTGCTCAGGAAGATGAAGAAAACCATCGTCGTCTAAATAATGAGAAAAACACAGCAAGGACCGGAGTTTTGGAGCTCTAAAATTTGAGGAGAAATATCGAGTGATACTACTACTTTCGAGCGTGAGTCGACGCAAAGTTGAAGCAGGATTAGTTGTATCTATGCTTTGGAATGTGGAGAAAAAGTTATTCTTTTCGGCTATACGAATACAAAGACTGCGTAGAACATCATGAATGCGACAACTAATTATTCTCTCACTGAGATCTCTGTCAACTACTTGGATTAAGTTTCTCTCGTATAACATTTCTAACTTAGCAGCCACGACGTGCTGAGGTATTTGATGAGTTCCTTCTATTTGCAGGATCAATTTCTCTGCATCCCAAGCTACAACAAGATCATTTGTAGAAATTTCTTCATCTTCCGGAAAGAACCCCAAATAAAGAAAAAGCGGTCTTAAATCCATAGGTAAATCTTTATAACTCAAAGACAGAACATTTAACCAATCATTTTCTCCACCAGTACTACTGCTCATGATATTGAGCACTTCCTTCCATGCAACATCAAATCTCTTTCTCTTCCTCAACATACCTGCTGCAGCTGAAATTGCCAATGGCAATCCAACGCATTTTTCTACTATCTCCCTACCGATATCTTCCAAGTGCTTCAACTCGTCACTATCAAATCTTCCCCCATTGTTCTCCAGCAAAGATACGAAGAGTTCCCAACTCTCTTCTTCACTCAAGGCTTCCAATCTTTCCAATGAGCTCTCACCGCCAATATATCTGCCCACGTCAGTGTACCGCGAAGTGATAATAATTCGACTACCATTTTCTGAATTGGTCGGGATGATATTTTTCAAGTCATCCCAAGGTTTAGTGTCCCAAATATCGTCAAGAACTATTATGTACTTGTTATGCTCAAGCAATGATCGTAGATTCGCCTCCAAATTTTCTTCTATCTTCTCCTTTCGGAGGTGAACCTGTTGTCCTATTTGAACCAAAAGATCTCTGATTTTTGGTTCTTGTGAAACGCATACCATGGCCGAACACTCAAACTCATCTTTCACTTCTTTGTATAATTTCTTGACAACAGTAGTCTTACCCACACCCCCTTCTCCTACAACGCATATCTTTTCACGCTTGGAGCTTTCGCTAAGTACTTCTTCCTTTAGATTTTCAACTATTTCGTCACGACCAACAATGATTGGCTCTGTGCCGATGAGGAACCTTCTCCTTTCATCCCATGTGTCATCTTGTGCATTGCCTGTACGTTGAATTTATTTGACCAAAAATACATGCAGATATATTATATATATATGCTTAAAAATTAGTTGAATGTATGGACAAATAAAATAGATTTTTTAGTCTTAGATGAGATGCGTGAGCAATATAAATAATTAAGTGATGTAAATTAAAATCTCAAAAAAAAAAAAAAAAAAACGAGGCTATATATTAATTTTGGACGGATTCAACCAATTAGCAAGCCAATGAATTACCAAATATTATTTATGGGCAAATAAATAAAGCAATGAAAATACCAAGAACACCAAAGATTCTATGACGGAGGAAATTAGAACCCGGCCACTTCAAGAACTCTTCAAGCAATTAAAAAAATCAATGTTGTGCACCCACACTTTCCAATAACATCAACATCTTCCTTTGAGAAAATTTAAAATAAATAAATAAATAAATAAAATTGCCACAAGACCCTCAAATCATATTATTATATTATTTTAAAGCGCGATAGAATGCTATTTTCAAAACATTCAGATCGCGATTGAGACTCAAAATTTTATTTATTTATTTATTTATTTATTAAAAAAAAGTATTTACTTTCTTCCTCTTCTCTTTTGTTTCTAAAACGATATGGTAAATTTGCCATTCTGGGAGGCTTTACGAAATTAGATATATGGAAAGGATGTTTAGGGCAGAAAAATGTCTATTTGAAGATGAAAATGTCAAGATTTTAAATGTCCATACGAGATTTATTGCATTTAACTTTGTGATGTAGGATATATTTGATATAGATTATTGAAAATTATAAATTTTAGATGTGTATTGAGAAGTAAAGAAATATACTAAAAATATTTAAAAAATTATAAAAATGGTTGGAAAAAATGGCTGATATTTGTCCTCCTTTTATCCTTTTAAATAGTTTATTATATTCCCACAAATCAATTCAAACAAAAATTTGATATGAAACAAACCAACCTGCATATTCTTTTTATCCATTTTTGTTGCTTCTTGTTGTTAAATTAACCTTATGAAAACATTATTATAATGTCAAGTATAGAGAATTATGATACCTTACCCATATATGGGCATGTTAATATGCCCACACGCTTATGTGGAGGGTTGCAAGTGGTCTAGATTAGTGTGTGGGCTAGACTTTGAACCACTTGCAATCTTCCATATTAGTGTATGGACGTATCAACATGCTCACACGTGAGTAGGGAATCGTAACTACGGGTATAGAATGTAAAAATAATGGTTCAATATTGATATTTTAATTAATTAAGAATTTATATGGTTGTTTTGATCCATTTATCTAGAACTAGTATTTTCTATAAATATAAATAAATTTGTCAGCAGGATGGTATAAACATAGTTGTTACTTATTTTCGGGGAAAAAAAAGGAGTATGGTTAATGTTACTTGATACTATACATTTAGGTTCCTTTAAAAAAATGATTAGATTTTACATAAAACTGTAATCCACTTGTTATTAACTAATTAATGTCAGAAAAAGGTCAGGGGTAGAGAGTAATACGAGTTCATAGAAAAAATTAAAAAAAAAAAAAAAAGGAAGGGAGGAGGAAGAAGAAGAAGAAGAGAAAAAGGAGGCAATTCTCAAGGATTTGTTTGAAACAAAGGATCAAATGTTGGATTACCTTGATTCATATTAGCAACGACTCCACATTTTTCCCTTTTGTCTTCAATTTCTTTAGCCCTTTTCTGGATCTTTTCAATCCCCAATGCAATGGCATTAGCCGTGACACCATAACAAGGTGTACATGCTACACGCTTAAATTGCCCCTTCCGCTTGTGTGATTCGATCTTCGGAAGGTAAGTGTCGAGAAGATCCTCAATGTCAAAAGCAAGGTCTCTCATTTCATTGATCAAGTTAGCTACTTCATGGCTCCGAAGTTCTTTGGCCTCAGCATCTTTGAGACAAGAGTTGAAATGTCTCATTTGTCTTTCGATCCACTTAATGTTTTCTGACAATTGGCGCAAACGTGTGCTCGTTTCGAGTATTAGACTGGCGCCAATTTCCACGATCTTGTTAATGACCGATGTAAGTGCAGCATCCGCCATCTGATCTCGTATTCTTTTAAAACAACTAAGATCTTAGAAATACTGAGTATGCAATTTGAAAAGAGAATGCATCACCTACATGTTGGTAGTTAAAAGCCCACAACATTATTTATATATGCAAGCATCACTGGTTGCCTTCGTTTTGAATTGAAGAATTTAAAAAGTAGGGTGGAATGAGTTTCGAACAAGTTATTCTTTTTTTCTTTTTTCGACATTTCGAAAAAGTTATTCTTATAGAAGTGCTCCAATCAATCAAAGAATAAACATTTATACACGGAATCAAGCATTCACTAGTTGTCTTGACTTTTAAGAAATCAATTAGTTGATTTCAATGTGTGGTATAGTGCACATTGATTTTTCATTTTCTAGAAGTTCTTCCAATCAATCAAAGAATAAATGTTTATACATGGAATCAAGCATTCACTAATTGTCTTGACTTTTAAGAAATCAATTAGTTGATTTCAATGTGTGGTATAGTGCACATTGATTTCTCATTTTCTAGAAGTTCTTAAAATATGTTCATTTGTCTTCAGATTGATAAATTATGGTAAATAGAGTACAAGATAGTAAACTATGACTGAAATTATAAGTTCTTAAAATATTGCGTCCGCCATCTGATCTCGTATTTTTTTAAAACAACTAAGATCTTAGAAATACTGAGTATGCAATTCGAAAAGAGAATGCATCACCTACATGTTGGTAGTTAGAAGCCCACAACATTATTTATATATGCAAGCATCACTGGTTGCCTTCGTTTTGAATTGAAGAATTTGAAAAAGAAGACTGGAAGGAGTTTCGAAAAAGTTATTATTTTTTCCTTTTTTTGACATTTCGAAAAAGTTATTCTTACATAAGTGCTCCAATCAATCAAAGAATAAATGTTTATACATGGAATCAAGCGTTCACTAGTTGTCTTAAAATATGTTCTTGTGTCTCAACTCTCAAGTATTTCAAGTAAATATAGGAGTATCACATATTATAACTATAGATGGCTACTTTTTGTACGAGTTCGGAAAGTATTTTAATTAACTGTATAGTAAGAAAATAACAAAAGAATAAATAAATAAATCACATTTTTATTCCAATACAATTTATTTGTATCTATCTGTGACTCTTCATCCTACAAATATCAAATAAACTTCACAATTTAATGTAATTATTTTTTAAAAAATATATCTTTCTAAAAAGTCTCATTAATATATATTATTTCTACTAGCCTTTTTAGTACTTATACACGTTGCAAGGAAAAATAATTTGTGATAGAGATTTATCGCTTTATCAAAACCCTTGGCCTCAAATTGATAAGCGCGCCGTAGAATCATGTCCAAAAGTGTGAAATGCATGCTAGCTCGATCTTCTAATATTAGATCGAAAAAAGCCCAGTACTTTATGCATCTTGTCCATTTCATAGAGATGCTTTAGCGAATACCATACAATTTATTCTCATTTCTTTCACAGATTCCTTACCTATTCACTTGTTATTAAATTATCTCAATTCAAAACTCCAAATGTAAAACAAAATTTATTGATCTTAAAATAATTTGAAGTCAAACAAAAATTTGCTAATCACAGGACATTCTTTTTAACTTAGTCAAAATTATTTTGGTCATATGTAGCAATTCATGTGCATTGCACGTGGGTTATACTAATTTAATTAATAGCACTTTTGTTATTTAAAAAGTGCTTTTAAATTTTTAGAAACCGTTCTAAACACAAACTTAATGCTATATTAATATTCGTGTACTGAGTCATGCAGTAACACGTACGACATTTACCAATCTAGTACATTGTATTACAATTGATCCAACAAGCTCCTTTTGTACATTGTATTACAAACTTAATATTCGTGTACTGAATCATGTAGTACATTGTATTACAATTGTCCACCTCGCAGGACATTCTTTTTAAGTTAGTCTAAATTATTTGGGCTATATATAGCAATTCTTGTGCACTACACGTGGGTTATCCTAATTTAACTAATAACACTTTTGTCATTTTAAAAGTGCTTTTAAATTTTTAGAAACCGTTCTAAACATGCACACACTTAATGTTGTATTAATATTCGTGTACTGAGTCATGAGTAACACGTACGGCATTTGCCAATCTAGTACATTGGAAGAAACACATTTCGTTCAAATTGATAATTAATTAATGTGTATTTTGGATCAATAACAAATTAATTAAGGAGAATGCAGTTAGAAATGAAGATGCAATACGTATATATTGAAAACCAAAAGTCGACGGCACAGCTTGGCCTGCCTCAGGTGCATAATTTAATTTATGGGTAATATATAATGCATCATATCATACTTTGATGTTGCGTTCACAAGCTAGCTAGAGTCTTTCGTTTTTTTCAAGTAAACGTACGTAGCTAATTAAGCTTTGTTGATTTGTTTACCATGTGAACTCTAGATGCTTAAATTATTAATTAACACTACAAACAAGTTAGTTAAAATTATTTTAGTCCAATTTCATCGTATCTATGATATTGATTAAATAAAACTTATATTTTTTGTGTTCATCTTATTTTTAAAAAACCGTATGAACAAGCACGTATGGATTTGAAGTGTTATCGAGTACTAATAGACATTAGAAATATATAGCATTAGAATTAGAATAAATTAGAATTAAATTGTTGCGCTTAACGATAATGACCCAATAAAATAACACTAAATTTTAAGAGTTACTACTAATTAATACGATATTTTAAATGTCACTATGAATCATAATTAAAATGTCTAATATAACATGATCGACTTAGTAATATGTAAACATGCATTAACCCTGTGATCGAGTGCGATGCTACCATGTGAGTGGTGAGGATGATGGGCGGAGTCAGCTCGTGGACTGACCTTAATTAGCGTGAAACCGGCACTAGTTTCAGCTTCATGCGGTCAGGCATGTCGGCGGCATCGGGAGACCTTCCCTCCCGAAGATGGTAAACAAACTTGCGAAGGTTTGGCATCGCTTGATCATCCACGATCAACTTCCGAAATCTACACCGATCAATTATCAACACTTGAAGTTTAGGAAAGCTATTTTCTCCTCCTCCTCCTGACGACCAATCTAGCTCCGAATTTGCGAATTCACATTCAGTCAATTCAAGGATCTCCAATTTGGGTAATCCTTTTATTCCCTTCATTACATCATCGTCAATCTTATTATAATCAAATGATAGCTCCATTAGGTTAGGCGGGAGTTCGACGGTGTGGATCAATAGGCGAGGGGCTAATGTGGTGAGGCCGTCCCAGTTTCTTGCCAAACTCAGCTTAAGAAGATGTTGATAGCCCGACAGGTTCAATCCATCAAACTCGTCAATGTCCATCAACTCTAGTTGTTGGAGCTTATTGACTGTGGACGATATTGTTGATATAACCTTAAGGTGTTCTCCCCGTATTTCACGCAGTTTCAAGTTTCTCAATTTTGAGAGTTTGCTTAAGATGCCTACAGCATCCACATCATCATTCCAATACACATCGAACAAACTTTCCAAGTTTGGAAGAAACACCTCATCATGATTTTCACAAGTAGACCAACAATAATAATTAACCACCCTCATCGGCATCTGCAACACAAAATGTCTCCCTCGTGATGGTAAAAAAATATGCTTCAAACACCTATTCTTGAACACACTTGTTGGAATTAAGTGCTCCGACTCACGAAAATCTGCATCGCTAACATCAAACGTTTGCAATTTTTTCAGGTTCCATATGCTTGAAGGAATGGAATTAAAATACCCAACCAATTTAATGTAAGTCAAGCTACTCAAGTTTCCTATCTGCTCAGGAAGATAAAAACCATCACCACGACGATAAGAAAAACATATCAAGGAACGGAGTTTCGGTGCTCTAAAGTTTGACGAGAAATATTGACTCATACTTCTTCTATCTGGAAGGGTAAGTCTACGCAGATTCAAATCCGAATTAGCTGGGACGTAGACGATGTTTTCGAATGTGGAGTAGAAATTATTCTTTTCGGCTATACTGATACAAAGACTGCGCAGAACATCATGAATGCGACATTTACGTATTCTGTTGTCATGGCCTCTCTCGATCACTTGGATTAAATTTCTATCATATAACTTTTCTAACTCAACAGCCACGACACGCTGAGGTATTTGTGACGTTCCTTTTATTTGGATCAATTTCTCCGCACACCAAGCAATAGCAAGCTCCTCTGTCTCAATTTCCGTATCTTCCGGAAAGACCCCGAAATAGAGAAAGACCGGCCTTAAATCCATGGGTAAATCTTTGTAGCTCAAATACAATATACTTAAGCAATCATTAATTTCTCCACCACTCATGCTTGTAAGCACTTCCCTCCATGCATCTTCACTTCTCTCTCTCTTCCTCAACATACCCACCACAACTGAAATTGCTAACGGCAAGCCAGCGCATTTTTTCACTATCTCCCTACCGATGGGTTCTAACTGCTTCAACTCATCACATCTTTCTCCATCGTCCTCCAACAAAGATACGAATAGTTCCCAACTCTTTTCTCCATTCAAGCATTCCAATCTTTTCAATGAGCTCTCACCGCCAATATATCTGCCGACACCAGTGTTCCGCGAAGTGATAATAATTCTGCTACCATTTTTTGAATTGGTCGTCGGGATGATGTTTTTCAAGTCATCCCAATGTTTAGTGTCCCAAATATCGTCGAGCACTAGTAAGTACTTGTTATGCTCAAGCAATGATTGCAGATTCGTCTCCAAATTATGTTCTCTCTTATCCTCTTCGAGATCAACTTGTTCTGCTATTTCTAGCAAAAGTTCTCTAACTTTTGGCTCCATTGACACGCACACCATGGCTGAACACTCAAACTCCTTTTCTACGTCTCTGTATAATTGTTTGACAAGCAGAGTTTTACCTACGCCCCTTCCTGCTACAACACATATCTTTTTACACTTTGGGTTTTCGTTAAGCACTTCTTGCTTTAGATTTTCCACCGTTTCTTCACGACCAACAATGATTGCTTCCTTGCCAACGAGGAACCTTCTTCTTTCATCCCGCACGTCATCTTTTACATAGCCTGTTGAATTTATTCGGCCAAAAATTACAAGGATGTTTAAATGAATTGAATTTATGGAGGACAAACAAAATTCATACATTTTCTATTTCTAAGATAAGATGATACATCTTTTTCCGGATTAATCATCAATATCAATAGTTGACCAACTAATTAATCGTGCGACCCAATCATATGTTAATTAATTAATTCAACCAATTAACAAGTCAATCAACTAACCAAAAAAAAAAAAAAGAAACAAAAATTAACCAAACATTTATGGGCAAATAATAACTACTGAAAATGCCTAGAAAGAGCACTACGCAAAAAAAGAAAATACATAGAACACTGAAGATTTCACGACCGAAGAAAAACCTTGAAGAATTTTTTAGGCGGTTAAAAACCCCTGAGCAAACTAACACAGCAACTCTGACACCCCTATTTGTAGCTCATCAAGAACCTCCGCGAGTTGCATACTCGTACTTCCCAACAACATCAACACCTTTTCCTACACATTGACATCTTTTGTATTCTTTTTTTTCTCCAAAAAAATAAAAATTGCAACAAGAGCCTTGAATATAAAGATATATACATATATACATATATATATAGATATATTAGGTTTTTTTTTTTAAGATCACAATTGAGACTCAAATTTTTTTTTTCTATTCTTTATGAAAAATATTTAATTTCTTCCTCTTCTCTTTTGTTTCTAAAAAGATATGGTGAATTTGCCATCCAAGTAAGTTTTACGAGATGAAATAGATGCAAATGATGTTTGGCCCAGAAAATGTCTTCTAAGATGAAATTGTCAAGATTTTAAATGTACGAGATATAGTCCATTTAACTATGTGATGTAGGCTGCTTAGGTATTGATTATTGAAAAATTTTAGAATTGTGGTTGAGAAGTAAAAAAGAGGTATTTAAAAAATACTCCATAAAACAAATTGTTGAAATAGATTACCTGAATTCGTATTAGCAATGATTCCACACTTTTCCCTCTTGCCTTCAATTTCTTCAGCCTTTTTCTTAATCTTTTCAATCTCCAGAGCAAAGGTATTAGCCGTGGCGGCATAACAAGGTATACGTGCTGCGCGCTTGATGAATTGAAATGCCCCCTTCTGCTTGTGTGATTCGATCTTTGGAATGTAGGTGTCAAGAAGATCTTCAATGTTGAGAGCAAGGTCTCTCATTTCATTTATCAAGTTAGCCACTTCATGGCTCTTAAATTCTCTGGTCTCAGCATCCTTGAGACAAGATTGAAAATGTGTCATTTGACTTTCAATCCACTTAATTTTTTCTGGCAATTGATGTAAGCGTGTGCTTGTTTCGAGTATTTGATTGGCGCCGATCTCTATGGCCTTATTAATGACCATTGTAAGTGCTACGTCTGCCATCTAATCTAGTATTCTTTTGAAACACTGAGATTCTAAAAATATTCGGTAAGCAATTAGAAAAGAGAGTGCAATACCTATATGTTGGAAGTTAAACATCAACAACATTATTTATACATAATACAATCGAGCATCATTAGTTGTCTTCGTTTTTAAGAATTTACAAAGTATAGCGTGGAACATGGGTTTCCCAAAAACTTAATTGTTCTTATAGAATACTTCCAATCAAAGATTAATTAATTAATGTTTACACATGGAACCAAGCAATCGCCAATTGTCTTCATTTTCAAGAAATTGGTCGATCTCAATGTGGGTGCACCTTATTTTCAACTTTTTAAAAGTTTCTTAAAAAAAAAGGTAAAAGAAAGAGGAGGAAAGAAAATTATTTTTTAAAGATTAATGAAACTATAAATATTTCTAGTAAATGGAGTAACAGATAAATTAGGGTCACTATTTTAGATAGTTGTTTATTTATTTATTTTTATTTATAATTTTTTTATAGAATAATTCTAGATAGACATTCTTCATTGACATTTTTCATTGACATTCTAATGTGTCGCTTTTTCATTTGATGATAAATATGTGTTAATGTGATTATCATTTAACGCAGATTTACATCATCCAATGAAAAAATGACACATCAACAATGTCAATGAAAAATGTCAATGAAGAATGTTTGTGTAGAATCACTCTTTTTTATAACTTGGTGAGTGCAAATTGGGGAGCGTAAAGGGGTGATGGAATGTGATGACTAGTGTTGGCACCCTGGTGACGTGGCACGAGTGCGCCCAGGCCTGCGCCCCACGTGGACCCCTCGTCTAGGTACAGGAGAGCCAGGTCGGCCATGACCTGTCACGTGTCCCAGGTCGGATTATCGCAAAATTCACCCCAATAGTGATTTGGCGGAGAGGCCCAGTTCAGCTCGGCTAAGCCCACTGCCGCCGCCCTAGGGCCCAGGTCGGCAAACCCACGGAGAGCCCTTCCCATCACAAATGACCGCCCGATGGGCCGAGGTCAGCTCGGCCACGTTCGTGTCCAGTCCCACTCGCTACTGTAGCCGACAACAAGGACAATCCACGTGTCATCTGACACCCTGACACCACCCGCAACCGACTGAGAATCTCGTCTCCATTAATGCATTGGCGGTGTACCCAGATTCTGAGGTCAACGCCTTAAATGCTTGACGGCTTGCAGGTGCTGCACAGACATCATTACACCTACCCAGGGCCTAGGTCTTCAGACGCAATGATGATCTACAGCTCCCTACCCGATTTCACACTATAAATAGAACACTTAGCATGTATTGAGGGGGACGAGAAAAACTCTCTGTAAACACATCCCAGTTCGGACAATATACATTTATACATTTTACTTCTTCTTCAGTACTACTATCCAGGTCCTGACACTTACCCCAGTTGATAAGTAATCAGTCCTTACTGATTTCGACATCAACAACTAGTACATTTAACAAAGAACAATATATATTTACACCTTCTAATACAGTAATATTAAGCAGAACTAATAATGTATCAAAATCCTTAAGTGAAATTACAACGGTGCTAACACCCCACTTCAAGGGATTTTCACATTGACCATATCTTTGCTTTCAAAAGAAAACATTGACCGTATGTTTGCATCATTCGTTACGAAATATATTTAAATAGAAAATAATTTCAACAGTACATAATCACTTGAGATATTTGTGTTTCTGTTGTTCGTAATCATTGTTCCAACACAAAAATGATATATGCAGGGAGTGGGTTAGGGAATGGTTTCAAGAATGATGATATTTTTTATCAAACTGCCCTTAAATGTATTATTTTGAAATTTCAAAATAAAATATTTAAGGATAATTTGGTCAAAATATTTTCATTCCCTAAATCATTTCCTGACTCATTCCCTTCATATATCATTGTTCGTCCCAATATGTATTGAATAAGTGACAAATTCAAAGGGGAACCTCAGCGACGCCAAGAAAGGGTAAAATGACATATGTGCTTCTTTTTTTTTTTGAGATAGAATTTTATTAATACAGTACAGAAGGGGGATTTAATACATTACCTTCAAAAGAAAAACCATACAATACAAGTAAAGCTATAGTCCTATGAATTAAACAAACTACTCTAATAGAAATTGAAAAGGAGTTAAGAACTAGATGCAACTCTGACATTAGCCAATTCAACTTTATCAAAATATACTAGAGTTTTAACTTTGCCTTTAATAACCTCTAGTTGCAAGAATGTAAAAGATTTTCCAAATCACCTTGATTAGGCAAGTAATCAACCACACTCCCAAATATACATGAAGACCAGGTTCATTTTCTACTTGTAGGGGCAAAGGTTGTCTAAGTGATATTGCAAATTCCATGGAGCTAGGTGCTTTCCCTTGCAAATGTTAATCACAATCTCTGAATCAGATTCTATGATGACATATTTGTAATTGTGTTTCAAGTACATCTCAACACCAGTGACTACGACTATCATTTCAGCAGTAACAATGGTCATGGGCCCATAGTAGTCATAATATATACCCAAATAACATCTCCATATATGCTATTTATAATTAGATTAAATATATTGTACGCTTAAAAGAAAAATGACTATATAGATTGTAAAATGATGTATATTAAAATGAGACATACTTGGTGCATGTTATAAACAAATAATAATAAACGAAAAAATAATGTGTTCAAAAATACTCTTTTGTTTTAATAAAAAAATACTCTTATTGTTGTAAATGAGTAATTGATAATGATGATGTTTATTTAGCTTTGCTAGAATATCCAATACATGTTCGCCTATAATATTTAAATGTCTGGCACTAATAAAAACATAATTCTAATTTCTAATTGTAATTATAAAAGATTAATTAAAACAAAGTCTTACGTAACTTTGAGTAATGGTTGCACAATATTTTCAAGTTTATTATTTTAAATATTATTTACAAGAAAAACAAAATAAAATAATTAATACATAGGTGTTCGGAATGTTCGGATTCAGATTTGGATATACCTCTAATATCCATATCTGACTCATATCTACTTCGAATTTCTCTCTCGAAAACTATACCAACAAAAAACTTGCATGCTATTACAGGGAAATATTTCATCAGTTACTCCACAATCATAGAAGTAGAGAGAGTTCAACAGAAAACAAAATATTTTGCCCCCAAAAGATGCGCTGAGGCTTTTCCCATTGTGCTCTTCCAGAACGTGCAAATGAGCGTGCACGTTTCCAACAGCCACACCCATGCACAGCACCTTCTGCAATTGGAATTCCACTGTGGCCTTGGTTTCATTAACCTTTGATTCAAGAGATTCCTGATGAGTGGATGTCGAAAATCTCATGATCGAGCAAGACAATTACAATAAGAAGCAAAAAAATCTAATGATCATGTTAATGACTGACTCATCCAAATAAGAGATGTAGATAATTGTTTTAGATGTGGCATGGACATGGATTTATCATACGATAAAACATCTAGTGGATCTTGGCCAAAAGTATAATCAACGTAACCATGCATGGGAAAATAAAAAGCAATGACAAATGATTCAGTTGCCATGAGTCATTTGAATGTCTCCGATTTCTTCGCTGATCCAACTAGCACTATTGACCATCTAATTGGGATGACGTGTTAGAAAACATCGACTTGTTTTAATTTGTTATTTATTATTCTTTTTTCAAGTTAAGCGCTAGATAGGTTTTGCCCGCAGTTTTTCAAGTTATGAATCATATATGAACGGTTGAACTATTTCCTCGGCTTTTTTTTCTTTTCTTTTTTGAACTTAACCATTTCCTCACTTGGTTGAGTTATTTTCCAAATTTAATTATTATGAATTTAAAAGTTTATATCACTCCTTATCACAACCACAATACGTCTGGGGATTTATAATGGATTGTTGAGGTATTTGTTTTGTAAACTACGGTATTTTAGGGGTTTTATTGAAATTTCATAATTCATATTATATTCATGTTTTAAATTCACACAGTCAAATCTAAATTAAATCCACATTTTTTTTTTTTAAGTAACTCAACTTTTGAAGAGAATGGCTATTTGTACAAATAATTCAAATTTTAATGACTATTACTGCAAATTTTTAGCAATGGAGACTATTCTTTTATTTTCGTCTACTTTTGGCGATTGATGGTGAAATTATCACGACCGAAGGGAATTCTTCTGTGAATTTAAATTGTAAAACATACGTCCGTCTTTACCAAACTTCACAATCACAAAAAACCCGCAAAATCTCTTCAATCGTCTTCATCTTTTTCCTATTCTTCCTCAATCTTCGGTCAATTCCACTGCCGTAACGCGGTATACGAGTAATAAATTTCATCAAGATAAAAGTTTACCTTAACCAAGCTTTTAGTACACCCATAGACAGAAGTATAAGCAGTAATTAAAAAGGATTTTCTCTTTAGTAACCCCTTAATAAACCTCCACTGCAGCAACTAATTAATCACACCGTGCACACGCAAGCTCTCTCTTTTTGCCCCATTTCCCCTTGTACCAAATTATCAAATCCGATCCCCAGTCGACCACTCAATATTGAATCTTGTGGTTTTATATATTGCAGTAATTGGCCATTGCTGCATCCAGAGATGAACTAAAATCAACCGAAGTAAGAAGACCTCTGTTGATTAATTTTTTAACACATCAATCCTTAGGCATGGCTGCTTCATCATCGTATCAATTCTCTCTGGGGTTAGCAATTATATTGGAGTTGGGAGTATTACTTGCTTTTCAATCGCCAATTGTCGCCGGTGATGACGTTTCACGTGCTGCCCAAGCTGGTTCTTCTACCTACTGCAGCAACCCCTACCGATTGGTAGTAGTATTTTAAGTTTATTATTTATGATGTCACTATGATGATTGCATTATGTCAGATGTGCATTTGGTAACTATGGATCGATAGTCCCGTATGTTCTGGTGGAATCCAAAAAAGGAACAATACTATCCTTTATATAATTGTATAGCTAAGGAGAGTTGAAATGTCTCATTTATCTTTCGATCCACTTAATGTTTTCTGACAACTTGTGCAAATGTGTGCTTGTTTCAAGTATTATAGATTGGCGCCAATTTCCATGGTCTTGTCAATGACCGATGTAAGTGCAGCATTTGCCATTTGATCTCGTATTATTTTAAAACAATTAGAATCTTAGAAATACTGAGTATGCAATTCGAAAAGAGAATGCATCACCTACATGTCGGGAATTAAAAGTCCACAACATTATTTATATATGCAAGCATCACTGGTTGCCTTCGTTTTGAATCGAAGAATTTGAAAAAGTAGAGTGGAATGAGTTTCGAAAAAGTTATTCTTTTTTCTTTTTTTGACATTTCGAAAAAGTTATTCTTGCATAAGTGCTCCAATCCTCAATCAAAGAATAAATGTTTATACATGAAATCAAGCATTCGATCACTAGTTGTCTTGGCTTTTAAGAAATCAATAAGTTGATTTCAATGCGTGGTAGTGCACATTGATTTTTCATTTTCTAGAGGTTCTTAAAATATGTTCATGCATGTGTCTTAAGATTGATAAATTATGGTAAATAGAGTACAAGATAGTAAACTATGATAAAATTATAAGTTCTTAAAATATGTTATTGTGTCTCAACTCTCAAGTATTTCAAGTAAATATTGGAGTATCACATATTAAACTATATGTGGCTACTTTTTGTACGAGTTTGAAAAATATT
Organism: Jasminum sambac; assembly: GCA_018223645.1. Lineage (NCBI taxonomy): Eukaryota > Viridiplantae > Streptophyta > Magnoliopsida > Lamiales > Oleaceae > Jasminum > Jasminum sambac. The sequence continues at coordinate 34,849,787 of CP073652.1, forward strand.
TTAATTGTATAGTAAGCAAAGAACAAAAGAATAAATAAATAAATCATACTTTTATTCCAATACAATTTAATTGGTATCCAGTTTAAAAAAGTGCTTTTAGACTTTTAGAAACAGTTCTAAACACACACTTAATGCTATACTAATGTTCATGTACTGAGTCATGAGTAACACGGCATTTTTATACCAATCTAGTACATTATATTGTATTACAATAGATCCAACGAGCACTACTTGTAAATACGTACTATTATCCTTTTGTTGAGAAAAGGAACAATACTATTCTTTATATTATAGAGTGTGTTAGCGGATGAATTTTAATGTATTTTTATAAGTAGGAGGAGAGAGAATGGGTGGAATTAGATGGTGAAGATTTAATAAGTGGAGAGATATATGGATGTGATTTGTTTGACCAAATTTAAAATTTGAAAAAAATGGATTAAAATGCATTAAAAAGAAGATGATAACACCCTCTATCGTCTAGTTAAGAAAACATTACATAATATTTAATTGTCAAGGAAATCGATCAATAATCTATATATAAATTGAAGTTAAAGAAATTCGACTGTCCTAATTTTCAAGGGCCTTCTCGCGTTATTAATTCCACTACTATGGACAAACTTTCCAAGTTTGGAAGTAACACGTTTCGTTCAAATTGATAATTAATTAATGTGCATTTTGAATCAATAACATATTAATTAAGGAGAATGCATGTGTTACCCCTCAAATAAATATTGGGCCTTAGCAATCGGATAAAGGATTATTATTGGGCTTCGACCAAGTTATTGGGCCTCAACTAGGCCCACCCACCACGACCCATTTCACCCCTATATATATGTGAGTCCTCTTCATTTGCAGGGTATGTCTTTTCCACTTTTATAGACGAAACCCCACTTCTCCTACGCTCTCTTGCATTTTCCGGCTGTTGACTTGACCGTCGGAGTTCCTGCGGCCGCCGCCGTCGCGGTGGTCCGGGGTTCTAACGGGTTGTTACGTGTGCAGGGATGCGGGGTCGACATCAGGATACTGTTTGGCGGCCATTTTTGGAGGCCGGTTGTCTCGACTCGGGAGGGCCCACCGGCGTTCATTTTTTGAGGTCAACAGCATGCATGCACTTAGAAATGAAAATGCAATACCTATATATTGAAAACCAAAAGTCGACGGCACTGCTTTGTCCTTCCTCAGGTGCTTCATTTAATTTATCAGTAATATATAATGCATGCATCGATCATATATATCATACTTTGATGTTGCGTTCACAAGCTAGCTAGCTAGATTCTTTCTGTTTTTTCAAGTAAACGTACGTAGCTAATTAATCTTTGTTGATTTGTTTAATTACCATGTGCACTCTTAATTACGTAAATTATTAATTAATTAATACTACAAACAATTTAGTTAAAATTATTTTTGTCTAATTCCATTGTATCTATGATATTGATTGATTAAATAAAAATTGTATTTTTCATATATAGTTCATCTTATTTTTAAAAAACCCGTATGAACACGTACGGATTTTACGTGTACATTATCAAGTAATAGACATTAGAAATACTATATAGTATTAGAATTAGAATAAATTATAATTAAATTGTGGCGCTTAACGATAATGACCCAATAAAATAACGTACAATAAATTTGAAGAGTTATTACTAATCAGTTAATACGATATTTAAATGTCATTATGAATCATAATTAAAATGCTCAATATAACATGAGTTATTAAATATGTAAACATGCATGCATTAGCCCTGTGATCGAGTGCGATTCTACGTACTATATATGTGAGTGGTGAGGGGTGATGGGGCGGAGTGAGCTCGTGGGCTGACTGACCTTAATTTTATTAGCCTACATAAAACTCCACCAGTTTCTGCTTCATGCGGTCAGGTAAGTCTTCATTAAACCGAGAAAACTGATATCTCCGCCCGGAAGCAAACTTGCGAAGGTTTGGCATCGCTTCATCATCCCACGATCAACTTCCAAATATACACGACTCAATTATCAACACTTGAAGTTTAGGAAAGCTATTTTCTCCTCCCGACAAATCTAGCCCCGAATGTGTGAATTTACAGTCACTCAATGTAAGGATCTCCAATTTGGGTAATCCTTTTATTCCCTTCATTACATCACCGTCAATCTCATTAAGATCAAAAGAAAGCTCAATTAGGTTAGGCGGGAGTTCGACGGTGTGGATCAATTTGAGAGGGTTGGGGGAGGGCGAAATCCATTCAATTTCCTTTCCTGACAAACTCAGCTTAAGAAGATGTTGATAGCCCGACAGGTTCAATCCATCAAACTCTTCATTGTCCGTTATCAACTCTAGTTGTTGGAGCTTATAGTTGGCTGTGGGCAATATTGTTGATAGAACCATAGGGTCTTCTCCCCGCATTAAATATAGATTCAAGTTTCTCAATTTTGGGAGTTTGCGTAAGATGCCTACAGCATCCACATCATAGCACTCCACACGGACCAAACTTTCCAAGTTTGGAAGAAACACCTCATCATGATTTTCACAAGTACTAGACCAACAATAATTATTCCTCCTCGGCATCTGCAACACAAAAGGTTCGTCTTGTGGTAGAAAAATATGCTTCAAAGACCTATTCTTGAACACACTTGTTGGAATTAAATGCCCCACAGCACAATACACACCGCTAGCATCAAAAGTTTGCAATTTTTTCAGGTTCCATATGCTTGAAGGAATGGAATCAAAAAACCCAACCAATTTAATGTAAGTCAAGCTACTCAAGTTTCCTATCTGCTCAGGAAGAGAAACACCATCACCACGAGAAAAACATATCAAGGAACGGAGTTTCGGTGCTCTAAAGTTTGACGAGAAATAGTGACTCACACTACTATCATCTGTAAGGGTAAGTCTACGTAGATTCAAATCCGAATTAGCTGGGACGTTGACTATGTTTTCGAATGTGGAGTAGAAATTATTCTTTTCGGCTATATTGATACAAAGACTTCGCAGAACATCATGAATGCGACAACTAATTATTCTGTCGTCATGACCTCTATCGATCACTTGGATTAAATTTCTATCATATAACTTTTCTAACTCAGCAGCCACGACACGCTCAGGTATTTGTGACGTTCCTTTTATTTGGATCAATTTCTCCGCACACCAAGCAATAGCAAGCTCCTCTGTCTCAATTACCATATCTTCCGGAAAGACCCCGAAATAGAGAAAGAGCGGCCTTAAATCCATGGGTAAATCTTTGTAGCTCCAAGACAATATACTGAAGCAATCATTATTTTCTCCATCACTACTGCTCCTCCTCATGCTTGTAAGCACTTCCTTCCATGCATCCTCACTTCTCTTTCTCTTCCTCAACATACCCGCTACAACTGAAATTGCTAACGGCAAGCCAGCGCATTTTTCCACTATCTCCCTACCGATGGGTTCTAAGTGATCACATGTTTCTCCATCGTTCTCCAGCAAAGATACAAAGAGTTTCCAACTCTCTGCTTCCCTCAAGCCTTCCAATGGTTTGTTGGGGAACTAGGCGCTGCTAATTCCACCCAAGATCAGTGGGACACAAAAATAATATGCGACTGAGAAAATAATGGACACTAAAATAAGCACAAATATGGAACACCGAGATTTAACGTGGTTCGGCCAAACTGCCTACGTCCACGAACCCACACCAATATTTCACTATCTCAAAAGGAGGAGTACAAAAATACCACACTATATTTTTCTCTACCTACACAAAGGCTTTATCACTCTACTCACTTTTATCTCTCGTGTATAGCTTCTACACTGAAGCTTTCTCTTTCTCTCTACACAAGATAGCTCTCTCTTTCTCTCTACACAAGATGCTTTGTGTTTTTGGTGGTATTGTGGTGTGTTTACAATGCAGAATGGAGCCTCTATTTATAGGCGATCCATGCACCTACTCCTACGCAAATTGTCAACAATTACGACTGCCACCTAATCTTATACAAATTGTCAACAATTACGGCTGTCTTTTGTCAAGAATGACGGCTATAATTTTGCATCCAATTTCTTCCTCTGCAAATGTGAACTCGTGCAAACCCACAAACATTGAGCCATAATTTTGACTTTTGAGCACATCTGACCTCTTTCTTTGACTTTGTGGACATTTGGCTTCATAGACCAACAATCTCCCACTTAAAGACAAATGGATCTCCTCTTCTATGAAATGTGGTGTGGGTCATCTCCTCTGTCTTCATTGAAGAAGACCAACTGAAGCTGAGCACAGCTCCAATTTCTCCTTGGTTACTGTCTTCGTCATCATGTCGGCCGGGTTCTTAGTACCTTGAATCTTTTCAAGCTTCAACACTCCATCTTCCAAAAGTGATCTGATGAAATGATAACGGAGTCCAGTATGTTTGGTTCTGGAATGAAATGCCGAATTCTTTGCCAGATGTATCGCACTCTGACTGTCACTGTGCAAGACATTCTTCTCCTGTTCAAAACCCAATTCTGCCAACAAACCTTGTAACCATATCATCTCTTTGCTAGCCTCGGTTATTGCCACGTACTCTGCTTCTGTAGTTGATAACGCAACAATCTTCTGTATCTGCGAAATCCAACTAACTGCAGTAGCACCAACTGTAAAGACATAACCGGTAGTGCTTCTTCTGCGATCTGCTTCACCAGCAAAATCTGCATCTACGAAACCTCGTAGTTTCACTTCGCCTCGTCTAAAGCATAAGCATTTATCAGTAGTTCCGCGTAGATATCTCAATATCCACTTTACTGTGTCCCAATGCTGCTTTCCAGGATTTGCCATATATCCGCTCACAACTCCTTTGCATGAGCAATATCGGTGCAGTACAAACCATGGCATACATCAAACTTCCAATGGTTGAGGCATATGGAATTTTAGCCATGAAGTTTCTCTCCTCTTCTGTCTTAGGAGACTGGTCGTTGGATAGACGGAAATGATTCGCTAATGGCGTGCTGACTGGCTTTGCACTGCTCATGTTGAACCTTTGCAGGATTTGATCAACATACTTGGCCTGTGACAACTGCAAAACACCCTTTTGCTTGTCTCTACAAATTCTCATTCCTAGAATTTGCTTTGCTTCTCCCAAGTCCTTCATTTCAAATTCCACCGATAGTTGCTTCTTCAACTTCTTGATCTCGTCCATGTCCGAGCCTGCTACTAACATGTCATCGACATAAAGTAGCAAAATGATATAGCTAGACTCGAACCGCCTGAAGTAGCAACAATGGTCAGCATTACACTTCATGTAGCCATTTTTCTGCATAAATCCGTCAAACTTCTTGTACCACTGTCTAGGCGCTTGCTTTAAGCCGTATAGGCTCTTCTTCAATTTGCACACCAACTCCTCTTTTCCTTTCACAGAGAAGCCTTCTGGTTGCTGTATATATATTTCCTCCTCTAAGTCACCATGGAGGAAATCAGTTTTCATGTCTAACTGCTCCAAGTGCAAGCCCTCCGCTGCAACAATGCTCAACAACGATCGAATTGTTGTCGACTTCACAATCGGGCGAAAAAATCTACGTGTAGTCAATTCCTTCTTTCTGCTTTGAAACCTTTGACTACCAATCTCGCCTTGTACCTTTTCGAACCATCATGTTCTTCTTTGATTCTCAGACACCCATTTATTGTTGAGAGCTTTCTTCCCTTTGGGCAACTTCACTAGTTCCCACGCCTGGTTGGAGATGAGAGACTTTATCTCATCTTTCATTGCAAGCTCCCACTTAATAGAATCTCCCACCTGACATGCCTCGTCATAGCATTCAGGTTCACCGGCGTCAGTGAACAACATGTAGTTTATGTATTTTCGATTCGGAACATAAGGTCGACTTGACCTCCTTACAATGGGAATTGGAGCCGAGGCGTGGTGAATCGGCCTCGAGATGGGCTCCTCGTCTGGCACCCTCATGCCGTTTGACATACTTCCTTCCGCAGTATCGTCCGGAACATATGTTGGATCGTCGTTTGTTGTGTTATTGGACTGAACTGCATTTTTGTCCTTGTACATCACCTTTTCATTGAATATGACATCCCAGCTTCTGATGAGCTTTTTGTTCTGGTCATCCCAAAAACGGTACCCGAACTCGTTTCCACCATATCCAACAAAAGTACACTTTAGTGATTTGGAGTCTAACTTACTCCTGGCATTGTCACTAATGTGCACGTACGCGACACAACCAAATACTTTCAAATGAGAAAGTTTCACTTCTTTTCCGCTCCAAACTTCTTCCGGTATCCTGTACTCCAATGGAACTGACGGCCCACGATTAATTAGGTATGCCGCCGTGTTGACAGCTTCTGCCCAAAACTGTTTTGGCAGCTGCATGTATTCTCATGCTTCGGCTCTTTCATCGCGTTGATTCATGCGTTCTGCAACTCCATTACATTGCGGTGTTCTGCAACGTTCTCTCCAACTTGATGCCATTTTGGTAACAAAATTTCTTGAACGCCATATCTTCGTACTCTCCACCATTGTCGGATCTCAACTTCTTTACTCGCAAACCGCTTTCATTTTCCACCATGGCCTTCCACTTCTTGAACGCCGAACACATCGGATTTGTGTCTCAAGAAGTAAACCCACACCTTTCTCGAAGTGGTCATCAATGAAAGTCACGGTATGACTTTCCGCCAATCGATGAAATCATTGTTGACCACACATCTGTGTGGACAAGTTCAAGCTTCTCCTTCTTGAGTTACGCCACTTGTATTGAAACTCACCCGTTTACGCTTCCGAAAATGCAACTTTCGCAAAGTCTAAATCAATAGACCAAGCCCTGGTAGTTTCCTTTTGCATGCATGTACTTGAGCCCTTTCTGGCTCATATGCCCAAGTCTTTGGTGCCACAAGTTTGCGTCCTTGCTATCAGCAACTGCAATTGTCATACATGCATTCGCCGTCGTGTATAGGGTGCCACTATTCTTGCCACGTGCGATTATCATGGCCCCCTTGGTGATTTTCCAATTATCACCAGAGAAGCTTGTGTCACATCCTTCTCTCGACAACTGTTTGACGGAGATCAAATTTTTCCTCAATTCTGGAATATGTCTCACGTCATTCAATTTCCATACAGATCCATTGACATTGATCTGTACTTCTCCTATGCCCACCACGCTGCAAGGATGATCGTCTCCGAGATATACTCCTCCGGTTTCCGACACATAATTTGCAAAAAGTGTCGATTTGCGGTGGCATGAAAAAGATGCTCGCAGTCTATTACCCAATAGTCGGCCTTCTTCTCCATGGAGCATATCAACGCATCACGCATTTCTTCGGTCACGACATTGACCTCGGTCTTGTTCTTCGTTTCCTTTGGAGCTGCCCTACACTGATTTTTGTAGTGCCCAACTTGACCGCAATTCCAACATTCAATAGACTTGTTGGAATTTCTATGATTTTTGGATCTCGGTCTGCCATTCCTCGACTTGCTCCGTCCACGCCCATGCCCTCTATTTGAATTTCTGCCTCTGCTATCTACATTGAAAACGGCCTTGTTGAAGTCGTGCATCCGACCGTCTCCTGATCTCCTCGGTCAAGATCATGCTCACAACGTCATCGAACTTCAATTTCGACTTACCGGCCGAGCTGCTGATGGCTGTGACTGTGCCATTCCAGCTCTCAGGCAACTGCCCAAGAATTAATAGAGCTCGAACCTCATCACTAAAAGTGATTTCCACCGTGGTCAATTGGTCTACTACCTCATTGAATTCGTTGAGGTGTTCTCCAAATCTCCCGCTTTCCATCATCTTTATATTGAACAATTTCTTGATCAAATGAACTTTATTTGCTACGCATTGTTCATACATGCCGATAGAATTTGCCATGAGAGACGCTGTTGTCTTTTCATTTTTAATGTTGAAAGCGACCGACTTTGATAGGGTCAATCTAATTGCGCCGAGTGCTTTTCGATCAAGCACCTCCCACTCGTCGTCTTTCTCGCCTTCTGGCTTTTCTTTCAACGGCTTATATAGGTCCTTCTGATACAAATAGTCCTCCATTTGCATTTTCCAATATCCAAAATTTTTGCCATCAAATTTATCAATTTTGGAAATTCTCTCGTCTGTCGCCATTACTCCCACTCGAACAAAATGTGATGTTTCGAGAAATCGTTTCTGATGTGGAAGATCAGTCTATGCTGCAACCACAGAGCATACTAAGAATTTCAAGAGATATCACGAACAAAACTCTGATACCAGTTGTTGGGGAACTAGGCGCTGCTAATTCCGCCCAAGATCAGTGGGACACAAAAATAATATGCGACTGAGAAAATAATGGACACTAAAATAAGCACCACAAATATGGAACACCGAGATTTAACGTGGTTCGGCCAAACTGCCTACGTCCACGGACCCACACCAATATTTCACTATCTCAAAAGGAGGAGTACAAAAATTCCACACTGTATTTTTCTCTACCTACACAAAGGCTTTATCACTCTACTCACTTTTATCTCTCGTGTATAGCTTCTACACTGAAGCTCTCTCTTTCTCTCTACACAAGATAGCTCTCTCTTTCTCTCTACACAAGATGCTTTGTGTTTTTGGTGGTGTTGTGGTGTGTTTACAATGCAGAATGGAGCCTCTATTTATAGGCGATCCATGCACCTACTCCTACGCAAATTGTCAACAATTACGACTGCCACCTAATCTTACACAAATTGTCAACAATTACGGCTGTCTTTTGTCAAGAATGACGGCTATAATTTTGCATCCAATTTCTTCCTCTGCAAATGTGAACTCGTGCAGCCCACAAACATTGAGCCATAATTTTTGACTTTTGAGCACATGCAGCCTCTTTCTTTGACTTTGTGGACATTTGGCTTCACAGACCAACATGGTTTCAATGAGCTCTCACCGCCAATATACCTGCCCACCTCATTGTTCCGTGAAGTAATAATAATTCTGCTACCATTTTTTGAATTGGTCGGGATGATCTTTTTCAACTCATCCCAATGTTTAGTGTGCCAAATATCGTCAAGCACTATTACGTACTTCTTATGCTCAAACAATGATTGCAGATTCGTCTCCAAATTATGTTCTGTCTTATCCCCTTCGAGGCCAACTTGTTGGGCTATTTCTCGGAAAAGTTCTGTTAATTTTGGGACCATTGAAACGCATACCATGGCTGAACACTCAAACTCCTTTTTTATGTCTCCGTATAATTGTTTGACAACAGTAGTCTTACCTAAACCCCCTACTCCTACAACACATATCTTTTCGCACTTTGAGTTTTCGTTAAGTACTTCTTGCTTTAGATTTTCCACTGTTTCTTCACGGCCAACAATGATTGGTTCCTTGCTAACGAGGAACCTTCTTCTTTCATCCCATACTGGATCATCTTTTACATTTCCTGTTGAATTTATTTATTCGGCCAAAAATACAAGTATGTGTAAATCAATTGAATTTATGGACAAACAAAACACATTTTTTTCTATTTCTACGATAAGATGCGTGAGCAAGGACTTGTGTTTGATACAATTTAAAATAAAACAAAAAAAAATCATTTTTCTCCCTTGTCATTTAAAAAAAAAAAAGAACTTATATATTGAACCAAATAATATGTGTCGGGGAAGGGGGAATAGCCGTTCCAAAAATTTGAACTTATTATACCAATTAATTAATTAATTATTTTCCTCATTCAAAAAAAAAGTATATATATTAACTTTCCAGATTTAATCATCAATATCAATAGTTGACCAATTAATTAATTATGCGACGCAATCATGTTAATTAATTAATTCAACCAATTAGCAAGTCAATCAACTAACCAGCAAAAACCAAAAAATAAAAAAAAATAAAAATAAAAACAAAAACTAACCATACATTTATGGGCAAATAATAACTGCTGAAAAAACCGACAACACTCAGCAAAAAATGAAAATACATAAAACACTAAAAAGGTGTTAGTGTAGGTGTAAAAATGGATTTTTATGGATTTTGATGTGATATAAGAGAGAGAATAAGTGGAGTTGAATGGTGGAGATTTATGCAGTACAGCCAAGTCCGACAAGATATATGAATGTGAAATAGGAGAGAGAATGAATTGGGTTGAAAAGAATATATAAAAATATGTAAAAAATATATAAAAACATGTTAAGATTCTATGACTGAAGAAAAACCTTAAAGAACTTTTTAGCTGATTAAAAACCATTGAGCAAAAAACTATCGGGTCAAACTAACATAGCGACTCTGACACTCCTATCTATAGCTCATCCAAAAAAAAATCGCAATATATATATATATATATATATATATATATTAGTTGTTTTTCAACAAAAAAAAATCACAGTTGAGGCTCAAAAGTTTTTTTTTTTCTATTCTTTCTTTATAAAAAAATATTTAATTTCTTCCTCTTCTCTTTTGTTTCTAAAAAGATATGGTAAATTTGCTATCCCAGTAAGTTTTACGAGATGAAATAGATGCAAATGATGTTTGGAGAAAAAAATGTCTTCTAGAGATGAAATTGTCAAGATTTTAAATGTACGAGATATATTCCATTTAACTATGTGATGTAGGGTACTTAGATATTGATTATTAAAAAATTTTAGATTTGTGGTTGAGAAGTAAAAATATATATTAAAAAACACTAAAAAACAAATTGTCAAAATGATTGAAAATAATGAGGAAGGAAATATAAATTATATTTGTCCTCCCTTTCTCCCTATTATAATATAATAATGTCAAGTATTCGATGGTTCAGTATTGGATTTGTTCCATACCTGAATTTGTATAAGCATTGATTCCATGTTTGTCCATCTTGCCTTCAATTTCTTCAGCCCTTTTCTTAATCTTTTCAATCTCCGGAGCAAAAGTGTTAGCCGTGGCGGCATAACAAGGTATACGTGCTGCACGCTTGATGAATTGAAATGGCCCCTTCTGCTTGTGTGATTCGATCTTTGGAAGGTAGGTGTCAAGAAGATCTTCAATGTCGAGAGCAAGATCTCTCATTTCATTTATCAAGTGAGCCACTTCATGGCTTTGAAATTCTTTGGCCTCAGCATCTTTGAGACAAGATTGAAAGTATCTCATTTTCCTTTTGATCCACTCAATGTTTTCTGGCAACTGATGTAAGCGTTTGCTTGTTTCGAGTATTTGATTGGCGCCGATCTCTATGGCCTTATTAATGACCATTGTAAGTACTGCGTCCGCCATCTAATCTAGTATTCTTTTGAAACACTGATATCCTAAAAATATCCGGTTTGCAATTAGAAAAGAGAATGCAATACCTATATGTTGGAAGTTAAACATCAATAACAGTATTTATACATACAATCGATCGAGCATCATTAGTTGTCTTCGTTTTCAAGAATTTACCAAGTATAGCGTGGAATATGGGTTTCCCAAAAACTTAATAGTTCTTATAGAATTGTTCCAATCAAAGATTAATTAATTAATGTTTACACATGGAACCAAGCAATCGCCAATTGTCTTCACTTTCAAGAAATTGGTCAATCTCAATGTGGGTGCACCTTATTTTCAACTTTTTAAAAGTTTCCTGCAAAAAAAAAAAAAAAAAAAAAAAAGAAGAGGATAGAAAATTGTTTTTTAAAGATTAATGAAACTATAAATATTTCTAGCAAATGGAGTTACAGATAAACTAGGGTCACAATTTTTTATTTTATTTTATTTTTTATAACTTGGTGAGTACAAGTTGGAGAGTGTAAGGGGGTGATGGTGTCTCAAATTCTGGTCAAATACTGATAAGGTGATGATTAGCTAGTACGTTTAACAAAGAACAATATAGTACATTTAACAAAGAATTGAACAATATACATTTATACCTTCTAATTCAGTAATATTAAATAGAACTAATGATTTATCAAAATCCTTAAGTGAAATTACAATGGAATTAACACCCCACTTGACGGGATTTTCACATTGACCATATATTTTCCATATGTTTGCATTATTAGTTACTGAAATATATTTAAATAGAAAATAATTTCAACAGTACATAATCACTTGAGATATTTGTGTTCTATTGTTCGTAGTCATTGCTCCAATACGTATTGAAAAAGTGACAAATTCAAAGGGAACCCCAAAAAACCCAAAAAAAAAGGAAAAAGACATATATGCTATTTATAATTAGATTAAATATATTGTACGCTTAAAAGAAAAATGACTATATAGATTGTAAAATGATGTATATTAAAATGAGACATACTTGGTGCATGTTATAAACAAATAATAATAAACTAAAAAAAAATACTCTTATTTATATATGCAAGCATCACTGGTTGCCTTCGTTTTGAATTGAAGAATTTTAAAAAGTAGAGTGGAATGAGTTTCGAACAAGTTATTCTTTTTCCTTTTTTTGACATTTCGAAAAAGTTATTCTTACATAAGTGCCCCAATCAATCAAAGAATAATTGTTTATACATGGAATCAAGCATTCGCCAGTTGTCTTGACTTTTAAGAAATCAATTAGGGTGTGTTTGATTCAACCAAATTTTTCCAGGAAAACTCATTTTCCGGCTTTTTTTTCCATCCTTGGCCGTTTGATTGCACTTTTTTTCCTGGAAAACGTTTTCCAGCTTTTTCTCGATTTCCGTTCTTTTCCTTGTTTTGGAGGAAAACGTTTTCCTTGGGGTGGAGGTGGTTTTTGTTTTCCGGGAAAAGTTTGGCACTTTTTTTTCTTTTTTTTTTAATAGATAATTTATTTTAACCATAAAGATAAGGAAAATGATCAAATTTTATTAAAAAAAACCTCAAAAATAAGGAAAATAACATCATTTTCCAACTTTCAAATTAACCCAATCAAACACCTACAATTACAATTTCCCTGGAAAACCTTTTCCCGGAATTCATTTACCCGGAAAACATTTTCCTTCTAACCATTTTCCGGCTTTGCAATCAAACACACCCTTAGTTGATTTCGATGTGTGGTAGTGCACATTGATTTTTCATTTTCTAGAAGTTCTTAAAATATGTTCATTTGTCTTAAATTATGGTAAATAGAGTACAAGATAGTAAACTATGATAAAATTATAAGTTCTTAAAATATATTCTTGTTGTGTCTCAACTCTCAAGTATTTCAAGTAAATATTGGAGTATCACATATTAAACTATATATGGTTGATTTTTGTACGGGTTCGATCGAAAAGTATTTTAACTGTATAATAAGCAAAGAACAAAAGAATAAATAAATAAATCGTACTTTTATTCCAATACAATTTATTTGTATATCAACTAAATTAACTTCACAATTTAATGTAATTATTTTTTTTAAAATATATCTTTCTAAAAAGACTCATTAATGTATATTATTTCTACTAGCCTTTTCACTTGTACGTTGCAAAGGAAAATAATTTGTGATAGAGATTGATCGCTTTAGCAAAACCCTTGGCCTCAAATTGATAAGCCGTAGAATCATTATATTTCCAAAAGTGTAAAAAGCATGCTAGCTCGATCGAGATCTTCAAATATTAGATCGAAAAAAGCCTAGTACTTCATGCATCTTGTCCATTTCAAATAGATGCTTTAGCAAATAACATACAATTTATTCTCATTACATCTTATTAAATTAATTATCTCAATTCGAAACTCCAAATGTAAAATAAAATTTTATCAATCGATCATCTATATATAAATCGAAGTTAAAGAAATTCGACTCTCCTAATTTTCAAGGGCCTTCAATCTCGCGTTATTAATTCCACTATTCCACATGGATAAACTTTCCAAGTTTGGAAGAAACACCTTTCGTTCAAATTCATGATAATAATTAATTAATATGTATTTTGAATCAATAACAAGTTAATTAAGGACAATGCATGCAGTCAGAAATGAAAATGCAATACATATATATATATCGAAGACCAAAAGTCGACTTCACTGCTTGGCCTTCCTCAGGCACTATACGAAATTTGACTTTTAGGGGCGACCTGTCATCCCTATAACTTCGTCTCTATAGATAATTATGAACAACATAAAGACTATTAGGGGCAACATAATATTATATCGCCCCCAATGATCTACCGGGACGAAGCTATAGGGACAACCTGTCATCCCTAAAGGTCCAGTTTTTAGTAGTGAGGTGCATCATTTAATTTATCAATAGTATATAATGCATCATATCATACTTTGATGTTGCGTTCACAAGCTAGCCAGAGTCTTTCTTTTTTTCAAGTAAACGTAGTTAGTTAATCTTTGTTAAACGTAGTTAGTTAATCTTTGTTGATTTGTTTAATTACCATGTGCACTCTTACTTAAATTATTAATTAATTAATTAACACTACAAACAAGCACGTACGGATTTGAAGTGTTATCGAGTACTAATAGACATTAGAAATATATAGCATTAGAGTTAGAATAAATTATAATTAAATTGTTGCGCTTAACGATACTGGCCCAATAAAATAACACTAAATTTTAAGAGTTACTACTAATTAATACGATATTTTAAATGCCATTATGAATCATAATTAAAACGTTTAATATAACATGACTTAGTAATATGTAAACATGCATTAGCCCTGTGACCGAGTGCCATGCTACCATATGAGTGGTGAGGGTGATGGGCGGAGTCAGCTCGTGGACTAACCTATCCACGTACCAATTTACACTAGTTTCAGCTTCATGCGGTCAGGCATGTCGGCTTTATCGGGAGACCTTCCCACGTAAGAACTGTAAACAAACTTGCAAAGGTTTGGCAACGCCTGATCATCCACGATCAACTTCTGAAATGTACACCCATCAATTATCAACACTTGAAGTTTAGGAAAGCTATTTTCTCCTCCTCCTCCTGACGACCAATCTAGCTCCGAATTTGTGAATTCACACAACTCCAATAAAAGGATCTCCAATTTGGGCAATCCTTTTATTCCCTTCATTACATCATCGTCAATCTTATTAAAATGAAATGATAGCTCCATTAGGTTAGGCGGGAATTCGACGGTGTGGATCAATGGTGAAGGGGCCATTAAGAATAGGGCTTTGTCCAGGTTTCCTGCCAAAGTCAGCTTAAGAAGATGGTGATAGCCCGACAGGTTCAATCCATCAAACTCTTCAATCTCCTCCAACTCTAGTTGTTGGAGCTTATTGACTGTGGGCGATATTCTTGATATAACCTTAAGGTGTTCTCCCCGTACTTCACGCAGTTTCAAGTTTCTCAATTTTGAGAGTTTGCTTAAGATGCCTACAGCATCTACATCATTCCAATACACAGAGAACAAACTTTCCAAGTTTGGAAGAAACACGTCATCATCATCTTCACAAGTAGACCAACAATAATAATTAACCACCCTCCTCGGCATCTGCAACACAAAATATCTCCCTCGTGATGGTAAAAAAATATGCTTCAAACACCTATTCTTGAACACACTTGTTGGAATTAAGTGCTCCCACTCACGAAAATATGCACCGCTAACATCAAGCGTTTGCAATTTTTTCAGGTTCCATATGCTTGAAGGAATGGAATCAAAATCCCCAACCAATTTAATGTAAGTCAATCTACTCAAGTTTCCTATCTGCTCAGGCAGAGAGAGCACAAAGAAAACATCACCAAAAATTATCAAGGAACGGAGTTTCGGTGCTCTAAAGTTTGACGAGAAAAATTGCCTCTTACTTCTTCTACCTGTAAGGGTAAGTCTGCGCAGATTCAAATCCGAATTAATTGGGACGTCGACTATGTTTTCGAATATGGAGTAGAAATTATTCTTTTCGGCTATATTGATACAAAGACTGCGCAGAACATCATGAATGTGACATTTACGTATTCTGTCATCATGGCCTCTCTTGGTCACTTGGATTAAATTTCTATCATATAACTTTTCTAACCACGACACGCTGAGGTGTTTGTGACGTTCCTTTTATTTGGATCAATTTCTCCGCACACCAAGCAATAGCAAGCTCCTCTGTCTCAATTTCCTTATCTTCCGGAAAGACCCCGAAATAGAGAAAGAGCGGTCTTAAATCCATGGGTAAATCTTTGTAGCTCAAAGACAATATACTAAAGCAATCATTATTTTCTCCACCACTACTGCTCCTGCTCATGCTTGTAAGCACTTCCCTCCATGCATCCTCACTTCTCTTTCTCTTCCTCAACATACCCGCTACAACTGAAATTGCTAACGGCAAGCCAGCGCAGTTTTTCACTATCTCCCTACCGATGGGTTCTAAGTGATCACATGCTTCTCCATCGTTCTCCAGCAAAGATACAAAGAGTTCCCAACTCTTTTCTCGATTCAAGCCTTCCAATCTTTTCAATGAGCTCTCACCGCCAATATACCTGCCCACCTCATTGTTCCGTGAAGTAATAATAATTCTGCTACCATTTTTTGAATTGGTCAGGATGATCTTTTTCAACTCATCCCAATGTTTAGCGTCCCAAATATCATCGAGCACTATTACGTACTTCTTATCCTCAAGCAATGATTGCAGATTCGTGTCCAAATTATGTTCTCTCTTATCCTTTTCGAGATCAACTTGTTCTGCGATTTCTCGGAAAAGTTCTGTAAATTTTGGGACCATTGAAACGCATACCATGGCTGAACACTCAAACTTCTTTTTTATGTCTCTGTATAATTGTTTGACAACAGTAGTCTTACCTATGCCCCCTGCTCCTACAACACATATCTTTTTACACTCTAAGTCTTCGTTAAGTACTTCTTGCTTTAGATTTTCCACCGTTTTTTTACGACCAACAATGATTGGCTCCTTGCTAACGAGGAACCTTCTTCTTTCATCCCATGCCTGATCATCTTTTACATAGCCTGTTGAATTTATTCGGCCAAAAATACAAGGATGTTTAAATGAGTTGAATTTATATATGGACAAACAAAATACATTTTCTATTTCTAAGATAAGATGATACATCTTTTTCCGGATTAATCATCAATATCAATAGCTGACCAATTAATTAATCGCGCGACCCAATCATATGTTAATTAATTAATTCAACCAATTAGCAAGTCAATCAACTAACCAAAAAGAAACAAAAATTAACCAAACATTTATGGGCAAATAATAACTACTGAAAATAATGCCAAGAACACTCCGCCAAAAAAGGAAAATAACTGAAGATTCCACACGGAAGAAAAAAAAACCTTGAAGAACATTTTTACCTGAATTCGTATTAGCAATGATTCCACACTTTGCCCTCTTGCTTTCAATTTCTTCAGCCCTTTTCTTAATCTTTTCAATCTCCAGAGCAAAGGTATTAGCCGTGGCGGCATAACAAGGTATACGTGCTGCACGCTTGATGAATTGAAATGCCCCCTTCTGCTTGTGTGATTCGATCTTTGGAATGTAGGTGTCAAGAAGATCTTCAATGTCGAGAGCAAGGTCTCTCATTTCATTTATCAAGTTAGCCACTTCATGGCTATGAAATTCTTTGGCCTCAGCGTCCTTGAGACAAGATTGAAAGTGTGTCATTTGCCTTTCGATCCACTTAATGTTTTCTGGCAACTGATGTAAGCGTGTGCTTGTTTCGAGTAGTTGATTGGCGCCGATCTCTACGGCCTTATTAATGACCATTGTAAGTGCTGCGTCCGCCATCTAATCTAGTATTCTTTTGAAACACTTTGGTCCTAAAAATATCCGGTATGCAATTAGAAAAGATAATGCAATACGTATATGTTGGAAGTTAAACATCGATACCATTATTTATACATACAATCGAGCATCATTAGTTGTCTTCGTTTTTAAGACTTTACAAAGTATAGCGTGGTACATGGGTTTCCCAAAAACTTAATTGTTCTTATAGAATTGTTCTTACACATGGAACCAAGCAATCGCCAGTTGTCTTCACTTTTAAGAAATTCGTCGATCCCCAATGTTGGTGCACCTTGTTTTTAACTTTTTTAAAATTTCTTTAAAAAAAAAAGGGAGGAAAAAAGAAAATTGTTTTTAAAGATTAATGAAACTATAAAAATTTCTAGTAAACGGAGTGACATATAAATTAGGGTCACTTATTTGTTTTCTTTTTTGTTTTTCTTTAACTTGGTGAGTACGAGTTGGGGAGCGTAACGGGTGATGGTACGTATCTCAAATTCTGGTCATATACTAATAAGGTGATGACTAATACATTTAATAGTGACCAAAAAAATTACATTTAATAAAGAACAATACACAGTTATACCTTCTAATATAGTAATATTAAATATAACTGATGATGTATTAAAATCCTTAAGTAAAATAACAATGGTGTTAACACCCTAGTTCATGGGATTTTCACATTGGCCATATCTTTTCTTTCAAAAGAAAACATTGACCATATGTTACGTAGTCATTGTTCCAATATGTATTGAAGAAGTTGTTGAGAAATGATCAAATAAAATAAATAAATAAATGGTCAAGAATGGCGTCTAGTTGGTCAAATGGGTGTGGTGGTGGATTGGTCAAAAATGGTGGTGGTGGATTGGTCAAAAATGGTGGCCACCTCCTTTGGCACACCACTTGAAAGCTCTATAAAAGGCCATGAATGTTAATCATTTGAAATGTCCAATCCAAGATAAAGAGACCATCTCAAGTAGAGAGAATTCTCGTGTTTGAGAAGAGGGATAGAGAGAAAAATGTAGTCTCTTTAGAGTATGGTTTATATACTCGGTAAAAAGAGAGTTTTTCTTGTCTTCTCGTGGGAATGTGTCTGATATCGTACGTATGTGTTCTCTGTAAGTAAACTTGTTTCTGTGAGTGAAACTGTAAGGTTTATTGAGAGTTTGGATGTCACGAGGATTGGGTGAGAGGAAAAAGTGCGAGAGTGTGGTTGTAACAATTTTCCACATAGTGAATTTTTCTTACGGTTGTCGTTAGACAACGGCCGTGGTTTTTCTCCGGTTTTGGAGTTTTCCACGTAAATCCTTGTGTTGTGATTGTGTTATTATTCTTTCATGTTATTTCCGCATTTATTTGATAAATTCTACAACAAAGAAGGATCCTGGAGTTAATTCGAAATCTAGTTCGGGTTGGTGTTTTCCCAACAACTGGTATCAGAGCGCATGGTTCCTTGGTGTACTGTAATTTTGGTGATGGATCCCGAAGTCTTTGCGAAGCTGCTATTTGCGTGTGAAGAGTAGTAGAAGGTGAATGGTGAAATTGTTTTTGTCAAGATGTTATTTCGGTGACAAAATAGTCATGATTCACGGTGGTTCGCATGGAGGACTTATTTTTTCGATCCCGAGAAGCCAATGGAAAAGTACAGTAGATTTATCATGATGAAAGAATTGTTTTTGACTTGTGGAAAGTTCAAGTCATGGTTGTCAATCTGATGAACACAAGGTGGCGTGAACAATTTTGGCGCCTAAAGAAAGTTGTCAAGATGGTGGAGCGGGTTCGGCAAAAAGCTCCAAAAATCAGTAGATGGAGATACTGATATTATCGCTAACGGGGTGTCTCTTTTCTCCATAAGAGATTGTGGTAGTCCTTTTGGCATGTTATTAATCTCCAAGTTGCCATGGAAGAAGATGCGTTAGTGTTAGCGGGGTCCACAATGTGCACACGGGCATTGGCTTAGCGGTTATGCAAGGTGTGTGGTGGAAAGGATGTCGATGGCTGAGGAATCTCCGGAAAGCTAAGCAAGGAGATTGCACCATAAATTTCAGCAAGGAATGGTCGACATGTGCCGAGGTAAAATTTTTAGAATTGGTGGTTAATTCTAAGTGTGCATACTCTTTATGGTGGAGTATGATAATTCTCTATTGAGAATTATGGCCGTTGGTGAAAAACGATGTTGTATAGCGAAAGCTATGGTGATTATTTTATTTGATCATGTTGGAGATTGTTGAGAAATGATCAAATAAAATAAATAAATAAATGGTCAAGAATGGCGTCTAGTTGGTCAAATGGGTGTGGTGGTGGATTGGTCAAAAATGGTGGCCACCTCCTTTGGCACACCACTTGAAAGCTCTATAAAAGGCCATGAATGTTAATCATTTGAAATGTCCAATCCAAGATAAAGAGACCATCTCAAGTAGAGAGAATTCTCGTGTTTGAGAAGAGGGATAGAGAGAAAAATGTAGTCTCTTTAGAGTATGGTTTATATATTCGGTAAAAAGAGAGTTTTTCTTGTCTTCTCGTGGGAATGTGTCGATATAAATGCGTATGTGTTCTCTGTAAGTAAACTTGTTTACGTGAGTGAAAGCGTAAGGTTTATTGAGAGATTTGGATGTCTGAGGGATTGGGTGAGAGGAAAAATTACTGAGAGTGTGGTTGTAACAATTTTCCACATAGTGAATTTTTCTTCTGGTTGTCGTTAGACAACGGCCGTGGTTTTTCTCCGATTTTGGAGTTTTCCACATAAATCCTTGTGTTGTGATTGTGTTATTATTCTTTCATGTTATTTCCGCATTTATTTGATAAATTCTACAACAAAGAAGGATCCTGGAGTTAATCCGAAATCTAGTTCGGGTTGGTGTTTTCCAGAAGTGACAACTTCAAAGGGGAAAGAACCCCCAAAAAAAAAAAAAAAAAGAGGCAAATGACATGCTATTTATAATTAGATTAAATACTATATTGTACGCTTAAAAGAAAAATGACTCTATAGATTCTACAATGATGTACATTAAAATGGGATCCATACTTTGCACATGTTATAAACAAATAATAATAAACGAAAAAATAATGGGTTGAAAAATATTCTTATTGTTGTAAATGAGTAATTTAAATTAATGATGATGTTTATTTAGCTTCGCTAGAATACCCAATACTTGTTTACTATTAAATGTCTGGCACTAATAAAAACATTCGATACCATTATTTATACATTCAATCGAGCATCATTAGTTGTCTTCGTTTCTAAGAATTTACAAATTATAGCGTGGTACATGAGTTTCCCAAAAACTTGATTGTTCTTATAGAATTGTTCCGATCAAAGATTAACTAATTAATGTTTATACATGGAACCAGGCAATCGCCAGTTGTCTTCACTTTTAAGAAATTGGTCGATCTCAATGTTGGTGCACCTTATTTTTAACTTTTTACAAGTTTCTTTCAAAAAAAAAAAAAGAATAGAAAAGAAAATTGTTTTTAAAGATTAATGAAAATACAAATATTTCTAGTAAATGGAGTAATAGATAAAATAGGGCCACTTTTTTTTTTTTTTTTTTTAACTTGGTGAGTACAAGTTGGGGTTACGCAGGTTGATCAGCGACTAGCATTAGATAGGAATGTATGGCGTAACAAAATTCATGTTGGCGATCCGACGTGATTTTCTCGTATGATTCCACACAGTCGACTACTACTTGTAGGGAATAAGGCTAAGTTTCTTATTGTTATTGTTGTTGGTGAGTACAAGTTGGGGAGCAGGGAGTCATGGTATCTCAAATTCTGGTCAAATACTGGTAAGGTGATGACTAGTACATTTAACAGAGAACAGTATATATTTATACCTTCTAATACAGTAATATTAAATAGAACTGATGATGCATCAAAATCCTTAAGTAAAATGACAATGGTACTAACACCTTACCTCATGGGATTTTCACATTGACAGTATCTTTTCTTTCAAAAGAAAACATTGACCATATGTTTGCATCATTAGTTACTAAAATATATTGAAATAGAAAATAATTTCAACAGTACATAATCACTTGAGATATTTGTGTTCTATTGTTAGTAGTCATTGTTCCAATATGTATTGAATAAGTGACAAATTCACATATATAATTAGATTAAATATATTGCACGCTTAAAAGAAAAATGATGTATATTAAAATGAGACATACTTGGTGCATGTTACAAACAAATAATAATTAATAAACGAAAAAATAATGTGTTGAAAAATACTCTTATTGTTGTAAATGAGTAATTGATGATGATTATTATTTAGCTTTACTAGAATACCCAATGCCTGTTTGCCTATAAAAATTAAATGTCTGGCATTAATAAAAACATTTCTAATTTCTAATTGTAATTGTAATTGTAAAAGATTAGAACAAAGTATTACGTAACTTTGAGTGATGGTTGCACAATATTTGCAATTTTATTATTTTAAATATTATTTAGAAGAAAAATAAAATAAAATAATTAATATGTAGGTGTTTGGAATGTTCGGATTCAGATTCGGGTATACCTATAATATCCATATCTAACTCATATCTACTTTGAGTTTCTCTCTCGAAAATCATGTCTGATTCGCCAACCCATAAATTCTGGTTTTTCAATCCATTAGGTTCAGATATTCGCGGTTTTCGAGTTTCGCAGGTCATTTGACCATCCCTACTCCAATCTCCTATGAATCTCTTCAAACTTTACTGACTTAAAGTTTGCCATCTAAATCCATGCACCGAATTCTCAATGCTTGATTTTGCACTATCGATATTTAAGCGATCGATTGGTTCCAATAGGTCCTGCTTTAGAAATTCAATATTCCACGAAAACATCGAATTATTGCTTTTGAAATAACAACAATCTAAATTAATTATTATCTTCGAGAATTATATCTTCCAGAAGTAACACTTGTCGTGACAATAATATGAAAGAACTTCAGTGATATATAATACTAATATCACGCCCGTGCGATGAACGAGAATAATTAAATTTATATATGATAAATAATTTATATAAAATTATAAATATAAATGCTGAATTATATAATTGATGTAATTTATGCATATGAGATTGTATAATTATAAACAATTATTAAAATCTATAATATTGTATATTATAGTCAATACAAAAAATGAGGAGTAAATTCACAATAATTATAAAAAATTCACATGTATAACAAATTAAGAAATTTATCAAAATATGTAACTTTAATTCTAATTGCGGTGCATACCATTGCACAAAAATGCTCGTCGAGATTAATTAATTGAAAATGAACCATTGGAAATGAATATATAAAATTTCTTTGATTATCAAAATGTGTCTTTCTCTTTGGTGCATATCAAACCTATATTGAACAACTTTTTTCTTGCTGAAATGGATATTACACACTCTAAATTTTATAATTTTATGCGTCATTTTAGTTATTAACTTTAATTGCTACTTTATTTTAACTATATTATATAAGAAGTATTATGCTTAATTTTATGTAACTTAAAATCCACACTCTAATAGGGGTATGGGCCCCTCACTACTTTCATGGAGGTAATATGATCATTTCCCACCGCACCTTGTTGGAGTGTGGTGGTGTCCACAAACAAAAGTGTGTGGACACCTAGCTTTATTCAGGTCTCATTTGTCTTTCAATCCACTTAATATTTTTTGACAACTGGTGGAAAATGTGCTCGTTTCGAGTAATAAATTGGCACAAATTTCCATTGTCTTGTTAATGACCGATGTAAGTTTAGCGTTTGCCATCTAATGTCATATTCTTCTAGAACAATTAAGATCTTAGAAATAGTAAGTATGCAGTTCGAAAAGAGAATGCATCACCTACATGTTGGAAGTTAAAAGTCTACAACATTATTTACATATGCAAGCATTAGTGGTTGCCTTCATTCAGTAGCGTAGCCAGGATTTGTTCGAGGCGGGGATGCGGAACTAACGAGGTTGGACTTTGGTGTTCTGGAGCAATGCCCTCGAATTTTTTTTCAAATAGAGAACGTTGTAAAGTGCAATTTACTTCCTAAATACTGTCAAAGTACAAAATTATACCAAATTCATTTCGATTGAATATATATATACACACACACACACACACAAAGTGTCACATAGAATATTATAAGAATATTCCAAATAATTTAGTTATTTTCACAATTAATTTGATATATAATGCCATATCAAATATTAAAATATTTAATTTGCCCCCACAAATATTATAGTCTAATTTTGTCATTTCATTCGTGAAACGAAGTTATTATTATATAAGTTTGTGGATAAATATATATATATATATATATATATATATTATTACTTTGTTTTAAATTCCAACTTAGTTATTTTCTAGTGAAAATTGTTTGGGATCAACCAAAATTAAATTACTTGAATCTAAATAAAAAAATTAATTAATTAAAAAAAACATAAGAGTCGGAAAAATATTGTGGAGATAGAGAGATTGCTTGAGCTTTGAAAATGGACTAAAACATTCATCACCCCACTTAACCATCTAAGCAACTGAAGCTCTTGCAAGCTGACAGACTCTTTAAATATATGTGTTTTATATTACCCGAATGATGCAGAGTCGAATACTAGTACAATCGCTAATGTCGCAGGGGCAACCGCCACCCCTGTAGCTCCGCCTCTGCCTTCGTTTTGAATTGAAGAATTTAAAAAAGTAGAGTGGAATGAGTTTCGGAAAAGTCATTCTTTTTTCTTTTTTTTACATTTTGAAAAAGTTATTCTTACAGAACTGCTCCAATCAATCAAAGAATAAATGTTTATACATGGAATCAAGCATTCACTAGTTGTCTTGACTTTTTAAGAAATCAATTAGTTGATTCCAATGTGTGGTAGTGCACATTGATTTTTCATTTTCTAGAAGTTCTTAAAATATGTTCATTTGTCTTAAGATTGATAAATTATGGTAAATAGAGTACAAGATAGTAAACTACGATAAATTATAAGTTCTTACGATATGTTCTTGTGTCTCAACTCTCAAGTATTTCAAATAAATATAAGAGTATCACATATTAAACTATATATGGCTACTTTTCGGACGAATTCGAAAAGTATTTTAATTTGTATAGTCATATGCAAAGAGGAAAAGAATAAATAAATAAATCATACTTTTATTCCAATACAATTTATTTGTATCTGTGACTCTTCATCCTACATATATCAAATAAACTTCACAATTTAATGTAATTATTATTTTTTAAATATATCTTTCTAAAAAGTCTCATTAATGTATATTATTTCTACTAGCCTTTTCACTTGTATGTTTCAAGAAAAGATAATTTGTGATAGAGATTGATCGCATTATCAAAACCCTTGGCCTCAAATTAATAAGCCGTAGAATCACATCCAAAAAGTGTGAAAAGCATGCTAGCTCGATCTTCTAATATTAGATCGAACAAAGCCTAGTACTTTATGCATCTTGTCCATTAATTTCATATAGATGCTTTAGTAAATAACCTACAATTTATTCTCATTTCTTTTACAGATTCCTTAGAGCATCTCCAATGCAATAATGTGTGCGGTACACACGTGGCATGAGAGAGATAGAGACATAAAAATTAAAACATCAATTTTCTCTCTCTTGATTTCTACAATTTTCTCCACTTTTGGTAATTTTTTCTCCACATGTCAAGAATAATGTGTAGTTGTAGAAAGTGTAAAGCACAACGTGGAGAAAAAGTTACCAAAGATAGAGAAAAATGTGAAAATGAAGAAAGGGAAAATTTATGTATAAGTTTCTGTGTGTCCATCTCTCTCATGCTACATATACACCGTATATATTATTGCATTGGAGATGCTCTTATCTATCCACTTCTTATTAAATTACCTCAATTCAAAACTCCAAATGTAAAATAAAATTTTATTGATATTAAAATAATTTGAAGTCAAACAAAAATTTGCTAATCGTAGGACATTCTTTTTAAGTTAGTCAAAATTATTTGGGCCATATATAGCAATTCATGTGCATTGCACGTGGCTTATACTAATTTAACTAATAGCATTTTTGTTATTTAAAAAGACTTTTAGACTTTTAGAAACCATTCTAAACACACATTTAATGCTATATTAATATTCGTGTAGTAAGTCATGAGTAACACGTAAAAGATCTCCCAAGTATCGTGTCTTTATCGCCTTTTATTTATATAAAAGTGTCGTTTTATTTTCTCTTATTATTTGTGGTGTTTAGGATCAAGAAAAATGAAAATGTGCTAAAAAGTGCAAATATGTTAAAGATTGAGAATGAGATTTGACCCCAAAAAAAGTGGAATTCGGACGTGACTATTTGAGGAAAAGTTGTTATTTTTTTCTAATTTCCACAGAATTTTGAATAACCTCAATCGGATATCGGACAAGGAAGTTATGCCCAAAATACCGAACACTAACATGTTGTCCCGTTTTATGTGCGCATAGACTTCTACTTTGGCTAGGGTTGTGAAACTCACTTGGACTTAGATCCTATGCACGAAAATTGATCTTTAAAAGGGGAAAAGAAAGTAGCAAATATGAGAATGCATCGGAGGAGAATTTAATTAGCCAGAGGGAGATCAAGACGGTGAATTTCATGAATCAAATCAAGGAGTTCACAACAAGCATGCCCGGTGAAAGTTTATAGTTATCTGATTTAAGTGATCAGATACGTCTGTGTTATGTCCCGTTACTCAGATTCGACTTAATGTCTTTGTTTAATGTAAGATGCGTCAGAATCGGCGTATCCTAGATGCGTCACGATGCGATGCGTCCTGGATCGCACTGCGAAATAACGAATGCGTAAAAATAAGCAGAAAAACACAGGAATTTTAACGTGGAAACCCAAACGGGAAAAAAACCACGTGCTCGTCGCCTACGAGCAAAACCTACCAACCACGTCCAATCAGTTTAAAACTTTACAAAGGAAATCAAAGGCAATAATTACGCATAATTAATTGCAACATCTAAGAAATAAATGAAAGAACTCCCTGTTCGATCTTCCTTAGCATGTAATGCGAGCAGACATCCCGTCTCTCTTCAGTGATTCCTTGTAAGCGTTCCTCAAGAACGAATCTACACCTCCCGTGTTGATCTCTTCAAGTTGTGGGCAGATCTATTGGTTGGAGGACTCCTCCTGAGATTTGAACCAAGATCAATTAATAATCAAGGTTGGTGTGCATGGGATTGATCAATTGATGATCGAAAAGGCCATGCGGGATGGGAGAAGGACACGCTTCTCTAGGTTGATGGGGGCAAATTAATGCTCCAAACGTCTCAAATCAGTGTTCCTTCAAGCTGTTGGTGTTTTAATACAACTTGTCTTACTTGTTGGCCAAGTCTCCAAGTTACCATAAACCACCAAATCCTACAAGGAATAAGATTACCATTAATTGTAGGATAAATCAAATAAGGTAATAATCAAATATGGAAAAAAGATCTTACCTTATCATGTATCAATATAATATGGAAAGTATCTTACCAAATCATATGATACGTCGAACGTGGACACAGAAGCCATCCTAGACGTGTGCTAGGGTTCGTGTCCCACTTGGACTCTCACTTATTTAATTAAAATAAGGAATTATCACATGTGCTAATTTAAACCAAGATAAACTAAAAATACAATGTGATAATAAGTCCATAAAAATCCACAATAATTAAATTAATTAAACACATAATTCAACTAACTTAATTATTAATGTGGAAAAATAAAAATGCCAATTACTAACTTAATTTTCTATCTGAAAATAAAGCTAACAATCTCCCCTTTGGCTTTTTTTCTATTTTTCCAAAACAAATCTCAATCTTTTGCAAAACAAAGATGGTTGAAGTTGTAAAGAAAAAATTTACCCATAAAGAGCTCCCCCTCAAGCAATGAGTAAAGACAATTAAATGACAAATGGAATCATGCAAAAAGTGCACATGAAAGATCACATAGCTAAGACGGATCCACCTAGATGTCATAAACACTTCAACAAGCAAAAGAAAGAAAGAGTTAGTTCGACTCCCTCAAAAGAAAGATATGCTACTCCCCTCAAAAGAAAGATATGCTACTCCCCTTTTTGGAACAAATAGAGAGCCAATGGAACTAGCTGCTAATAACGTCTTGTAACACGCCAATGAAAGTCATCAACCACAACCAAATGTCAAAAGATCATGGGAAATAGGCAATATTTAGTTCTGAGACCAAAGGAAGAAAAAGTCATAACATGAGCCAAAGTAAGGTGAACAAAGCAATTTGGATGGATCGGAGGAGAAGTCACGGCCGCAGACGTGTCTCACGGTCTTCTGTCTTCTTGGGGGCTCCGGATGGATCTGCGGATGACTTTCGTTTCTTCAAAGTCTTATGAATCTCACTAGGAGTGTAGCGAGCCATCAACAATGCAATCTTTTTCATCTTGGGACTTCACAACCTCGGTCCAACTCAGTAACTCGAGCCTCAAGAAGGCGAGCAATCCTCTCATCGATGTAATCGGAGGTGGCGGAGGGGACCGAGATCACTGAGGGGCATGCTTCTCAAGGATCAACTTCTTTGCCTTAACATATCCATAGGTCTCGGGAGTGGTCCAAAGATCCTCCGGACGAGTCATAACGCCCTTTTCAAGAAGATAAGATGAAATAATCCATGGATGGCAAAGATGACTTCTAGTACTCTTGCGGGGTCCACTACCCGTCACTTGCTCCATAATATTGGCCCAAATATGACCGCCACATCAATATTCTGGCTTAGTGCCAAGCAAGTAAGGTACCAAAGCATGCACTCTAGTCAAGCTAGTAGCATGAACCAACTGATCCACATTTTTCTTCACAAAGCGAAGCCAAATCTTATATTTTGGCGTGAAGAGAGAAGCTGCAATTTTGCCTTTCACGAACTTACCAGCACCATTTGTCAATTCTTGTGCAATGGTGGTCTCTGTGGCCTCAGAGGAATCAACATCATCAACACAATTGGGTTTCAAACCCAACCAACTCCTCAAGTCATCGGCCGAGAAGCGAATCAATGCGCCTCTCACATACAATTTCCCAGAAAAGATGCATGTCTTACTTTGGTAATCAAGAGGGATATTAGCATAAAATTCCCTAACCAAAGTTTCATTAACCTTTCCTTCACATGCAAACAAGCGCTCTAACCCGAAGTGAGCAACAATAGAATCAACGTCAATCACATCATAGTGTCTAAACTGATGAATAGGAATACGGTGCTCGTAATGAAATGACCGTGCAACCATAAATGCATGAAAGTCACTATAAGCACCTGTGATGACCGTAACTGATGACAAAGAGGGACGAAAGTACCTCGAGCAGCCTGTAGGCTATCCCGAATGAAGGTGGAAGGATCTCCAATCGTGGGGTCAGGAAGAGTAGAGATATCAACATCATGTAGGGACTTTGTGGTCTTGAGAGAATCCCCAATCTTTCTCTTTCCCTTTCGAGCAAATTTTCAAGTTCAACACAAGCTCATCACCACCGATCTCTTGACTCACTTTCGTTATCCACATTCTTTTCATCGTCAAAGTCGTAACCAGTTTCGGCGTGCGCATGCATGCAGGTGAGCATCAACAGGCTCAGTTCATCCGAGTCATCTTCATCAGCTTGTCCTTCAATCTCAATATCATCACCGATTACCTTTGTCTCACTGGAATATCCAAACCAACATTGTCAACAACATGAAAGTCGGAGCCACAATCTTTAATCACATTGTCGACTATACAATCAACCTCCACATTCTTCTCTAAACTAGAAGAATTCAAGTTCTCCCCCTCAATATAATCATTATCAATCTCCTCAATAATCACCTTAGAAGGTGTTACACAATGTGATACATTAGCATTAGAGGAAGTACCAATACCATCAATACTAGTGGAAACATTACCAACACTAGTTTTTCCCAAATCAACAAGTAAATTAGATACTTCATCCACACCAAATAATCTAGATGCAAACTCAACAATATCTACATGATTTCCCAAAGTTTCAAGCAAGTTTCTTCCAAAATCTTCAGAGATGTAGAGAGTTTTGGAGACATTACCAATTGAAGAAGTTGGAGTACCCAAGTGTGATGGGGTGATAGCATCAATCGGAGGAGACGAGAGGAGGCGGGAGCCGATGGTGGAGACTGGCGGTGGCGCGTGGCATGTGGCGCGGCGAGTGAGCCAGCGTGGCTCACTTTGGGAGCCAGCGACTTTGGGAGCCGCAGCCAGCCGCCGTGGCGGTGACTCGGCTATGGTGGCTTGACCGGTGGTGGTGGAGCTCGGTGGTGGTGTCCAAACTTGGTGGAAAAAGAGTTGGAGAAGAGGAACTTTGATCTTTCAATTTCCTTGGTGAAGATCTCAAATTCTTCCCTAGATTTGGTCTCTTGGATATGGATTTCTTCTTTCCCATGTCAATTTCAAGTGGGTGTTTGTGATTTGAGAGTTGAGAAGTGAAGGTTATGGAGATTTGAGAGGTTGAAGATGATGAATAGTGAGAGAGAGAGATGTATCGTGTTTTTAGTGTGTGTTTGTATGTGTTTTTGTGTTTTGTGTGTGTATATAGAGAAAGAAGTGGGTCTTGACCAAATATGACTCAATTACCAAGAATCACTCACCTTTTAGAATTCCATGCAGATGAAAATTTCGGATCTGCTCAAATAAGGAATCCATGTACGCGCCAAATTCTGTGTCCATTTGAATTGTAGTTGGTTAGTTGGGAAAAATTAAAGAATTAAGGAAACAAAAAGTTACCAAAATTGGCCCACAACTAACTGACTTTTCCTGCAAGACACGCGCACATAAGCCCATCAGATATCGCTTTTAAAAATAAATTCACAAAAATTAAAAAAACGAATTTTAGAGCTAGATGCATCTAGTACCTCCAGATTCATCTGGGTACTGTCGGCTTCCAACGCGACAGATGCATCTGGGCGATGTCTGATCCACCACGCATAAATACAAGTCAATTACGGTGTGTGTGAATCGGACAACCGCGGTCAATCATACATCACCGCCAAATACCTTATGGTTGCCGACTTATTGGCTTTTCAGCTGGAGCGCACTAGCGGACCGTTCAAAGTGCTGTAAAGAGTGCGAATTCTCAGGTTCGACTTTGCCGACTTTTCAACAGAATGGCATTGTCTTTTGGAGGTGGGAAATAGCTACGTTCAATCCCGAAGTCATCTTTTAACTTCTCCCCTTTTTTCTTTCAATTTGAGCTTATTTTCTTATTATTTTTTTGAAAGAGGTATGGACTTGGCTTGGATTGGCGGCAAATTCTCTTTCCACTTGACCACGCCTCTTGACAATCGAATCGCGTGCAACGCTAAAAGCAAGATTTTGAACATAGGTCTACACTCAGATATAGAGCCTCAATCAGAAACAAAACCTTATAGCATTGACGGTAGTGACTTATTCCATTGGATTGTCCGATCAGAGTCTTTGGCAGATTAGTCCAGAGGCATGTTGACTGTCGTACGCCAGATACATCTGCCTCAATGTAAGTTTCCAGCACTCAGATTCATCCTGCAGTATCAGACAGTCTACAATTAGTAATACCCACATGAATAGGAAAAACTATCTAAATGCATGTATAAAACTTTAAAACAACCGGAAAATGAAACAAATGATGTAAATCTTTTGTTATTTTCTCCCTTTTGTTTTTTTTGTTTTTTTTTTTTTTTTTTTTTTTTTGTTTTTTTCAACAAAATGCATGGCCTATTCAGGTGGTGGGGAAACCCCGATTTGTTTCCTAAGGTTTTCAAATTTAGCAAAGTCGAGGCCTTAGTGAACAAATCTCGCAAGTTGTAGATCGATCTGTATGTGCTCAGATTGATAATCTTTTGTTCCACCAATTCCCGATGAAGTGGTGTCTGATATCGATGTGCTTTGTTGCGAGTGTTGAACCGATTTTTCGAAATGTTGATAGCACGGTGTTGTCACAAAATATAGTGGCTTGATCGACCGAGATCCGTGAGTCGCCTAACATCTGTTTCATCCAAAGGAGTTGAGTGCAACAACTCCCAGACTATATATTCGCTCGGCCGTGGATAGGATACGAATTACTCGCTTTCTACACCACGCCACCGCATTGTTTCCAATATAGAAACAACCACCGGATGTGCTTTTCGGTCATCAACATTACCCGGCCCAATCGGCATCCAGTAACTGCAAGATGGGCGGTGGTGTCTCGAGTGTAACAAATACCATAGTTGTATGTACCACTTACATACCGGATGATCCTTTGATCAGGATGCGACTCCTTAGGGTTCGCTGATATCTGGGCGCATACACCTACGCCAAGGATATGTCCGCCCGCTAGCAAGCGGTGAGGTATAGCAACCGCCAATCATGCTTCTATAGAGGATTCATCAACCTCTTTGCGGTGTCATCCTTTGCGAGTTTGGCGTGGTTGCCATGGGAGTTCTTATGGGCTTTGCGTCTTGAAGCCGAACTTCTTCACCAGGTTCTTGGCGTATTTTTCTTGCGAGATGAAGATGCGGATGCATCCTCGCTTCACCGCAAAACCAAGAAAGAAAGTCAGTTCACCAACCATACTCATTTCAAATTCTCTTTTCATAGCATTCACAAATTCATCAATTTTGGTAGTGAAGTAGAGCCAAATACTATATCATCAACATATATTTGGGCGACAATTAGTCAGATTTTAAATGCTTAATAAAAAGAGTTTTATCGATTCCTCCCCTTTTGTATCCTTTCTTGAGCAAAAGGACGTGAGCCTCTCGTACCAAGCTCGTGGAGCTTGCCTTGACCGTATAGAGCGCTTTTAAGCCTATATACATAGTCCTGGATGGAATGGATCTTGAACCCTTGTGGTCGTTCCACAAAGGCTTCTTCGTTCAACACACCATTCACGAAGGCGCTTTGATATCCATTTGATATAATCTGAAGTTGACGTATGCAGAGGCGACTAACGACAACCTAATGGATTCAAGACGAGCTACTGAGCAAATGTCTCCTCAAGTCTAAGCCTTCAATTTTGTGTAATGTAACCTTGTGACTAGCCTGGCTTTGTTTCTCTGCACAATGATGCGATTCATCGACTTGTTTCTAAAGATCCATTTTGTACCAATCACATTCCCTTCTTTGGACGTGGGACCAATTCCCAAACATCATTTCTCTCGAATTGGTTCAACTCTTCTTGCATGGCTTGAACCCAATTCTCATCATTCAATGCTTCTTTCACATTCTTTGGCTCAATTTGTGAGAGATAGCACATGTTTCCCAAGTAGAAACACATGTTGCCTGGTTCAAGAAACAAACTTTCTTGAGTTACCATCCTTTCGAAGGATTAGTGAGGATGTTGTCCAAAGGATGTGCCTTTTGGACTCTCGACGATGGTTTCTTTGGCGGTTCTAGGTCTGCTCGTCCCGCAGCGCCGGATGTGTCCGGTTCGACCGTTGGTGTCGATTCATCCGCTATGGCGGTCCTTTCCGTGTTGTTTTGCATTTCTGCCGATATCGATTTTCTACCGCTTGTCGATACAACCACCGTTTCCTCGATCTTGTGGAAATGTCAATGTCGATTCATCCGCTGCGAATGAGAATTTCCATCATTAGTATCATCAACCTTCACATTTATGGACTCAACAACAGCTTGAGTTCTAAGATTAAAGACTCGATATGCCCTACTATTCTCTTCAATAGCCCAAAAACACACCATCATCGATTTTGAGTCAAATTTCCCGGATGTTCCCTATCTTTCAAGATGTGACATTGACTTCCAAATACATGAAAGTAGTCAATCCTAGGTTTTCTACCCTTCCAAATTTCATAGGGGTTTGTTTAGTGCCGCCTAAGGACGACTGATTGATGATATAGCAAGGTTAATGGTCTCAAAAACGAGTGGACATTTGTTTGCTATTTAGCATAACACGAGCCATCTCTTGCAAGGTCCTCGCTTCTTCTTTCCACAACTCCATTTTGTTGCGGAGTTTTTGGTGCGGAAAACTCTTGACTTATCCCATATTGGGCACAAAAGTCAAAGAAATCAGAGTTCTCAAATTCCCTTCCATGATCGCTTCGATCCTCTTGATTCTCACTGTTCATCATACTTTTCGCTTTCTCAATTTCAAATAAAATAGAGAAACTATCAAAGACATCAGATTTTTCGAATAAACATGACCCGGTATATCTCGAAAAGTCATCGACACATACATAGATGTATCTCTTACCTCCTATACTTTCCTTTTGAATGGGACCCATCAAATCCATATGGATGAGTTCAGTATATGAGAAGAGACAAGTGACTTACCTGGTTTGTGTTGGCTTCAATTTGCTTACCCTTTTAGACAATCGCCACAGACTCCATCCGGAATAGTCTTCGATTGGGTAGTCCTTTGACCGCTGGGTTTTTGCCAACTTCACGAGATCATGGTAGTTTAAGTGGCCCAACCGATGATGCCACAATTCTTCGGCTCAAGGTAGCCGTAATTACGCATAACAGATTGTCTAGTGTATAACACTTATCCTTTGATCGATTCCCTTGAAAATGACGCTTTCCAAAGGGTTGGAATTCTGTTACAACTCAACACCTTGCAATAGTCTTTAGAAAACATAACAAGAAGGTTTTCATCGCACAACCGCCTACATCGATCAAATTTGCTTTCAGCATCACCACAAATAGTACATCGCTTAATGTAGGTAAACCTTCAATATTGATGATACCGATCCCATCTTACCCTTTTGGCCATCACCAAAAGTAACAACACTGCTTTCGCCTTTCACAAAATTTGATAGCAATGAGAGGTCACCCGTCATGTGCCTGGAACAACCACTATCAAAGTACCAAGTGTTAGGAGTCAATGCACTAAAAGACAATTGAACAACATATGCATTTGCCCTAGTCTTTTTAGGACGATAGTGTCTCGAAAGACCTTGATGAGCTACAGTCGCCTCTTATGAGTATTAATAAGACTCAAATACTATGGCGTATAAAAACATCATGTCCAAGTTTGGAACAGAATTACATGTTACCTGCGGCCGCAGATGCATCTCGCTCGTCCCATGAGATCGGGTTCGTCACTGTTTACGATTCCGACCTGGGGCCCTAACACTCAATCGAGGCTTGACATTGTGAATCGTGCGCTTCAAGTACGAGCGTAACGCACGCCGATGCCTCGTGGGCGGCCGTGGTCGCAGATGCGTCCTGGTGAAGTCCACTAAGTTCGGGTTTTGTTCCGCTTCTTCACAAATGTAGGACCGGTACCGACCTTTACCTTTACCTTCATAGCCAAGGCCATTTTTGTTGTCGTCTTCCATAACTCGTAATTTCATCAAGGCGTCGTTCCGAGTACCAAATCCTTGATTTTGTCATGAGCTTTAGCAAGTTCATCACTCAATCGCTTATTTCAGCCTTTTCGTATGTTCAGGTGCAGATACATCCGATCATCCTCTCGTTGGATTCGACATATCCGCAATGATGGATCCTCTCTTCTCGCTATCCTGGAGTCGCTTTTTCAGATCTTCACCGTTATTCCAGATTCATCGGTGGTACCCGCAGAGACAAGGTCATAGAATCGGGCACGGATGAGTGTAAAGCGGTGAGGGTAGTTACCGATTATCGACGAAGTTTTCGCCGGGACCGTCCAGACAAGGCCGACTCAAAGATCGCTCCATGTGATGTTCATTGCCTTCTTGCCTTTCTTTTTCAGTTGTTAACACACTCGGAGGCGATATGTCCATATCCTTCGTGATTCTCGCATTGAATGCGGGTTTTACTCTTTTCCCTTCAAACGAATTTGAAGAATTCAATTCTTCTTTGCATTGAAGGTACTCTTCCTTTATTGTTGGCGCCCGATTTTTCCCTTGAGATTTTGGGTTCTTACCTGTTGTCGCGGCCTTTGAGAAATCTTTTGAATTGTTTCGTGAGGAGAGCCGATTTTCGCCCTCATCGAATCTCCAGATCCATCCGCTCGTCATTGTTAGTCTTAAATGCAATTCTGCATTTCTTAAAATTTCTACGCCGCCCGTATGCAACTCTCGCCAAGGTCATAAGATTACCAACAAGTTCGGTCAACTCTCATAGATGAGATCCTTGCTTTCTTCAATTGCGGTTACCTTTGCTTCAAAGCGATCGTAGAGATCGGAGTATTTTCTTCACGATCTGTACCTCGGTGAATCCTTTGACCGAGGGATTCATGAATTTGTGAGGTCACTTAGCCTTGCATAAAAGCTTCTAAAGTCCTCCTTCTCATCCATGATGAGAACTTCAAATTCATGAGTAATCATCCGCAATCTAGATGATTTAATGTTATACAGAGGTGCCTTCTATTAGCAATCTTCAGGGCATCCCACGCTCTTCCTTAGCCGCTCCTCAATTCCAGGAGATTAGCTTGAATTGATCTGCATCCACCGCGTAAACAATAGCATTAAGAGCTTTAGAATTAAAAAGAAGCGGCAGATGCGTTACATATCAGATAAGTGCTCCTAGGTTTAGCAAAGGTCACATCACCAACAAAGGATGGGTGCAGTGTATCCATCAAGGGTGGTAGTCCAACAACGCTCATCATCAATGGATTGAATAAAAATTTCCATCCTAATTTTCCAATAAGGATAGTTAGATCCATTGAGAATTGGGGGTCTAAGAGTATTAGACGACTCCATTTAGACAATCGGATCTCACTTTGTAAAAGTGAACCCGCTCGATACCAATTGAAAGTTTATAGTTATCCGATTTAAGTGATCGACACGCTCGTTATGTCTCCGTTACTTCGTATTCGACCAGAATAGCCATCGCTTAATGTAAGATGTCGTAGAATCCACAGATCTCTAGATGCGCTTCACGCATGCCGAGCGCGTCCTGGATCGCAATTGCGGAAATAATGTAATGCAGAAAATAAACAAAGAAAAACACAGAATTTTAACGTGGAAACCCAAACGAAAACCACGTGCTCGCCGCCACGAGCAAAACCTACCAACCACGCCCAATCGGGCTTTAAAACTTTACAAAGGAAATCAAAGGCAATAATTACGCATAATTAATTGCAACATCTAAGAAATAAATGAAAGAACTCCTGCTCGATCTTCCTTAGCATGTAATGCGAGCAGACATCCCGCCTCTCTTCGCGATTCCTTGTAACCGCGTTCGCGAACGAATCTACACCTCCCGTGTTGATCTCTTCAAGTTGTGGGCAGATCTATTGGTTGGAGGACTCCTCCTGAGATTTGAACCAAGATCAATTAATAATCAGGTTGGTGTGCATGGGATTGATCAATTGATGATCGAAAAGGCCATGCACGGATGGGAGAAGGACACGCTTCTCTAGGTTGATGGGGACGAAATTAATGCTCCAAACATCTCAACCGTGTTCCTTCAATCACAGGTGTTTTAATACAACTTGTCTTACTTGTTGGCCAAGTCTCCGGTTACCATAAACCACCAAATCCTACAAGGAATAAGATTACCATTAATTGTAGGATAAATCAAATAAGGTAATAATCAAATATGGAAAGATCTTACCTTATCATGTATCAATATAATATGGAAAGTATCTTACCAAATCATATGATACGTCGACGCATTGACACGTAAGCCATCCTAGACGTGTGCTAGGGTTCGTGTCCCACTTGGACTCTCACTTATTTAATTAAAATAAGGAATTATCACATGTGCTAATTTAAACCAAGATAAACTAAAAATACAATGTGATAATAAGTCCATAAAAATCCACAATAATTAAATTAATTAAACACATAATTCAACTAACTTAATTATTAATGTGGAAAAATAAAAATGCCGATTACTAACTTAATTTTCTATACGAAAATAAAGCTAACACCCGGCTAATCCAATCATCCGATTCAAAGTGGTAAATTGTATTTTAGATTAATGTTTTAGCTTTTCCATCAAGAATGTGCGTTCTTTTCCTTCATTGGATTTGTTGAATTATTACATTATTAAACTAGATTTTGGATTCATTGCATTAATATATTTATCTTGGCCAATTGGATATGTTAATCTATGTGATGAGCTAGGTTAGAATTCATTGATTTGAAATTTTCATGAATTTGAGCCATTGGTAGCAAATAGATCTCGTGCAGATTTATTAATAATTCAACTTAAGTTAATTGATCTGAGCTTGTGAAATAAATTGCTCGATTCAACTTTTCTTCACGTGCACGAAAATTGATTGTGTATTAATTCTTAGAGCTTGTTTAGAATTGTTCATTAATCAAATTGACGGTCAAAGAGCTTGTTTTGATCTCCTGATTTAGGAAGAACGTGAATAATGAGAGTTTGTTGGCTGTTTTAAGTTGACAAACCAAATGGGAATTGGAACACATTACTAGGAAGAGTTAGGCATAGATCGATCGACGATACAACTGTACCTGGCGAATTGGATATTTCTCTCATTGTTATTTTCACATCTCTATTGCTTTTCTAGTTAATTGTCTCTTTATCACAAAAAAACCCCCACAACAATTCGTGCTTAATTAGTGGAATAATTTGTTTACATTGTTCTCTGTGGGATCGACTCTTACTGCTGCTTTTACATTTATTCCAAAAATAAGTGAGGAAAACACTTTTATTATTTGGTGCATCGCGACGCGCATCAAGTTCGAAAAGTATTTTAACTGTATAGTAAGCAAAGAACAAGAGAATAAATACATAAATTATACTTTTATTCCAATACAATTTATTTGTATCTTGACTCTTCATCCTACAAATATCAAATAAACTTCACAATTTAATGTAATTATTTTTTTTAAATATATCTTTCTAAAAAGTCTCATTAATGTATATATTATTTCTACTAGCCTTTTCACTTGTATGTTACAAGGGAAAATAATTTGTAATAGAGATTGATCGCTTTATCAAAGCCCTTGGCCGCAAATTGATAAGCCATAGAATAACATCCAAAAGTGTAAAAAGCATGCTAGCTCGATCTTCTAATATTAGATCGAAAAAAGCCTAGTACTTTATGCATCTTGTCCATTAATTTCATATAGATGCTTTAGTAAATAACATACAATTTATTCTCATTTCTTTTACAGATTCCTTACCTCTCCACTTCTAATTTCAAAACTCACAAATTTAAAATAAAATTTTATTGATGTTAAAATAATTTGAAGTCATGTGGGTTATACTAATTTAACTAATAGTACTTTAAACTACATGTGGGTTATACTAATTTAACTAATAGCACTTTTGTTATTTAAAAAGTGCTTTTAAATTTTTAGAAACCGTTCTAAACAAACACTTCATGCTGTATTAATATTCGTGTACTGAGTCATGAGTAACACGTATGGTATTTGCCAATCTAGTACATTGGAAGAAACACCTTCCGTTCAAATTGATAGTTAATTAATGTGTATTTTGGATCAATAACAAATTAATTAAGGAGAATGCAGTTAGAAATGAAGATGCAATACGTATATATTGAAAACCAAAAGTCGACGGCACAGCTTGGCCTTCTTCAGGTGCATAATTTAATTTATGGGTAATATATAATGCATCATATCATACTTTGATGTTGCGTTCACAAGCTAGCTAGAGTCTTTCATTTTTTTCAAGTAAACGTACGTAGCTAATTAATCTTTGTTGATTTGTTTACCATGTGCACTCTAGCTAGCTGCTTAAATTATTAATTAACACTACAAACAAGTTAGTAAAATTATTTTAGTCCAATTTCATCGTATCTATGGTATTGATTAAATAAAAATTATATTTTTCGTGTTCATCTTATTTTTAAAAAACCGTATGAACAAGCACGTACGGATTTGAAGTGTTATCGAGTACTAATAGACATTAGAAATATATAGCATTAGAATTAGAATAAATTAGAATTAAATTGTTGCGCTTAACGATAATGACCCAATAAAATAACACTAAATTTTAAGAGTTACTACTAATTAATACGATATTTTAAATGTCATTATGAATCATAATTAAAATGTCTAATATAACATGATCGACTTAGTAATATGTAAACATGCATTAGCCCCAATGATACCTTCAAGCACCGCTCCGAACCGCCATTAGCCTCTGCTTCCTGAACCGCCTGCCTGCCTAAATAGGAACTCAACCTAACTGCATGCATTTGCCTGTCGCTGGCTTTGAAACCATGCTGTTTCTGCTCCGAACCGCCGGTTCCCTCGCTTTTTTTTTTTTTTTTTTTTTTTTATATAAACGCCTTACCGCTTGACTATTTAACCCCAACTAAAAATTTTTTAAAAATTTCAATAATATAAGTATATAACTATATAAGATTATAAAGGCTTGAACTTAATTTTTACCAACAATTAAGTTGCCTCGTATCCTCGTGAGGAATCAAAGCCTCACGAGTTCTCTTACCTCTTTAATTTAGTCACTTCTTTGCTAGGAAGTTGTTCCACTTCCTTGGTTAGATCATAATCGTCATCAGAATCATTCTCATATTGTTGGGCTCTTTCATCTGCTTTGCACCAATCGTCGACACATGTTTGGGCTTCTAATGAATCGGGGTGCATGGTTGATCGCTTCGGATCCAAAATAAGTCCTCCGTGCTAAAAGCTTGTTCTCACGAGCTGGTTGACACCGACTTGCAAATATGTCTTTTGCCATTCGTGATAGTATAGGATAAGTGTTTTGATGACGTTTCCACCATTCAAGGACCGGGAAATCTTTACCTACTTTGCTATCACCAAACTCAAAAGTTGTTGTTAGATAAATGTCAAGTTCGGGAGATCCATCGGATGAATCTTTAGGCCTTTTATGTCGTTGCCTCAATAATCGATCACCAGCCCCAAGTTTAGTTAAATCTTCCCGAACTTGATTAGAACTAGAAGCGGTAGAACAAGAACGTGATCCACAACGATTTACATATTCATCAAATAATTCTCTAACTAATATTTACATATTCACCAAAACCAAAGTTGTGGTTTGATGCATCTTCACTAAAGCCAGACATTTTAGTAGTAATAAAATAAAAATATAGTATAGAAATTTAGAAAGTATAATAATAACTAATAAAAAATTAATAATTAAAAAGATAAAGATTGTATGTAAAAAATTAGAAATTAGAAATTAGAAATTTAGAATAGTAGATAAGTAGAAAATTAGAAATATAGAATTGCAGATTATAATTAGTAAGTATAAATTCAATTAAAACTTGAAACTTGAAATTTGAAAAAATAATAACAAGAATTAAGATAATTGAGATTAGAGAATTGAGAATTTGAGAATGAGAGAATTAGAGAATGAGAGATTGAGAATTGTAGGTTGTAGTGTGAAAAAAGAAAGAATATAAGGTATTTATAGATATTAGTAAATAGTAATAAATAAAAAATATTAAAAATAAAAGAATTAAAAATATATTTTAGGGGTGGGGGTGGGTGGGGCACCCACCTCACCCAACGGTCACAAGATCAGTTGGGTATTCAAACTGATCAAAGTGACCGTTTGAATTTCAAGCGATCACTTGACCGTTTGATATTTTAATATTTTTTTTTTTTTTTAAATATCCTGGTTCGGTTGGAATCGAACGACGGCTCGAATCTTTCCGGAACTGCCGTTCGCTCTCATCGAAATTGACCGAACCGGGCAATCCCTCCGGCCGGTTTCCAGCGAGCCTGGAAACCGAACGGCCAATCGGTTCCGATTCAGGGTTTGACTGATTCAACCCGACCGGCTTCGTTCGCCGAACCGAATCGTGGTCGGCCCAGATGCTACCATGTGAGTGGTGAGGGTGATGGGCGGAGTCAGCTCGTGGACTGACCTTAATTAGCGTGAAACCGACCCTAGTTTCAGCAAGCGGTCAGGGATGTAGGCGGCATCGGGAGACTTCCAAGGATTGTAAACAAACTCGCGAAGGTTTGGCATCGCTTGATCATCCACAATCAACTTTCGAAATTTACACGAATCAATTATCAACACTTTTAGGAAAGCTATTTTCTCCTCCTCCTCCTCCTGACGACCAATCTAGCTCCGAATTTGTGAATTCACAGTGACTCAATGTAAGGATCTCCAATTTGGGTAATCCTTTTATTCCCTTCATTACATCATCATCAATCTTATTATAATCAAATGATAGCTCGATTAGGCTAGGCGGAGTTCGACGGTGTGGATCAATAGGAGAGGCGAGAATATGGCGAGGCCGATCCGGTCAATATGCCCTGCCAAACTCAGCTTAAGAAGATGTTGATAGCCCGACAGGTTCAATCCATCAAACTCTTCCATGTCCATCAACTCTAGTTGTTGGAGCTTATTGACTCTGGGCGATATTGTTGATATAACCTCAAGGTGTTCTCCCCCTATTAAATTTAGTTTCAAGTTTCTCAATTTGGCGAGTTTGCGTAAGACATCCACATCAGAGCAATACACATCGAACAAACTTTCCAAGTTTGGAAGAAACACCTCCATCATGATTTTCACAAGTAGACCAACAATGGTAATTAACCACCACCCTCGGCATCTGCAACACAAAACGTGTGTTTTGTGATAAAAAAAAAAATGCTTCAAAGACCTATTCTTGAACACACTCGTTGGAATTAAATGCTCCACAGCACAAGTCGCGCCGCTAGCATCAAACGTTTGCAATTTTTTCAAGTTCCATATGCTTGAAGGAATGGAATCAAAAAACCCAACCAATTAAATGTAAGTCAGGCTACTCAAGTTTCCTATCTGCTCAGGCGAGAGAGAGAGCATCACAAAATATTATCAAGGAACGGATCGAGTTTCGGTGCTCTAAAGTTTGACCAGAAATATTGACTCGTACTACTATCATCCGCAAGGGTGAGTCTACGTAGATTCAAATCTGAATTAGTTGGTTCTATGTAATTTTCGAATGTGGAGTAGAAATTATTCTTTTCGGCTATACCGATACAAAGACTGCGCAGAACATCATGAATGCGACAGCTAATTATTTTGTTGTCAAGAGCTCTCTCTGTTACTTGGATTAAGCTTCTATCATATAACTTTTCTAACTCAACAGCCACGACATGCTATTGAAACGCATACCATGGCTGAACACTCAAACTCCATTTCTACGTCTCTGTATAATTGTTTGACAACAATAGTTTTACCTACGCCCGCTTCTCCGACAAGACATCTTTTTACACTTTGAGTTTTCGTTAAGTACTTCTTGCTTTAGATTTTCCACCGTTTCTTCACGACCAACAATGATTGGCTCCTTGCTAACGAGGAACCTTCTTCTTTCATCCCATGCCTGATCATCTTTAATTTACATTGCCTGTTGAATTTATTTATTCGGCCAAAAATACAAGTATGTTTAAATGAGTTGAATTTATATATGGACAAACAAAATACATTTTCTATTTCTAAGATAAGATGCGTGAGCAAGGACTTGTGTTTGATACTTCTTTTTCCAGATTAATCATCAATATCAATAGTTGACCAATTAGTTAATCATGCGACCCAATCATGTGTTAATTAATTAATTCAACCAACAATTAGCAAGTCAATCAACTAACCCAAAAAATAAATAAATAAATAAAAAGAAACAAAAAATTAACCAAACATTTATGGACAAATAATAACTACTGAAAATGCCTAGAACACTCCGCAGAAAAAGAAAATACATAGAACATTGAAGATTCCACGACGGAAGAAAAACCTTGAAGAACTTTTTAGCCAGTTAAAAATCCCTAACCAAAAAATTATCGAGTCAAACTAACATAGTGACGGGCTATGCTGTGTTCCCGGCACTGAGAGCCTATCGTAGGCTCCCAGCGCAGAGAAATTACTACCCCCTGCATTCTGGGGGGTGCTTGTCCATGAAGGGCCAACGCTGGGAGCCTATGGTAAGCTTCCAATGCGGGCAACAAATCATGGAGCACACAGTGACTCCGACACCCCTATTTGTAGCTCATCAAGAACCTCCTCGAGTTGCGTACTCGTACTTTCCAACAACATCAACACCTTTTCCTACACATTGACATCTTTTGGATTCCTTTTTTTATCCAAAAAAAAAAAATTGCAACAAGAGTCTCGAATATATAGATATATACATATGTGTGTATATATATATATATTAAAGATCACAATTGAGATGCAAAAGTTTTTTTTTTCCTATTCTTTCTTTATAAATAATATTTAATTTCTTCCTCTTCTCTTTTGTTTCTAAAAAGATATGGTGAATTTGCCATGGAATGGCTCTGTTCCCATAGTGGAGAAAAGTAGCCGATTCCAACGCCGATGTGGCATCTTTTGGTGGCGCCATGTTGGCGAACAAAAAAAAATTTAAAAATTTTTTATCTACTTAAGTGAGATGAATAATATATAACTGCCTGGGCGCCTCACTCGATCCCTACGAATTTTTTTCCCCCCGACTGTGGGTACCGTAATATACCCACAGTGGGGAACGGAGCCGGATTGAAATTCGCCATCCCAGTAAGTTTTACGAGATGAAATAGATGCAAATGATGTTTGGCGCAAAAAATGTCTTCTAAAGATGAAATTGCCAAGATTTTAAATGTACGAGATATATTCCATTTAACTATGTGATGTAGGGTACTTTGATATTGATTATTGAAAAATTTTAGATTTGTGATTGAAAAGTAAAAAATATGTATTAAAAAAATAGTCCATAAAACAAATTGCCAAAATAGGTTACCTGAATTCGTCTTAGCAATGATTCCGCGTTTTTCCCTCTTGCCTTCAATTTCTTCAGTCATTTCTTTAATCTTTTCAATCTCCAGAGCAAAGGTATTAGCCGTGGCTGTTGGGAATTTATTTCCAATAATAATTAGTGGACAACATATTATTAATAAATTATATCAGCTATTCAATTAATTGGCTAAAAATTAAGTGATCTAATTTGGTAAGCCCATAGACTACAAAAATTGATGTGGATTGAATAAGTAGAGACCAATAAGGGCCTGGTTGAGTCTTTATGGGAGACTCCAATCGGTCCCTATGTAAAGACACCACTGGTCATGGTCCCCAACATACCAAATCACATACAGTTTCTCTTATCCCCGTGTAGAAGGAAACCTCAGGTCCCATACTCGGAATAAGGAGATTAGGTTGAGGAAGGCCACAACACCAAAATGTAATTTTGTTTTGCAGTCGTTCTAATCAAGATTTCCGCATTAAGTTCGACGACTACCACTACAGATCCAGGTATATTTTACAGTTATTGATCTCAATAATTTGACACGATGATGATCTTGGGTGATTTAATTACTTTGCGTAATTAAATATTAAAGAATATTCTAACAAGTGATATCAGAGCGATCATCATTATTGGATTATTAGGGATTAAATTAAAATTTTTCGTGATTAATATATACATGAGTATTCGATTTATGTGATTACATGTACGTATACGTATGATTTGTG
Source organism: Jasminum sambac (assembly GCA_018223645.1). NCBI lineage: Eukaryota > Viridiplantae > Streptophyta > Magnoliopsida > Lamiales > Oleaceae > Jasminum > Jasminum sambac. The sequence goes on from CP073652.1 coordinate 34,894,496, forward strand.
AAACTATCTCGATAATTGTGCTTATATGGGAATTGTCTTTCAGCCAATTAATAAGTTTGGTGCAGATTCACGTGGCCTAATGGAACAATTGATTTTCTAAAATCAATTATTTATTAATTCATATATTGACTTCTGTGCAATTGATCCAAATTTGCATTCTGCACAAAACTTTCAACGTGTACATACATGTTTATTGCTTTGGAAATTGCCATCTGTTAAAATAATGGTTCTCTGCTGGAATATGGGTTACTTACATGCATGTACGTATATATTTCTGGCTTTGCACAACATATGCGACCGTATGTCTTTTTGCACAAAAATAAAAAAGGAATCAAGATTTTGCAATATTTTGTTTAATCTGCCTTCAAGACCTCGTTTTCGAATCTAGTTCCAAACATCAAATTGTTGATGGACATAATACTTGTCGAACTTGTTTTTGTGATTCTAGATTTGTTGTATGTAATCACGTTGCCTTTGGGGTTTCTTTATGAATTTCGTTTGGTTGAATTGCCAAAAAAACGAATTTGTTTCTCGATTCGTTGCTTATTGTTTTCATTGAGGATCGTTTGTCGCTTGGAATCGATATATTTGATTATTGGATCAAATTTTGGGTCGCGATGTTGCGTCGGCGACTGGAATATTGGCGGGGGCTGCCTTGTTTCGAAGCAACACAGTGGCTGCTACTATTTGCAGCACCGCCGCACGCTGCTGCTGATTGAGGTTCGCAGCGCTAGCTGGTGTTGCGTTTCGGGCGAGAGCCGTCGTCCCTTCTGCAATTTAGGGCAGCGATGGCATTTGTGCATTGAGACTAAGGTTGCTTAAACCCGCTGCAATTCCAGTTACAAAAAAAAAAAAAAAAAAAAAATCAAAAGGGGCTCCATTCGGAAATTTGATGACTTCAGGGACTTCCATTGCAATTTCGGAAGAATAAGGTTATTTGCATATAAGTCCTTGATGAATTTTGAGAACTTGGCTCTTGAAGCTTTCAAAATAAAGTTTTAAATCCTTCAAGTTTTTCTTTTTAAAAAAATTAAAATCTTTTGGCCATTAAAGTTTTTAAGAATTGAATCTCAGTCCTTAAAGTTATTTTTTGCAGATTTTAAATCGAAAGTTCTTTAAAGATTTTAAATTTCTGTACTTTTATCTAAAATTTGGGATCTAAGAATTGATTCTTAAAGGTTACGTTCATAAATTTGGGTCTAAAGTTCTTGAAATTTGAAATTGGACCAATAAAGCTTAAAGTGGCCTCTAAAGTTTAAATTCTCGGATTTGACCCTCCACAAGTTTTTTGGTTTTGAGATTTGATATATAAGGTTTTGGATATTAAATCTCGACCTATAAATTATAAGATTCAAATATCGGCCCCAAATCTTGGATCTTGAAATTCAGTCCCATAATATTTTAATCATTCCATTAAATTTGTCTTATATCTCGAAATAAATTACTTAAAGCGACACGTTGCCAAAGTAACCTCTATTGTGGATTTATTTGTTTTGATATATTAAGATGTGTGCGTCTGTTGTTTATGCGAATAGTGGTCGGTCCAAAGGAAGTCCACTATTTGGCCAAATGGCAGATATACTTGCGGTAATAAGTATGTGATAATTATTAACCCTTTTTTGTCAATTCATTGAATTGATTGCTCCAATTTCAAAATGAATAAGATCGAAACGGTATATTGCCAAAGTGACCTCTGTCGTGTAGATTTATTTATCTTGGAATATTAAGATATGCACGTGTAATGTTATTTATGCAAGCAATGATCGGCTCAAAGGAAGGTCATTGTTTGGCCAAATAACAAACACATTATGGTTGGGTTGAATCTTCAGTCATCATATGGACAGTAAGTCGGCTCAAAGGAAGGCTTATTGTTTGACAGATTTTTATTATCAATACTTGATTACTGTACGGAGAGTACCACTTACAGTTAGTTCCTACGTCCAAAGATGGGGAATTAATGTTATGCTAGGTATCTTGTAATGGGGTCACTATTGTCATCTTATATGTCACACTGTAACATGATTATTCCTTTGTGAGTTTATGATGTTCTAATTCAATATTCATCATGATCTACTAATTAAAATCTGATTTGTTCGGTTAACAATACAAATATAAAGAATTAAACAATCATGGGGCACTACAGTTAGAAGCTGTCTTTAGACTTGCTCGTGCTTTGGTTCGTATTCTTTTTGCACAATACCCTAAAAGATTATAAACACTTAATGAGTTTATTTTAGTATGCATAAGAATATAAAGATTTTGAAGTGGAAATGGATTGAAAGTAATAATTTAGTAGCTAATAGTTTGGGAAGCCAGAAGCCTATTATTAGGCATATGCTTATTAAGATTATCCAATTGAGTCAAGGTCCTGTAGCCAAATGACAAGAAATTGGATTTAAGAACCATTAGCAACTAATTTTGTGGAGCACTCTTACAGGTCAAAGGATTACAAATTCATAATCCCTTAAAAGTATGTCCTATTTCAAAAGAGAAATATGAATTTCCTTGAGGATGTTGAGTTTGGAGGGGAGATAAGGTTGTGTATATTGTCTTTGAAGGGAAATTTGTTCATCTTCTTATGATTGCTCTTGAAAATGATCACTTAGACATTGTTCAAGATGCATATTCGGATTAATAAGACAATATTAAAGCTCCATACACAAAATAAGGACTTTGGTCTTAAAGGGCAAGCTCAACAATCTCAAGAACACATGCCATTAAAGATGCGATAAAATCCATAAACGATAATAAGATAATGATCTCGTCGAATTGTCTAAAAGTATATATCTGATTGGTTGCAAATGAATATTTAATACCAATAAGCTTTAAGGGGCAATATTAAGAGATATAAAGTTCAATCTTATTGTCAAGGATTTTATTAAGGCTTTATATAAAGAGACTTTCATTTGGTTTACAGAAATACTCATCTAGGATCATAATGGCATTTGTGGGCTGTATCTCATTTCGAATTACATTGGATGGATAATAAGACTGCATAACCATTGAACTTTGACATTTGGTGAGTCAAGGAAAACGGTTTGCAAATTAAGGAATTCCATCCACAAACTCAAATAGGTTTTCGGTCAAATTGTATCACGAAATTAATTATATTCTGAAATTAATTGGGACATCCCACAGTTTCGTAAGCGTGGTTTTAAAGAGTACTCGGAACTCATTGCCTAGTTGCTAATGGTTGAACAAAATAGTGAGCTACTTATGAAAAATCAAATCATGGATTACGTCCAACTGGTAATTCCACAGCTTTGCCTGAAGCAAAAATGATACCGCACTGCTTCAAGCAATGCAACATTAAACCGTTGACACGGAAGTGGACGCGAGTACAATCCCGGACGGAGGGAGGGTAACAATAAGAAGCAAAAAAATATTAAATGATCATGACTCATTCAAATAAGAGCATGTAAATAATTGTTTAATTTAGATGTGGCATGAAAGTGGATTAATCACGTACCTAGCTATCGTACAATAAAACATCTAGTGGATCTTAACCAAAAATCAATCATGGGAAAAGAAAAAGTGGTGACAAATTTCCTTGATTTTGATGATTCAATTTGAGTCATTTGAATGTCTCCGATTTCTTCGCCAATCCAACTACCAATACTAACCATCTAATTGGGGGGACATGTTAGAAAACGCCAACTGGTTTTAATTTATTACTAGTATTTTCTCCCGTGCGTTGCACGGGGAGATATATAAAAGTTCGAATTCTAAAAGATGAAGGTAAGATTGAGTTGCAGATTTGTGATTATCCAAAGCTTACAATTAAATTTATTTTTAATTCAGAAAATGAAACTTTTGGCGAAAAAATGACCTCATATTATATGGGAGATATATAAGAGTTCGAATTCTAGAAGAGGAAGGAAAGATTGAGTTGCAAATTTATGATTATCCGAAGCGTGATTTTACAATTAAATTTTATTTGTTTAATTCATAAAAATGAAACTTTTGGCGGGAAAATGATCTCATTTTATTAAGCTATGGATAGGTTTTGCTCGCAGTTTTTCAAGTTAAGCTATGGATAGGTTTTGCTCGCAGTTTTTCAAGTTATTAATCTTGAATTTCAAATTCAATTATTATGAATTTAAATTTTTATGTCACTCCTTATCACAATCACAATACGTTTATGGATTTATAATGGATTTTCGAGATATTTGTTTTGTAAATTACGGCATTGTAGGGGTTTTGTTGAAATTTCATAATGTATATTATGTTTTAAATCTAACTTAACTCCACTTTTTTTTTTTGTTTTTGGAAATAGCTCAATTTTCAAATAGAATGACTATTTGTAAAAATAATTCAAATTTTAATGACTGTCACTGCAAATTTTTAGCAATTGAGACTATTTTATTATTTTCGTATAACCTTGGCGACTGATGGTGAAATTATGATAAATTTCATCAAGATAGAAGTGTACCTTAACCACGCTTTTAATACATAGACAGAAGTATAAGCAGTAATTAAATGATTTTCTCTTTAGTAACCCCTTAATATGTTGGGAAAACACCAACCCAACTATTAGATTCTGATTTACCTTTGCGATCCTCCTTTATTGTCAGAATTTATCAAATAAATGCGAAAATAACACGTGAAGAATAACACAATCATAACACAACGATTTACGTGGAAAACTCCAAATCGGGAGAAAAACCACGGCGGTTGTCATTAAACGACAACCGGAAGAAAAATTATTTATGTGGAGCATTGTTACAACCACACTACTCGCGAATTTTTCCTTCACCCAACTGACTCATGACACCCACTCAATAAACTTACAGCTTCAATTCCCGTAAATGCAAGTTTCTTACTTACAGAGAACACTCACGCATTTATATCGCACATCCCTCCGAGAAGCGCAAAGAAAAACTCTTTTCGAATCGAAAGATATCTAACGATAACTATATTGTAGAATTAATAATTTACTGATATACCATACTATTTCTAAGAGATTACATTTTTCTATCTATTTTATCAAACTTGCGAGAATTCTCCTGGGATGGTCTCTTTCTTGATTGGACCTTCCAAATGAATAATACTCATGGCCTTTATAGAACTCCACAAAGACGGTTTGCCAATGGAGGAGGCCACCATTTTGGACCCTTTCTAGCAATCCACTCCGCCAAAGCATTCACCATTTGACCAACCAGAAGCCAACTGCACTTCAATATTCCAACTTGCAAGCTTAATCATGCTCTTGGTCAAACAATTCATTCAAGGCTGCCGACTTCTTAGCTCAATTCCATTCCAAATTCACTTTTTCCTTAACGTGGATCCCACATATGTATTTTATTTGACCACTTTTAACAATCTCCACCATGATCAAATAAAATAATCACCATACTATACAACACTTCTACAAACTGGCGGTCATAATTCTCAACCTAGAGAATTACCATACTCCACCATAAAAAGTATCCACACTTAGAATTAACCACCAATTCTAAGAATTTTCATCTCGACATGCTCTAACATTTGTCGGCCGAATTTATGGTGCAATCTCCTTACTTGGCTTTCCGAGATTCTTCATCATCGACATCCTTTCCACCACACACCTTGCATCACCGCCAAGCCAATGCCCATGTGCAAATTCAGGACCCGCTAACTTGATAAACATCATCTTCCATGGTAACTTGGAAATCAATAACATGCCAAAAGACTACCACAGACTTCTTATGAAGAAAGAGACACCCAGTTAGCGACAATATCGGCATCTCCATCTCGATTTTGGAGCTTTTTTCGAACCCCCCACCATCTTGACAATTTTCTTTAGGCTCTACCACCTTGTGTTCATCAGATTGACAACCATGACTTGAACTTTCCACAAGTCAAAAATAATTCTTCCATCATGATAAATCTACTCTATACTTTGCAATTGGTTTCTCAGGATCGAAAACAATCCTTTCATGCGAACCACCGGTGATCTTGATTGTTTTGTCAACGCAATGGCACCTTGACAAAACTAATTCCATCGTTCACCCTCTACTACTCTTCACACTCGAATAGCAGCTTCGCAACGATTTCAGGATCCATCACCAAAATTATAGTAAATCAAGGAACCATACGCTCTGATACCACTTGTTGGGAAAACACCAACCGAATCCAGATTTGGTTCTTTACTCCAGATCCTCCTCGGCTGTTGTAGAATTTATCAAATAAATCAAAATAATATACGTGAAAGAATAATAACACAATCATAACACAACGATTTCGTGCAAAACTCCAAATCAGGAGAAAAACGCACGTCATTGAACGACAACTAAGAAAATTCACTATGCAACATTATTCTGACAACCACACTCTAATTTTTCCTCTCACCCAATCTCTCGTGACACCCAAATTTCTCTCAATAAACCTTACGCTTCACTCCCGAAGCAAGTTCTTACAAGTATAACACTCACGACGATGTCACACATCACTCCGAGAGGCAAAGAAAAACTCTCTTTTGGCCAGAGTATTAACGATAACTATATTGTAGAATTAATAATTTCTACAATATACCATACACTCTAAAGAGATTACATTTTCTCTATCTATTTCTTCTCAAACACGATTACTCTCTCCTTATGGTCTCTTTCTCTTGGATTGGGCTTCCAAATGAATAATACTCATGGCCTTTATAGAACTCACAAAGACGGTTTTGCCAATGGAGGAGGCCACCATTTTGGACCCTTTTCTAGCAATCCACCGCCAAAGCCATTCACCATTTGACCAACCAGAAGCCAACTTGCACTTTCAATATTCCAACTTGCAAGCTTAATCATGCTCTTGGTCAAACAATTCATTCAAGGCTGCCGACTTGCTAGCTCAATTCCATTCCAAATTCACTTCTTTTCCTTAACGTGGATCCCACATATGTATTTTATTTGACCACTTTTTAACATAATAAACCTCCCAAACTAATCACGCAGTGGACACGCCAACTGTCTCTTTTTGCCCCATCTCGTCTTGTACCAAATTTATCAAATCCGATCCCAGCTGACCACTCAATATTGAATCTTGTGGTTCTATTGCAGTAATTGGGCATTGTTGCATCCAGAGATGAACTAAAATCAACCGAAGTAAAAAGACCTCTGTTGATTAATTTCAACACATCAATCCTTAGGCATGGCTTCATCATCATATCAATTCTCTCTGGGATTAGTAATTATATTGGAGTTGGGAGTATTACTTGCTTTTCAATCGCCAATAGTCGACGGTGATGACGTTTCACGTGCTGCCCAAACTGGTTCTTCAACCTACTGCAGCAACCCCTACCGATTGGTAGTAGTATTCTAAGTTTATTATTTATGATGTCACTATGATGATTGCATTATGTCATACGTGCATTTGGTAACTATGGATAGTCCCATCTGTTGTGGTTGAATCCGGAAATATGATGAAATTTGTGGGAATTTGATATGATAGGAGAAAAGGTTTGAATTTTGAACTGCAAAGTTTCTATATACCTATTTTATACTGTGCAAATCAGTTCAATAGGTTTCTTGATGTATGATCTTTGAAATGGTCAATGCAGCAAGACGGAGTAGAAAGAAACATTTCCAGTTCTATTCTTTATAAAAATCAAATTAAACCTTAATAATGTTTATTGTTAATGTCCTAGTTTAATGATTTACTATGCCAGTACGAAGTTTATCTTTATGTGCATTTTGTAAGTTCTGAAAAAAACCCATATGCGTTTGTAGTTAATTCAGTTCATACAATTTCTTCAATTAAGAACTTCGCATGAAGCAAGACTGAGGTGAAAGGAACATTTCAAATTATTTTGTTTGGAAAATGAAATTAAAGTTTTACATCATCCTATTCTTTATTTAGGAGACTGAAAATCCGGAAATAGATTTACCTTTTGTTTCTCAAATTGAACTCTTTTACTTTTCTTCTGAAGCATGTTTAGCCTTTCGGAGATGCTAACATTGAGTGATCTTATTTATTTTTTTATCCCAGGTCAAGGTCAAGAGTTGGATCAGTGGACATGAAGGGCCATCAATAAGTGGGTTGAGTGCAGCATTTGGGCAGATATTGCCAACAAACCCTAAAGAAGGCAACATATTACCAGCTATTTTTTCTAATCCTTCAAATGGATGTTCAACTTCATCTTCAAAGGTAATTTCTATATGCAGCAAGTTTTCCTCACCATCACTTTTTCTAAAAATCATTTTTCTCAAATGTCATTTCTACCCACCAATTCAATTGATGTGACAATTTCTCATATTTTTTCAAAAATTCTCTTAATTTTTCAACTACGCATTCAAAAATCATTTCCTCCAAAATCTCTCCCAAACATACACTAAAGTAATGACTAATGTCATTCCACGTGAGGATTGAGGAAATTGTTAATTTCTTGCAAGAAGTATTGTTCGCGTCCAATAACCGCCTTGAAAATTTTACTTGGCACCGAGCTGTGAAGAAAATTGATTTCTGCAGCTGATTGTATGGGTAGGTTTATGGTGTCAATCTATGCAGGACTATTTAAATGGTTTTCCTGAAGATGATAATTATTTGATGTATATGTTTTGTATCCTCGTGAATGATGACCAAGAATGTTAAGTGACATGATCTCAGTACTATGGCATTGTGGGTGTAAAAATAGTTAGGGGCAAAGTATCTGCACTTTGAGGGAGTGTCTTAGAGACCTTTTAGATGTTGGTAGTACTTCTCATCAGCAAATAATGAATTAATATTATTTCTTAATTCTTTATCATTTGGAACTTGGAAGTCATCAAAATTATTTCTCTATACTTAATTTATTAACATTTTCGAGCAACAATGCAACGATCTCCTCTTTCCTTCAGCAGTTATCAGGCTCTATTGCATTGGCTATACGTGGTGATTGTGATTTTATGACCAAGGCTAAAGTTGCACAAGCTGGAGGTGCATCTGGATTGCTGGTGATAAATGACGACGAAGGTTGTTGACTTTGAAGCTGTTGCCATACTTACTGTATATATTCCAGAATGGTCTTTTTGTTCATTTATAATTTGTCTCAATGCTTACACTTAACTTGATATTTCATCGGTGCCTATTTCGTGTGAATTTCTATAGATCTTGTGGAGATGGGTTGTCCTTCAAATGATACTACTTTGAACATTACTATTCCCGTCGTGATGGTCTCAAAGTCAGGAGGAGAGGAAATAAACAAATCAATGTCTGATGGAGGTAAAGGTAGGTCCTTTCCTTTAATTTTGTATGAAGGCATCAGGAGTTTGATTGAGCAGCATGGCATGACCCATATATGGCAGCATATCAAGAAATTCTGATATGGCTAACTTCAAGTTTTTCTGTAGTTGAGCTTCTGTTATACTCTCCGAACCGCCCAATTGTGGACTTCTCAGAGATTTTCTTATGGTTGATGGCGGTTGGCACAATAGTGTGTGCAACACTTTGGTCAGAATTCACTGGATCGGGTCAAAGTGATGAGAGTTATGATGAGTTGTCGCCAAAGGTTAGAAATTAAATCATTTATTCAGGTTCATACATTATATGGTTCACACCTGTTGATGAGGATCTGAAATATGTCCTTCTTGGAGCTTCATTGAGCCATTTCAGGATTTGGATATGATTGATTGGTTTCTTCAGAAGCTTGACAAGACTTTAAGCACAATAACTTAACACTTAACAGTTATTGAATGTAATTGTCCTGTTAAATACATCAATGCATAGTTAGTTACATACAGACCACTGGTAACATGTCACGTGTGTTGTGAATTATTTTGAGGACGTAATACCCTCATATTTTATAACTGTTGATTTGTTCCTTAGTGCAGGTTTGGGAGAGGTTTTTGAGAGAATGTTTTTAAAATGTATGGTTGAAAAGTCGATAAAAGTTTTAAAAAAATACAAAAAATTGTTACATCAATGAAATTAGTAGTTCAAGATGATGTTGGAGAAAAATTAATTTTAAGAAAATGTGTAGGAAACAAGCTTTAATTAAGGGTATGTTTGATATGGATCTTTAAAAAAAAAAAAAAAAAATTTGCATGTGTGGTTGAAAAGTAAAGAAAATGTTTAAAAAAATATAAAAAAGTTGTCGAATATTGAAAATGATAGTGGAGAAAAATGGATTTTTAAATAAATTGTATCAAACAACCTCTACATTATAACAAATGATTATCAAATAATATTATAATTAATGAGATTTTAATTATGTCATTGAAAATGTTGAATAACTCTTCATTCGTCCTTCATTTATATTTTCATTAATAAAACTTTTTATTATATTATAATTAACGACCTCTTAATTAAATACTAATTTCATAGGCATATTTTAACTCATTGTGCCTACAATTTCACATATTAAAGTAATGATAACACATGTTACCAGTATCTCATTCATACTTAACTATAATTCAACTATAACATTATTAGGATTCCATATAATGATTGTATTATATATCTACAGAATAGTATTAGTATTTTTTATCCAGATTTTTTTTAGAGGAAACTGAACTTTTATTAAGAAATAAAAGCAATAAAGATTAAAAACAAAAGGGTGAACAAGACATCCACCCAACAGACAACAAGGACCTGTAAAAAGTAAAAAAATCCAAATCAGAGACTAGGGGCTCTAATTATTTGACACGAATAAAAGATGATAATGTTTCCTTTTCTTTTTATTGTTGTCTTGTTAATTTATTTTCCATTTCTCCATTGTTTCTTCCTTTTCCATTACATTATTTTTCTTGTTGATTTTGACATTAGTTTTAAGTGTATGTTTGGTCGAGATTTTGAAAAAAGGTAGTTTTTAGATGTTTGGTTGAAAATAAAGAAAGTGGTATAAACAAATTTTAAAAAAATAAAATTGATCAAATCATTTAAATGAGTGGTTTGAAATTGATAATCGAGAAAATAATTTTTGTTTTAAGTTGTAGCAAACACGCTCTAAATTTATGTTTGAGGTTATTATTTAAAAAGGGGGAAAACAAAAAAAGAAAAAGAAGACGAAGATAGAGAGTTGATGAAGTGGACTAATTCTATTATATGCTAATGAAATGAAATGGAGGAGTAATCAGAATTATTAAATGAAAAAATGTCAAAGAATGAATTTTCTATTTTTTCATTTCTTGAGATGTGTGAGTAAGTTGATTAATGTCAACTCTTTCTTCAAGAGTTGATTGTTGGTGACATTTGATTAATTTTCATGCAATTGAAATGTATCTATCAATTCAGGCCACATGTAATTATTATACATCACAAATCATATCATTGAAGAAGAAACTGATGTGTATTTTACATTTTAGCTCACAAAAACCTTTTCAAAATTAATGAGGACATAGAAACACTATGATTTCTCTTAAGTCTATTAAAGTTTCTCTTAAGCTGAAATTCGCTTTCCTTTTTTATTTTATTTTATTTTTTTGGTAAGGTATTTCTCCCAAAATGATTAATAAATGCACTAAGAATTCCGATATATATATACACACTGGTTGGTATGAACGTCTGTTGCATGTTATTCTGAATTATTGTTTTTTCATTTTTTCTAAGTTAGATAAATATTAATTAATGCATACATAACGTCATAGGCCAACTGTTATGCATGATTTTTGCTCTTAATTTTCAAATGGATAACTGTTACAATATTTTCCTTGACTTCTGCAGCTCCTTTGATTTTATTAGTTAGTATCTTGCACCATAGATTGTAGATGACTTTTACATATTATTTGATGGACATGATAATTAATTAATCTATTTTCTTCATTTTAGGACTCACCCACTGCTTCAGCAGCCCAGGACGAGGATGAGAAGGAAATTCTCAAAATTAGCTCGAAAAGCGCTATCATTTTTGTCATAACAGCATCCACTTTTCTGGTGCTACTTTATCTATTTATGTCATCTTGGTTCGTCTGGCTACTGATTGTTCTTTTCTGCATTGCAGGAGTAGAGGTATTTATTCATGTGGCCTATTTCCTTTCTTTCTTTCTCTTTACCTTTTTCAACATTTTCTGTTGATATAAAAAATATTTATGTAATAATGCCGAGTGGGTGAAAACCTGTCAAGTAATTTTAAAGGTTGCTCGATACTTGACCAATTTGAGAATTTTAGATATTGGAGGCCTTCTGTTAAGATATAATAGGACAAAAATGAGAGAGAAACTTAAAAACTTAAGTCGTGTAGAGAACTTCAATGTGTCCTCAGAGGAATTGAGGAAAGACTTGGGAAAGGGGAATGGTAATACTCCAAGTAGTGGTTGATGTTATTCAAATCTTCCTCATATTTGCCCTCCTTTGACACTCCATTTTTTGGGAACATACTTTCTCCAGTTTGCCCTTTGGAATATGTAGTACAATTTCCCAGTCAATCCTAGAAAATATGTTTAATGATGTTGGTGAGAAACAATTACACACAAGAACGTGGCTGCAAACTTGCATTCTAACATGTGTTTCATTGATTTGAGTTCACTCCAAATAGTTTAGAAGTCATATACCAACTTGCTCTTGCATTGTGTATACCTTCATATCAATTGTGTCTATTATATAGAAACAATTGCAGAGTCATAAACGTACTATCAATTGACAAAAGAAGCCTTTGGGACTTCACAATGGCAATGAGTGGAGAAGCATTATGATGTGTCTATTAACTGCAGTTTAAACCCATCAGATGGCAATACAGGCAGCTGAATGTTACAGCTTGCTCTTTAATCTGTAGGAAGTTCGTGGAATTCATTCTTTTATTGACTGTCTGCCTCTTGGACGATAGCTCGATAACTTCAACTCTTGAGTAGTGTCTAGTACATCATCATCTATCCGTTTAGCTGCAGAGAGCCCTCATCACTCATTTGTAATGATTGGCCTAGCCACAGTGGTCAGCGATGTGCATGATTTTTCATGAAATCCTAGTACCTAAAATTGCTAGAGTGTTGACTTTATGGCCAAAGGGTGACTATGAAATCTAGAGCCCATTTGGTCTACAAAATTTTAATTTTTTCTCAGAACTTATTTTCAACCACACATTACTTTGAAATCATTTACTTTTTGCATTTTACAAGCAAGTGTTCTCCACACACTCAAATTACCTGCACCAAAAAGCTTCCTAATAATGGGACACAATATTTTCTTCTTCGGAAGTCCCCAAGCTGGAGACTATATATAAGCATTCTTTCATTAATTAAACAATTAAATATGTATATCTAAGGATAAAAAATATGCTATTAAGATAGTTTCTGATTGGTGGTGATGTGATCATTTGAATACCTGTGGATTGAACTGGATCTGATTCGCAGTATGTGTTGTTAGCTTACTTATAGTATGTAGAAGTTTCCTTTAGTACATCGCCCCCTAAAATGTGATCAAGTTTGTGGTCTTATGAAGTCTCAACGCATTGTTTATTTTGTTAGCCCTATGCATCTTAATATGCTTGGAATAGTCAGACTTACGATTCCCAATTATTACTATTTTTCTTTTTATCGTTATACAGGGAATGCATACTTGCATTGTGTCACTGGTGTTAAGGTATCATTTAAGTTTGTAAAGCTCTCTCTGTTTTTGACAAGACAGACATTCATGTAGTGTGATGCTTATATGCTCTCATTGGTCAGCAAATGCAAAAATTGTGCACGAAGAACAGTTAATTTGCCACTCCTGGGGGAGATTTCCATTCTCTCTTTAGTTGTGCTGTTATTCTGTTTGGCATTCGCTGTCTTCTGGGCTGCTAACCGGAAGGCATCATACTCTTGGATTGGTCAGGACATTCTTGTAAGCTATCACCTGCTTTCATAATTTAGTTTCATAGTCTATGGATTTGTTATCTTAAAATAGTGCTCTCTTTCATTATTATTTAAATATTCATGCTATTGTTTTGATTAGATCGATTATATAATAGGAATGTGTAGATTGCGGCATCTCCCCTTGAGATCTTTAAAATGACGTAGTTGCCCCAAAGTCAGGAAAATGCACTTGCAATTCTTTCTGTCAACCTGTATGACAAACGTCACAATATTTCAGCGTGGAATGATGCATGCACACATGGACAAAGAGAATAGGACCATTATAGCTGCGAAAGTCCAAAGGAAATGGTTTATCGTAATGAGATTTAGAAAACCTGATAAACTTGTATAATAAATTTAGTACAAGCTTTATCCTTTAAGATTGACAAATAACAAAGTTGTTCCTTTTCTAATATTTTGACATTAATGGATATGCTATATGCTCAATGTAGCTGTTAGAATTATCATCACGTTCTTTTCTATCTTTTGCCTTCCTTTTTGCAAAACAATGTTCATATGTTTTACCTATTGAACAACCTCATTAGGTTTATTGAGCAACACAAATTATGCTTATGTGTGTTCCAAAAAATTTCAAGTGAATATCTGTAACACTCATTTTTCAAGGACTTTTCTTGATAATGACAGCATTCATGTTGTCAGGGTATTTGTTTGATGATTACTGTCCTGCAATTGGCTCAATTACCAAACATTAAGGTATGCAATAATCAATACTTCATTTTACAGTGCTAAGGTTTTGTGTTACCATCTGATAATTTTTGTTTTTATAGGTTGCTACGGTACTTCTATGCTGTGCTTTTCTGTACGACATCTTTTGGGTTTTCCTATCTCCTTTCATATTCCATGACAGCGTCATGATTGCAGTAAGTTATCATGCCATCTACATATCTATTTCTTTTCATGCCTAACAGCTGCAATTTTGTAAGTTCGAAGTGCTCCTATAATGTTTGGTTTCTCTCAGACATTTCATAACTGGAGTCACTTTTCAAGTGACTATTAGTCTATTTCTTTGTGATGTTTGCAAAGTTAAAAGGTTAATGTTGCAGTTTTCTCTATTTATCTATTATTTGAAAATAAATTTTATTGCAATTTAAGCAAGCTAAGTCGACTTCTTGTGATCTTTACCACTTATGGTTGGGCAGGATTACAGGAAAATGCCGATCCCCATTTCTTCCCTTTCCACTGTGTCCTGTGTGTGAACTAATCAATTTAGGCCTTAATCAGTTGATCCTTGAAACTGTGGTTTTGAGGGTTGACATTCTCACTTTTTCAACATATAAAGGGTGCACCTCACCGATTATCACATTCAAAGTCCTTAATTGACTAACTGTTCATGGCAAAGATGTAATCTATCACCTATAGCTTAGCCTCCTTAATTGACTAACTGTTCATGGCAAAGATGTAATCTATCACCTATAGCTTAGCCTTCTACAGAAGAAAGTTCTCAAGGTGAGCCAAAACCCCATTATGTTACTTCGTTTCTTTTGCGTGTTTGCTGAGTTAATGGACATTCTGAGAATCTGTTTCTATAGAAACCAACCCCACTTTTTCTAACTTTTGCTTCCCTTTCTTTTTTATCCACTAACAGCTGGCCTGGCCATGTTAGGTTCTTTAGTTCAGACTTACTACGTAACTACCCTTTGAGGGTACAAGTAATTCATGCAGCTCAATCTCCATACCAGTGTATGGATGTACATTTTTCTGCTTGCTTCCTGAAGTGCTTTTTGGTGCTCTAATAATAGGACATAATTTACTCACTCACTCTCTCTCTCTCTCTCTCTCTCTCTGGAACATAATTTATCCCGTTCTTTGCAATTCTGTATTTCTGTCGATATTTTGAAAGAGTTTTTTTCTTCTATTACTTAGGTTGCTTCAGGTGACAAAAGTGGTGGAGAATCCATCCCAATGCTTTTGAGAGTTCCTCGTTTTTTTGATCCATGGGGCGGTTATGATATGATAGGCTTTGGAGATATTCTATTCCCTGGCTTGCTAGTTTCATTTGCTTTCAGGTATCGCTTTGTAGTGCATCTAATATTTTATTGCCAAGTATATCTTACACTTATTAATTTAGAGAGGGGGGGAGAGAGAACTTCTTGCATGGCTTTGAATCTAGGTTCATCATCCTGCCAAAGTTGGCTGTCTAACCTCTATATAATTTCAATTCTTTTTTGCTCGTGACATTGTTCAGTTATCTGACATATATTTAACTATAATACATCTATAAATCAGTATGTAAAATAATTTAACTAAGGGTGTGTTTGATTGGGGTGGAAAATAGGGTGCAAAACATTTTCCACCTGAATTTTCCATTTTCCAATCAAATACATTTTATTTTCCTTGGAATTTGTTTTCCATCTTATGCCAAGAATTGGTGATTTTCCTTGAAATCAAGGAATTTGAATTCTTTGGGGGACGAGTGGGAATTGAAATCCCAATTTCTTTTCCACTCCCAATCAAACACACCCAAAGATGCTGGATTTTTTTGGTATTTGACAGTAGTTATTGAGTAACGAATCCATTTATGGATGTTTATTGCAGATTCGACAAAGGTAAGAAAAAGGGGGTGCTAAATGGATACTTCCTATGGTTGACAATTGGTTATGGAGTTGGTGAGTATCTCTCTCGAATTCATCTTCTGCGCTTACCGTTAGCATATGTGTCATGCAGTATTATCATCAAATACACAGTTAACACATCGGAATCTAATTGAGATGCCAACCTAGAATTGTCTAATTTTTGTTGGCATATATAAGTGCTTCAATGTTTATATGCATAGCCAAGTGACATTGCGGATAGGGAGAAATATATGCATCTTTATAAGGGATTAAAATGATTATTCAAATGCCCAGTCTATTTTATATTGTCTCTCTTAACTTCAGTGCCTTTTACTGCAGGCCTCTTGTTTACTTACTTGGGCTTGTATTTAATGGATGGACATGGTCAACCTGCTCTTCTCTACCTTGTGCCTTGTACATTGGGTATGAACTTCCACTACGAATTTGGTCTCTCTCCAAGATAGAAGTAAATTTGTTTCTGGTGTTTAAAAGATTGTTTCTTTGATTTATTAATATTAGGACTGTGCATCATATTGGGTTCGGTAAGAGGTGAGCTCAAACAACTCTGGAGTTACGGCATTGAGTCGACACGGCCCACTGTACCTTCTGAACAAGTTTGATGCATCAGATGATATATACAAATATGTTTTATCAAGGTATTCATTTAAGAATTAATAGATCGATTAGGGGTAAGAACTGAAAGTGTATACAGTATTATGTATCTATGTTTTTTTCTCTTCTTATACTCACCATCTAATACTTGGTCTTGTCTTGATGCTTTATATTGTTAAAGAAACCCATGTAACAATACTTGTAACAAAGGTTCTACCTCATATATTCTAGATAGTTTTAGCCAATGAAACGATGAGTGTCTTTTAAATATGAAAAAGACGACAGTAAAATTAATCAGTTTTGAACCGCTTTCGCGACGCTCCTAATTCTTGTAGAATGATTTTTGACAATACATCATCTTCGGTTAAAATGGTTCGCTTTCCCCATAAAAATGTAGTAAATTATTTCTTTGATTCTTTATTAAGAATGAGTATTTCACCCGTGCAATACATTGAAGTTAATATAGATAAAATATATTATAAATTGAAATAACAATAAAATTATACTTTTGTAGTTATATAAATAAAAATTATATATTTTTTTAGGACTTAAACGTTCTGATTTAAAAAGATTGAGATGCTGATGATTCAAGAAAGTGCAAATCAACCAAACTGCTTGGGATGATTCATGTTTTTTTATTTTTTTATTTTTTATTTTGTAACACAACAAGATGTTTTCAGTATAAAAAATTTAAAAAGTTTAGAGAGAGAGAGAGAGAAATTTGTCATTCATTTTCCCAATTTCTTCAAGAAATGGCCCATTCCCCACCCCCCTCCCTCTCTTTTTTTTCTGATGGTAATTCTCTCCAAATATGGAACACAGGCAGCCATATCCTTGAGTTCCACAACGAATTACATGACTTCTTGCCTAGCAGCTAAAAGTGCAGATACAAAATCATCCATTGCTTTGATTGAAGACCCTTTAAAGCTTCCATCTTCTTTCACAGATGCTCTTATCAACTCTCCAATTTCACCTGCTTTTCTCTTCATCTCCTCTCCTTTGCCTCCTTTATCCATCACAATCTCTATCACCCTCTTCACATCCTCTTTAGCAATCACAGACTCTAATCCCCTTGTTAACTCCATTGCCACCCCCATTTCTTCCACTAGCATCTTTGAGTTATAGCCCTGCTCAGCCGCCAGCGGCCACCCGATTATCGGCACCCCTTGGCTCAAACTCTCCATTATTGAATTCCACCCACAATGGCTCAAAAATGCACCTGTAGATTTGTGACATAAAATCTCCAACTGGGGTGCCCATTTTTGCACTACAAGTCCCTGCTTTGTGTTCGTCGTTCTTTCGACGAATCCTTCTGGAAGCCATTCTGGTTTGAATTCACCTCTTATGTTGTTACCAACTGGAGGCCTAATGGCCCAAATGAATGGCTTTTTACTATCCTCTAAGCCCATAGCTAATGCCATCATCTGAGATGAGGTTATGGTGTTTTGAGACCCAAAAGATATGTAAAGAACTGATTTTTCTGAACGCATATCTAGCCATTCTAGGCATTTTTCCGGAGAGACACCTGGCTCTCTCCCTGTATGCTTCCCAATTATTCTTGAAGAAGAAGATGATGATGATGATTTTGGTCTTATTAGCATTTTTGGTGGGATTAGAGGCCCAATGCACCAAATTGGAAGCTTTGTGTAATTCTTGAGCACATTTAAGCCTAAAGGTTCTATTTCTTCTACCGTATTACACAGGCATCCAAAAGAGGATAAAGAAAATGATATCTGGGTTTGAAAGAATCTTGACCATGGATCATTACCATCTGCATTTCTGAGAAATTGATGAAGCTGTGAGATATGAAATCTGCAAGAATCTGGAAATCCTGGTAGACTAAACTCCTCGTCTTCGCCGTTTAATCGATGTGGGAGATGCTGCCATAGGGATACATAAGCCGCAGTGCCAAAGGCACCCCCTGTGGTGAAAGTCACGTTCTTTGTTCCACAAGAATTGGCTACATCAATAGTCCATCCAGTGAACACATCAGAGATGATGCAAAGTGGACGTTTCCCATCTTTGACAGCAATTTGCGAGACGAGATCGTGAAATGGAGCTCGGAGACCAATGGAGGCAGTAAAAAGGTTTACAATCTGAGTCAAAGGCAAAGACTCTGTGTTCTCTGTATTGGGTGGTAGGCCATGATCAGTGCTGTTGAAAGGAAGCTCCATTAAATGAATTTGTGAGGTTGAAGATGAAGCTTCTGAGTCCTTGGCAATGGTGGATTGAAGATAGTGAATGTTTAGTGGGGTGCTAGCAATGGTTATAGTGAAGCCAAATCTTTGTTGGATTTGTTTAGCTAAGGCTAGGAAAGGGATTAGATGACCTTGTGCCATAAAGGGTAGCATCACTATGTGTTCTTTTGAGGTTCCCATCTCTTGTTTGGATGCGGCGGCAGCGGTGGTGGTGAAAGACTGAGAGTTCTGGTGAAGAGAAGCAGCTGGGGTTTTGTGTTAACTGTTAAGGAATCTCATCCCCCTGCCAAGAGAGTTTCATTGACATGCTTTCTTTGTATACCTTTATATAAAGGAGATGGGGCGAGGAAGAAGAAAAAAAGTGAAAAACAAAAGGTGCCTTGAAGAATGAAGAACATTAGTTCGCTGCATACTTTCAGTTCGGCGGGTAAATAATTATCATCGAGTTTTTTTTTTTTCCGTGAAAATGAGATTTTTTATTTTTTATGTTTTTTTATCTGGGGGATAATCGGGGAGGGGGAGCGTAGGGGTGACGGGTAGGATTCGAAACCGGACCCTCATGTCTTACCATTACGCCATTTATTTGAATCCCGTGAAATGCAATTTTAATATTCGTTATATGTATATATTTCGCTAAATAAAATAAATTTTTTTAAAAAATCCACTTTATCAACAAGCTCGAAATGTCCGCCTAGAGAGAGATAAGAGAAGAGGAAAAGCTACGTGGAAGAGAATGACACCACCAATTTGTGTGGACCCCATTGGTGAAAGTAATCCAATCGAATTCGTGCATTCATGTGTTTGATGGAATCTTGATTCTCGAGTCCCAAAAGGACAAATAATGCGGGTGAACAAATTGTTGATCTTTTTATTCCAATGGAATATTGATATGTGACTTACGCCATCTCCAATGTTGCGGTGAATTGCACTTTTATAAATAGTAATTTACAGTAGAGAGTGATACAAGCTAATAAGTGGGTCCCTTCTATGTGCATGGGTGGCTTTTCTTTTTCTTTTTTTCATTGCTTTTATATCAATTATCCCATTTTTTTCGTTTAGATTTCCATACAACGTTCAGATATAGACGTCCGTCTAAAATTATTTCACTACTATTTTATTATTATTTTTAAATTATTTCTATCTCTCTCCTACTTTTTCATTTTTCCCTCTCTTTTTCCCTCCATTTCTTTCTATTAATTTTCAAATAAAATAATTATCTTCTCTCTATCTCTCTCCTCTATATCATCTACAATCCATACTCCCATTGGAGATGGCCTGTGATGATTAAATTTAAGAAATCTATTATAGATTCAAATACTAATTAAATTTTGCATGTTTACACGTCAAGTAATGGACTAAGAATGCTTGTATACTTTCCCAAAAAAAAGCTTGTATAATTCTTTAAATTTAGGGTGTTGATTGAGAACTCTTAAGTAATTTTGTAATGGAGTATATATGTAGCACAGCAACAAAAGTACTCACACTCCGTAGCCAACTGAGTAGCGTAGCTGGGGGTGGGGGTGGGGTGGGGGCAGGGGGTAGAGATGCGATTAGGCTGTAGTCAAGTCCTCCAGCTAACCTAGTTCAAAAATACTTCTTAATATATTTCCGAAAATTTTGATATCATGCTTCATTACACCAATGTTAACAAACTAAGTTACTAGGTGAGTAGTTGGTAGAAGTTTTGTCAATTTGCCAATAGGATTGTGTTTGAATCCCAATGTAAGTTACATTGCACGTTAGCGGCATAAGATTTTTAGGGAGGAAAAAAAAAAGATAGAGTAGGGTGAGGCACTGTATCAGAGACGATTATGTATTATTTATCTCACAGCGTAGATTCCAAAAAAATAAAAAATATTTGAAAAAAATTTTTGGTTGGTGACGTAGCGCGTGAGTGTATGCATCCTCATGTTAGCGGCATAAGTTGCCAACATGTTAGCGATGAATCATTCACCTTGAATCCCATCCAACAAGCCTTACTTTTGTTATATATATGTGTTTTTTCTTCTCTCTTATCTTTTATTTATATATTTGTTATTGTTATTATTATTTTTTCCCTTTCCTCTTTGCATGTCACATTTTGTATTTCTTCTTTCTTTTCTTTTATTTATATTTGTCACTGTTATTATTTTTTCTTATCCCCTTTGCATATCATATTTTGTATGTCAAATTCTAATTTTCAGGTTATTGATTTAATTTTTAATTATTCTTTTGGTTTGTTTGTAGCTTGTTTAAAAATATAAACTATAAGAATACTGATTTTGGCAATAAATTGAAAAAATTATTTTAATTTTTAATTCTTATATTATCAATATTTCATCTCTTTCGATCAATGATTATTGTTGACACTTATTCTCAACAAACCTAAAAAGGAATTTGTAGAACGAGAATATACAATGAGTTTACATATATAATAAATTTATTATAAATGGTGAAATCGGTGGGACTTATTCTAGTACGTATATATTATTATGTCTTCTTTTTATAAATCAAATTTATTAATTATTATGTAAATAAATTTTTACCGTATTTCTTGAAAAAAAAAATTATCGCACTTTGCCCTTCGTAAACTTGTTTCCTGGCTACGCCCCTACAATTGACCCTCCACCGTTTTCATCCTAATTGAATGATATGTTGATTATCGATACGTTTTATTTCTTGAGACAACATGCCAAGTTCATGTGCTATAAATCGCAATAATCTTGTTATTGGAAGACTGTATTACAATTTAGAGGCGTATCAACGATCTTGAAAAAACTCATGAAAGTTTTCAAAAGTCAAATCGTTATATATAACTTTTGATTGATGTGTAAAGAAATATAAGGGGAAGTAGGATTGAATTTTTTTTAAATAGATTTTTATATAAAATATGAGAGATAATGAATGAAGTTAAATGGTTGGGATTTTTATCATACATGTTGGTTCCACAAAATATCTGGATGTGATTGGTTTGATCAAAAGAAAATGGATAAAAAAAAGTGGTGAAAAACCACGGTTATCGCTCCCATATTGTCTTTCAATTATATTTTAATGCATATAACTAAAAAAGGAACATTCAAGTCCAAGGGAGTTGGTTTAATAGAAAAACCACTTTTATATGAGTTAGGTTCGAAATATCAACTCGCTCCTACAATTCCGATGTTGTACTCAAAGTAAAATAAAATAAAATAAAAAGGGAGAAAATTTGTATATTCAACACATCCTTGAACGATGTGAGAAAAGGGCGACCAATTTTTTGGGAAATCCAATAAAGTTCTGTTACACTTTACCTTCTTAAAAGTTTATAAAAATATTACTAACACATACTTCAACTAATTATATACTCCAGCGGAGATTGTCCAGGTGGTGCAGTGGTATGCACCTCGTCAGACCATGAGCAACGCCCGAATTCGATTCTCACCCCCGCCCCTGACAATCACTCCAAAAAAAAATATTTATATACTCCAGCAAATAACAAAATCCAAAATCTTCCAGTACCAGAGGGGGTAGATAACTTATCTACCAAACAAGACACAGTCCCCCCCCGAATGCGGTGGGGGGCGGGGGGCCCCACCACCCCTCTCTCACGTTATCTACCAGACAAAACTTCCAAGACGGGGTACCATAAAATTGCTCAAAATCCAAATAGTTAAAAAGTACTTAAAATTTTTGAGCCATTGATACGACAAAATAGATTTAATGTCAAATTTAAAAACAAAAACAAAGAAGACGCATGATCATGACCAATATCGTTAACAACAAAATACCAACATGATGTTATGACATTTTGACTGCATCCTCGACCTGTGAATTGCGATATAAATTGGACAACGTATAAAACACGTAAATAATTTTTTGTTTGAATATGTTCTATAGGAAAATTGGTAAATTTATGAACTTGCTATATAGCATTGAAAATTGGTAAATGTTCTATAAAAATAATTTTCAAACAATATAATACTAGTAACGAAAAAATTAAAAGGTTGACAGTTTCGTGGTTTTAAATATTTATGCCATGACACATGCTATGTTATATCTATTGATTTTCGGAATGTTTTCATGTGGGAGTCGAAGGAGCATTAGCAATACGTACACATTAGCAAACAGGTTTAAGGATAACGTTATCACAATTGAAGAAATTCAAGCAAATCCTTTCTAATCAAGACAGGAATGATATGTTGCACCCGGGTGCAACCATAGTTATGATGCTCCCGGGTGCTTTTACGGGCTCTTCCGGTTTTCGTTTTGAAATCCGGGACCGGATCCAGATTCAACACGACAAGGCGGAGTTCAACAATTTTGAAAAAAAATTTCGACACCGTGGCGGCCGGTGGTGGCCGGTCAAAGTTTTGGCCATAATTTTCGAGTGCTTTTACGAGCTCGTCCGGTGTCTGTTTTGAAATCCGGGGCCGGATCCATATTCAGCACGACGAGGCGGAGCTCCAGCAATTTTGAAAAAAAATTTTCGACACCGTGGCGGCCGGTGGTGGCCAGTCAAAGTTTTGGCCATAATTTTGGATTTCAAAACGGACACCGAACGAGCCCGTAAAAGCACCCGGGAACACCATAACTATGGTGCACCCGGGTGCATTTGATCAATAGCACTAATCAAGAATGCTGCAATCCTCAATTGCTCTAATAATAACTGATTAAATATCATCAAGAATGTTCAAGTACACCCAGGTGCTCCGTAGTCACAAAGCTCCCGATGCGTTTTCTGACTCCATATGATCTCCATTTTGAAATTCAAGGTCAGATCTATAATTAGCAATACTGGCCAAAACTTTGACCGATGGTCACGATATCGTCGGAAAATTTTTCAAATTATTAGGGTTCTCCATTGCCGTGCTAATTATAAATTTGGCCTCGAATTTCAAAATGAAGATCGTATGGAGCCAAAAAAACTCCCCGAGAGCTCCGTAACTACGGAGCACCCGGGTGCACTTAAACATTCTTGTAAATATCATATATGAAAACTGCCAAAAAAAAAATTGGAGAAAGTAGTTTTAAAGACATTACAAATCTTGGAAATGTCAAAACCTCAATGGAGATAATGTTTTTTCTAAGCCTAGATGAATTTGGGTTATCAAAACCCATTGTAAATTGTGACAAAGCATTGAGTTTGATTCGACTTGTCATTTTCTTTCCAAATACGTATTATAATAGCAACTATCAACTGGAATACCAAGTATGCAAATTATGTTTCTTTTTTGTATTATATAAGCTCTGATTTTTGTAAGTATTTAACATGTGCTGTGATCCTTATGTTTGGCACCTAAAATATTATATTGCAATAATGTTAACCTCTCCCTCTCTCTCTCTATATAAAATTTAAAATTATCATTCAATTGATAATTTTTATATTATTTTTAACCACAGGTCAAATAATTTTTCCTTCAAAAATATCTCTCTCTATATATATAATTTAAAATTATCATTCATGATGGGGTCGAAATTACCTATAAGTCACAGAGACAAAATTAATTTCGATAATAAATGAGAAAATTTGAAGAACAATTAAATAAAACAAATCAAAGACTCCCTGTTGATTTGTTCAATCGAGATGTGTGTGTGATAACAAAATTCGGCTCAGATAAACTTGATCACACTATCACAAGAGCGTCTCCACGAAACACACAGATTTCAGATTAATGGAGTTCACAAAGAAAACCAAGAACAAGGAGAGGAGGGAAGAAAGCCACGTTTATATCTCACACTCCCATGAATGAAAGAAGACTTATGGTATTTAAAAACTAAATAGGATGAGTTAGGTAGAGTATTTTGAATAGGCTTAAAAATCTCAACAGAGTATCTTAAGTTCTTAACAGATGGATAGATCAAAATGATTGAGAAGTGAATTTCAAATTAAAACTCACGTGTTTCTATTTAGTCTAAACATTTTAGTGCCAAGCCCAAATATTGAGCACTAAGCCCAAAGGGTTGATTTCCTAAAAAATGTCCGACCAAAAATATTGGGCCATCTCAATTGTGATTGTGAGATCTTTTATTACTTCAATCCTCGGCAAAGCCTATGCATGTTACGGGCATGTTTATCATCATTGCCTTTATTATATTTATTTGGTATCACAAAAATACCCAACAATTCAATCGATCATTTTTATATTATTTTTAACCACATGTCTAATCATTTTTCCTTCAAAGATAACTATCAAACATATCATTGATACGAGTGAGAATACAAAAATACAGTTACGATATAAAATTCGTTTTAAATTAAAAGAAAGCTAAACCAAACATGGGCTAAATTTTATTGCGTAAATGGGGATTCAATGGTTAAATGACACAATGTTAATATCGCCAATGCTCAGTTGCCCTCATGTTGGCAACTTATGTTGCCAATATGTGTGACGTGGCACCCTGTGAATGCGCCACGTTATCGGACCAATTTTTTTTTTAATCTATGTCAAGTGAGATGAATAAGACATAACTGCCCCCTGATGGTGGGGGATTCGTGCGGGCCCCATATTTTTTTCCCCCAAAAAATCGGGGTTGGCAACGGAACATTACTAATGTTAATATTATCTCCGACTGTATGGAGGACTAATCTGGAAAGAAAAAAAAAAGTTACCTCTGTTGCCGCCTTCCATGATACCGTTCGCCCTCTCACTTTCACAAAGAAATAAAAAATAAAAATGAAAGACCAATTATTAATCTTTTTCTTCTTGTTCTACGAAAACTATCATATTATTGTAGGTCAATTTTTTGTACTACTTGTTCTCCTATTTTTCTAAAAATTATAGATTTTGTATCTAATTCCACTATTGGATTCTCACTTCCCTTATCTTTATCCATTAATTTGTTTATAAGTAAGGTTATTGTCCATTTCTTGCCAAAAATATATCATGAGACCGAATTTCACCAACTTCTTGTGATTGTCTTACTGACTTTTCGTTGCAAATGGGAAAATATCAAATGTAAGCCCGTGTTCTATATGTTTTCTATTTTGATAATCAACAATCAAATTTGTTTTAGGGTTTTGTGTTTTGAGTGGTTTTTTAAGAAAATTGAAAACACATTTAGTTTTTATCTTGAAAAACTATGACACTCTCCATACCTCTCTACCCAAACTGGTTTGCTGGTCAATCGGCGAATCAATAACCGGTTGGTGGTCAGGAATTCACCAAATGGCGGAGATTGGTGGTTCTGGTGGTTGTTGATAGGCGTTAATACACATGCGCCAATTACATCGCAAGCGCACGGACTGTTTAAGTAGTAAAATTTTGGACTTAAAAGTCCAAATATCGTTCCCTCAATGACTGAAGTGATTTTACAATAAATAGTTGCGTAATATAATACATATATATAGATAAACACATTATGAGACTGGAAATTGTTTGATTATAAACTTAAAAACTTTAAAGCATGCGATCAAAGAAAGTCAATGCAAGTAACACGGTAATAACTTAAGAGAAGAAAGAAAGTTGAGATTACCAGTTTCGTTTGATCATTATGTAATTAATATTCGGCTAATTCTCACATGAGTTGCTTGTCGTTAATGTTAGACCCGATTTTCTTTAAATAGGTGATTCCTCTCTCGAATGTCAAATCACATCTTTTCGATCAATGCAACCTACTATATTTATATGTCGATCGAAGATTGATCCAAAGTATAAAATTTTGTGAAAGTACTCAAATGATCATCCAAGATGAGCGGTATATCTCTATCATCATCAAGAACTTTGAGTGAAAAACCATTTAGTTTAAGTTAAACATTCTTTTCTCAATACCTATTTAACTCACAAATATAACACTTATTGGCCAAATAAGTGAAGAGTAACAAAATCAATGGAATACACACACAACTGCAAGCAACTCAATGATTCAAACTAGCTTCATACCAATAACATGGTCAAACTTCACCAACAACCCCAACTTAAAAACTTTACCCCATAAGAAAAAGTGAAGAAATCATAAAAATAAAAATATTCATTATAATATAAAATTCAAAGATTAATTACAAGAAAGATGATAGAGAGACTCCCCAAGTCATAGACTTTGAGCAAATCACCTTCATATTCATCAATTAGAAGCAACTAAGTAAAATGACATAGCTTTCATCTTTTTCCCGTTTTTCTTGAGAGCAACACAAGATTAGCAAAAGATGGATAATAAGCCCTAAATATCTAACTTAAAAGAAGCCAAAAACTGCCCAAAAAGCTCCAAGGTTATAGGAGAAAAAAGGGAGAATTTAAATGAAACAGTAAAAATAGCCCAACTCGCAGTTTCTGATCCTGATAAAAATACGGCTATAAGTCCTATATGATGGCCATAAAAATTTATTGTAAGGTCGTATTTTTCATTTTCATATTTTTTGCAAATTCCTTAGCTTGATCATGTACGGCCATATCCCATTGATTACAGTCGTAAGTACCCAATGTACGGTCGTATTTCATAATTTACGGCCGTATGAAACTCTCTGCATAAAATTGGTACTTCGGTGTTTAAGTTATGACTGTATGACTTCAGTATACGACCGGAATTATATTTTACGGCCGTATTATTTAATTGTACGGTCGTATATCTGCCCTGCGTCCATTTTCTTCAACTTTAAGCTTCCGGCTTATCTTTTGCTTATTTTCCTTGTTTTCTTTCTAGTTCCACCTTATTAACCTATATGGGTCAAACAAATGAAATATGAGGAGAGATATGCTTGTTTTGTCTATTTCCAGACTATTAAACGCACCCGCAAAGTGTGTTAAAACATACCTATCAGTCGCAAAACTCAATGCGACCACCTTTTGTAGATTCCGATGACCTGACCATGATCAAATTTATAGGGTGATAGGGATTGATTTTTAATAATTTTTAAAGGTTTTTAATATAAAAGATGAGAGAGAATGAGTGGAGTTGAATGGTGGAGATTTGTGGATGTGATGTGATATGTGGATGTGATTAATTTATGATAAAGAAATAATGAATAAAAAATAGTAAAAAACTTTAAAAATGATTCCCTATCATGCTTTTAGTGGTTTATATTTTCCTAGTGGTTGTGCTGGTGGTTAGCAGTGCTCGAAGGCTGAAGTGTGCAACAAGTTAAAATTAAAAGTTAATTGTAACTCATGTAAAAATACGCATTTTTCTTGTCTTCGATAGAAAATGCCCAAAACATCAAAATGGCATTTTGAGTTTTCTTTACATTTTTTTTTGGAAAATGCATTTCCAAAAAGTCATTAAGGATGCATCACTAATGATCTCTTGCCAACATATGGCACATTATGATGCCAATTTTGTCCGCGTGTTACCCTCCCCTTAAATTGAGGGAGCCCGCACCAATCTTGATCAATACCCACGCTTCACATGACATGTTGATACCTTACAATGCTAACATGTTGGCATTAGAATGTGAGCAAATAATGCATTTTTAGTGTTTTGAAAACTGAAAATAGAAAATAATTCATAAACAGTGAAGGGAACGCAACTCAAGCTTGCATTCCCAATTTTACAATAATCCCACATTCCATTCCGTTTCCAGAAGTAACGCATCAATCTCCTATCTCAACCAATTAAGTTTTTTTTGTTACAAATTCTACAACTGTAATGCTTACACAATTATAATGATAAGGAGTAGTGTACTAATACTAATATGTCTACATAATTGACCTAATAATGATCACAATTGTGTGCAATTTTTTTGACCTAGGGGAGGGGGTAGGATTCGAACCCGGGACGGAGGCTTGGAACCTAGGTTTGTTTTCAGATATTTCAGAAGCTTTCATTTTATACAAAATAAAAAAAAACCTTATTCCTTTCATTTTATACAAAAATAAAAAATAAAAAAATCATCAATATTCTCCTTAATTACTGACCGAATATGGCTTTTTTATGAGTTTGAGAAAAAAAAATTTGCATCTGTCTTCACATAATTTCATTTCAACTCTTTCCTTGAAATTCACCGTAAACTTCATTAAATTCAACCGTTTTCAAGCAAATTATCTCATTTCGAGCACATTAGTATAGTTATTAAAATACAAATTTCTCCTACTTTTTAAAATTCAAAATTGGTCAAATAAATCACATCCAAATATCTCGCAGGATCTATTTGTACTATTAAATCTCCACAATTCAATTCCAATAAATTCTCTCTCTTCCTACTAATAAAAATGCATTATAATTTATACGCTAACACCATCGAATCATCTACTATTTATGCAATGTAATTCATTTTCTTCCTCTACGATTCAACTTAATCCTCTAACTAATTTTGCCGCATACAAGCACTTGTATTAATTTTACAAAAATAAAAAATAAAATATCCCAATCGAATGAAGGTTTCTCCCCTACTGACCCCAAAAAAACTGATACACATCATGTATGTCAGTTATTCCGTTTTCACCCCTATTTCTTCTACTTTTTTTCCTTTCTTTCTTTCTTTCTTCTTCTTCTCTATTCCTTGCATTTGCTCTTTAAAATTGCCACAACCCTTCCGTCGGAACCACTGCTACAACGTCGGTATACTAGTTTTTATGGTCGCATTGCAACGCACAAAGAGATGGATACCGATTATAAAGTGGTTTTATCTCCTATACATACAAAAAGAATAGAATGATGTTCATCCATCTTCATACCATTATCTTCTTGTTCAAGAATTGCTGAAACAAATTTTTTGTTCCAGCAATGACATGTAAGCCATGTAGAGCCGTATGACATTTTTTGCCCACATAGTGGACATGTCAGCACTGAAATATTAAACACGTTCCAACATTGGGAATTAAACAAACTCATATCTTCTTAAATTGTTCTTCTCAAATTCTCAAGTCGGTTTCCACCGTTAAGAGCATGATTAATGTTCCCCCCTCTTCAACTATACTTCAATACAGGAAGTTTATAAAACCAACGATGTTTTTATAATTGGTTTTATAATTAAGGAACTATCAGATCATTTTGACAAGTCATCCGACATCTGTTTTGAAATTCGAGATTAGATTTGGAATCAGCACGATGAGATGGAGCTCCAATAATTTTGATAATTTTCCTGCGACACCGTGATAGTCGGTCAAAGTTTTAGCAATCATTTTGGCTTAAAATGATTGCCAAAACTTTGATTGGCCGCCACGGATTATAAAACCATCGTTGGTTTTATAAACTTCCTACAAGTACACAATATTTCTAAAACCATCGGGTGGTTTTTAAGTATGGTACCATCGGGCCATTTTGACGGTCCATCCGATATTCGTTTTGAAATTCAGGATCAGATCTGAAATCAGTACTGCGAGATGTAGCTCTAATAATTTTGAAAATTTTTCGACGATATCGTGGTGGCTCAGATGGCTGATTAAAATTTTGGCAATCAATTTATGCCAAAATGATTGCTAAAACTTTGACTGGCCGCCACGGTCCGCCACGATGTCGCCGGAAAATTTTTAAAATTATTGGAATTACGTCTTGTCGTGCTAATTCCAAATTTGATCCCGAATTTCAAAGCGAAAATCAAATGAACTGCCAAAATGATTGAATGGTACCATACTTACAAACCAGTCGATGATTTTAGAAACATTTTGTACATGAATAATATTATTAGAGGGGTTTTTTGTGGAAAAACCCGTACGTCTTTGGGTTGAAAAAGGTAAAACTTATTCAAAGATTTGCCCCCCTGTTCAACTTTGATAATTTGTCAAGGTTAAATTCCCCACTCATCACCTGTATAACAGCGGGAGCCCAAATTGTGTCATCTCCATGTGCCTCCCCTACAGTCCGAATGGCGGCTTCACCATTGGTGAATTTATCATGCACAAAAGAAGACATTAGTGTAAAAGTACGCCCCCGTTTTCAAGCTTTACTGGATAAAAACTTCCCCGAATTGCATTTTACGCTTCAGATAAATCCGCATATGGTTGCCCAAAGCATTGATTGCGATAACTCGAAAATTCCGCTTCCAATGAGGCCACCCATAACAAAATTTTACTCTCGGCGCCGGAAAAGATCAGAGGAAATTGGTATAGATGAGAAGTTTGAGGGTGACGAGGAGCAAGAAGGCTTGGGGAATGGTTTGAGGAAGGAGAAGAAGAGGAGGAGGAGGGGAAGCACCGAATTAACCAAATTGGGGGTTGTTTGTAATGTAATTAGTAATTTAGACGATCACCTTAGGTTACAAATATTGGAAAATAATTTTGTTAGAGTAAATAGGAACTGCAGCAGTAAAGTTGATTACAGTGACAGCATTAGGAAGCCTAGAAGAGGCCATTCTTTTGAAAATGGGCTGAAGAATTCGGAGGTTTCAGCCAAGAAATGGGCTAGGCATGTCTTACCTTCTATTTTTCATTGCAAGATGCCTTTGTTATTTTGATTACCTCACTGAATTTTGTTTTCCGTGGATGCAGTTTGAGGTTTGAAGGTACGGATCCAAAGAAACTTATAGGGTTACAATGCAAGGTGAGAAATTTATTCATCTTGATTACAGGCACTCCCATGCTTGTTACATTTAGGTGCATCTCTATGCTTGTTCTTATTCATATAAATGATCTATTCTAATCAATGAGTGTATAGTGGCATATAAAGATGAATGGCGTTTTGCATTGGATTGGATGAATTTTCTGTTTGTATATAGAAGTGTACAACTGCGTTGTGCGTATTGAGGAGGGAGTATATATATTGGCATAAATTCTAGTCTTTTATGTTTTAATCATTGCTAATGTAATTTGAGGGTCAATGGCAACAGGTTTACTGGCCACTTGAGGTAGAGTGGTATTGTGGTCGTATAGCTGACTACTGTTCCGAGACCGGGTGCCACCATGTAACTCTCTCTTTATCTTTCGCATATACAAATTGCATTTCTTTGTTTCGACAGTAATAGTATGTTGGCAATACATGGAGTGAGATGCAGGTTGAGTATGAGGATGGAGATGTGGAGGATTTGATACTAGCCAAGGAAAGAATAAAGTTCTATGTATCTGTTGAGGAGATGCAAAGTTTGCAGTTAAAGTGCATTGACAAAACCTTAGAAGTTGATGGAATTGGCGTGAATGAGATGGTGGCATTGGCTGCAAGTTTGGATGAGTGCCAAGACCTTGAGCCTGGAGATATAATTTGGGCAAAACTTTCTGGTACCCCTTAATGATTTTAATTTTACCTTTGAATATATACCACTGGTGCCTCATGTGGACTATGGTTTTTTATTATATTGGTAGACACAGTTGCATTGCAAGATTTGTATACTTTGAAATCTACCGGACACTTCGACCTCAGCATGGTTTTCACTGTTTGTATCTCTACATAAAGAAATCGTGATGAGAAGATAATTGGCTATCATCCATCATTCGACCATAAGAAGACATGTAGTTATGTTCTGTATATATTATTCTGTTACTAATAAACCACATATCTTAATTCTAATGCTCATCGTATGAGATTGTGAGACGTGATTAGATCACTCAAGAGTCAGGGGAGATGGATCAGATGGCTAAAAGTGGCCATAAATTTGTGGAAGAAAGATATGCAAACATGATTTTGTGTCTAATAATCATGTAAAAAGGATAGTTGCCGCCTGACATCAACTATAAACATCTTACCAAGGTACCTGAATAATAGAAAAGAAAAACCCTGACTTGTTTTGCCTCCTATCACTTCAATTTGAAATATGAAAATTGTAGAAACAATATTGATAAAAGGACATTGATTTAGTAGCTGGTAGCCTGGTCCAGCTGAGAAACTTCCTGATGTAGTAATAATTAGAGTCTGACATGTAAACTTGCTCTTACTTTTTATCTACACCTAGAATAAATGTTTATGTGATTACAAGCTTATATTATAAACTCAGATTCATAACCAAAAAAGGTTAGGTTGGATGTCTAGAACATTGGAGGGTGAATGAAAACTGGCCAATTCTAATAACTGAATATAATTTTCTTCCAATCAATATTCAATTAGAAAATGAACACTAAAGGCGTGCCTGGAGAAAAAATTTATTAACCCAATAATCAATGATTTAGCTTTAGCCTTAGTATCTTACTCCATGACTGGTTATTTCTACAACATTGCAGCATAAATGAAACGGATCAATACAAACAACCAAAGATAGTTTTCTTACTAAATTCAATTAGAAAAATGAAGGAAAAACACATGCTTTAAGACAAAACTTATTAATCCACTAATTAATGATTCAATCCTAGGCTCATTATCTTACTTCATTGATTCAGGTTCTTAAAATTTTATAAATATCTCTAGTTGTGCTAAAAAGTTCTCTGCGAATCAATATCTTGTTAATTAGCCTTGTCTGATTGCCCTAAGTAAAAATAAATATATGAATTCTAGAAAGAGAATTGTTTTTATTTTTATTATTATTATTATTATTATTATTATTATTATTTTTTTTTAAATCTAATTAGTAGTGTGTTCAGGTAAATTTTTTTGGCTAAAAACTAACCTTTTAAGTTGAAGAGTGGTGAGACCATGATATGTAGGGATTATAATGAGTGGTGATGTGAAATTTGTGGTTGATATTGATGCTTAACTTTGATTAGTAGTAAAAGTTAATGGTTAGGTAGAAACAAGTTAAAACGAGCAAAGGCTCAATTTCTATTACTAAGCAGTAACCATTGTACTCTAGAAAATTAATATTCAACTCCGGGGCTCTGGAATTGCTTAGCTACCAAATTAGAAAGAACAAAAGAAAACGTGAACATTTTAAGTTCCACTTTTGCATGTGACCTAACTTTTTACTTATAATCAAGGGTGCAAAACGTTTTTCAAATATTTTGAAGGTTAGGAAGAGAGCTTTTCTTTGACTCGAACGAGTTTCATTTGCTAGAACCGTTAATTATTAAACTTCCTTGAGATCGTTCTATCTGAAAATACTATTCTCTTGCAGGAAGGCACAATACATTGCTTTGCTAAAATTGTATAAGAAAAAACCCTACCCCATTCCTATGCAAACCAACTAGAATATGATATCTACCAGATAATAAAGAATCATAATTTTATGGGGAAAAGTATGGTATCATATAATTAGTTTTGTATTGAGGTAGAAATGGAAGCTACTGGGGCTATCACATGCTAATTTATTTCACTATTTACATGAAATGGAAATCTAGTTGGCATAACGTGCTTTGAAGATGCGGATCGCATATGGAATTTTCTTTTCATCCAAATTTATGTAATTGTTGCATACATTGACATTACAGACCATTATTACCTTCATTTTATAGTCTTCATATGATTTTGTGTCTATAGATCTGACTTTTCGCCGCCTTGTTCCATTGTTTAAACTAAGTAGAACATAACTGACGCCTGGGGTGTAACTGACAAACAATCTTTGCTATGTGGTATTTTCTTGATGTTTCTTTTGAATAACCTTGTCAAGGGAACTTCTATTTTGGAGCTTCTTCTATATTGAGGACCTATGCTATATTTGTGGTTAAATTATAAATATCCTATGCTATATTTGTGGTTAAATTATAAATATCCTCATGTGTCGTCCGGATAAGGTTCCCATCACGGGCAAGCGCCTTTGTCAAGCTTTTTGTGAATGGACTATATTGTCTGCTTGCAGGACATCCTATGTGGCCAGCAATTATTTTAGATGACTCTATTGTGGGTGAACGCAAAGGTCTAAACCGAATTTCTGGTGAAGCATCTGTCCTTGTGCAATTTTTTGGTACCCATGATTTTGCGAGGTACAATGGTTTCTTAAAACTCCGAGGAACTTATTTTAATATATACTGTGAAGAATATTTTACTAAACATAATCAGGATGGTAGTATTGTTTGCAATAAATATTTGATTCATGTCCAGGGTTGCAAGAAAACAAGCAATTTCATTCCTTAAAGGACTTCTTTCTTCCTGTCATCAGAAATGCAAGAAACAAAATTTTGTTCGAAGCCTGGAGGAAGCAAAAATGTGAGTCCTGTTTCTTTGAATTCCTCAAAAACTTTTAGACTAAAAATCTCTCAATTACGTGTAAGATTTGAATATGTCCTGTAGACAATATTGCCCTGTTGAAACCACTTAGCAGTACCAGATAAGTTTCTAAATGTAATGTGTATTAACTTTGTGTTTGGAAAATAGTAATCTGGAGAAGAACATAGAAAGCACAGTGAGGTCCCAAGACCTTTCGGAGCTTAAGTTAGGCACAAATGAGGTGCTTTCTCCGTTGACATGAACCATATATAAATAAAAAGCTATATGCATCATATATCCAGAAGCTTTAGAAACTCTAAGGTAAACTATAGCAAACATCAGTTAATTTTACAATGATTCGAACGAGATAAGAATTGAAGTAATGTGTGCATTTCAGCAGCTAATTCATTCTCATAGATAAAACGAGAATATTGGTCACTGAAGTACGATTCAGATCTTCCAAATTTGTGATAGAATGTGTTTTCCCCACTGTTTAGGCATGCATATTAGCTTAAAATGGTTTCCTTTTTTTTTGGTACCTTTTCTTTTCCAGGATTTGCACATGTTTTATTTTCAGCTTAAAGAAAGGAAGGAAATACATTTAATAACATCTAAAATACCTCATGGTTAAAGATGATAAAATATTAAGAAATATAGTTACCACCAAGAAGAATCAAGCATACATTTATGAGATAAAGGGCTGATCATTCTATGAAATCCAGCAAAGAGATGCACAGTTCCGCGGGGGGGGGGGGGGGGGGGGGAAAGGATAACATCTCTAAGCAGAAGTAGACTTGATATTCATATTGCCAATGCTTACAGAGACTAACAAGATGGGGTGTAAATAGTCAAGTCGTGGAACACCCTTCAAGCATACGCATTCCAGAAGCATTTTCTAATATCTTCAAGATCAAATTAAGTGATTTGACCTACTATTTTCAAGATTAAATTAATCAAAAGAACTGAATCTAAGTGATAAATTTAAGCATGTTTATCAGAAGTATATGAAAACCTCTAGAAATTTTCCTACAAAAAGAAACGTCTGGGAATCTTTACTATTCTTTAGTACAATAGCTAGCATAACCTTTGTTAAAATGCTAAGATATTAGGAATTTAATTCCCCCTTTTCCCAAGTTGACAACTTTTAGCTGAGACTTTATTCAAAGACTAAGGGTTTGTTCTTTACACCAACTTTAGTGAAAATGTAGATTTACTCGAACATGTTAGATATGTGGTTGAAAATTGGAGAAAATTTATTAAAAAATATAAAGTAATTGTATGAGTGGTTGAAAATGATGAGAGAGAAAAAGTTAGTGGAAGTTAGTAAAAAGTTATTGTGTAAAGAACAAGCCCTAAGATTTTTTAAACATTGTAAACAGAACGGTTCACAAAATTGAAGATACCACTAAGGCACCCAAATTACGGAGAGTTGTTTCCTGCTTATATCTTGATTAGCAGTTTCATAATTTTTCAGTTGGCCTCATTTTTGAAGTCTATTTGAAAGTGTTATGGAGACTACTTTAGGTCATCTTTACCATTCAATCAATTAATTGGATATTTTATTTCACCCTGTTCTGTATAACCTGAATTCTTCTCCTAACCTTGCTTTTTGATCTATGAGTGTGTAGTTATACTTTCCAAAGGGGTATGTGTTCTGATATATTATTTTACTGTAGTCAGCACAAATTGCTTGTGTCTTCAGATTTTTAGTTGTAGTCAGTTACTGTATATAGTTAATGTGTGTGCTTGGTTTTGTATACATTTTATACATTCAATTAGAGGA
Organism: Jasminum sambac; assembly: GCA_018223645.1. NCBI lineage: Eukaryota > Viridiplantae > Streptophyta > Magnoliopsida > Lamiales > Oleaceae > Jasminum > Jasminum sambac. Next base: position 34,931,205 of record CP073652.1, read on the forward strand.
ATTTGTAGCTGGTAAGTTCAGTTTAAAATTGTATGTCTTATTATTGGCATTCACGTGTTGATGGACTAAATGAAGATCGAATTTTTGTCGTGAAGCTAATAGAAGTACAATGCATTTGATCAGGTATCTTAGTGACCATAAGCTTCCAAAAAGAATGTGGCGGCTACAGAATGGTGTTGAAGCTGATAACTCTGATCATGAAGTAGGAGAGGACGAAGGTGGTGCTGAATTGGGTCCTGAAGACTTGATGGGTGTCAGACGGAGAAAACTCGAAGACCTCAAAAGCTGTCCTTTTGAAGATGGGGATTTGCAAATAATAAGCCTCGGTAACTCTCGATTCTATCAATGCTACACACTTAATTGATGAAATATAACTCTGCTGGGGTGTTCCCTTATCTTGCATAAGATGTGCTAGTTGTCTCTTTTTCCATTTTATTATGTCAGAACCTATTGTTCCTACCTTCGCCTCAGTCCTTTTCAGATTTCACATTAACGAGGACCTGCAGTTAGCTGTGGCTGGCTTGTGCCAAAACCATTGATCCTTGCCGATCTACACTTGCTTGTTTAGGGTACTGTGTCATTAGCAGATTTGATAGCAGTAGACAAGAAATTAAGAGATTGTTTCTAACAACTTTTGGATCCTTGTTAACTGTGGCTGGCTGGTACTGAAACCATTGATCTATACCGACCTGCAGTTACTTGTTTAGGGTAGTATGTCATTAGCAGATTCGAGAGCAGTAGGCAAGAAATTAAGAGGTTGCTTGTAACAACTTTCTCCAAAAATCATTTTTCTCGACCATTGTGTTCAACCACTCACTTATGTCTATCTGACAATATATGTGTGTGTGTGTGTGTGTGTATATGTATATATTTTAAAACTTATTTTTATTTTTCAACAACACATTTAAAAATCATTTTCTCCGAAATTGCTCCCAGACATGCTCTGAAATTCACGTAGATGCATACTTGGGTAATGTTTTTTCTAATTATATTTCCAAATCAGAAATTTAAAATGGTCATTTTTCCATTGGATTGATAAGTTTCTCCATAATACCAGTTCTAATGTTATTTCATGCAGGAAAGATTGTCAAAGACTCGGATAATTTCCAAAAGGATAAGATAATATGGCCCGAAGGATATACTGCCGTGAGGAAGTTTCCTTCAATAGCAGGTAAATAGTTATTCGGATTATCCAAAATTTACCGTTCTATGTCTTAAACCTGATTTAACTTTTTGACTCTCGGACTTCAGATCCAAGAGTCTGTAGCTTATATAAGATGGAAGTAGTGAGAGATGTTAACTTGACGAACAAACCTCTATTTAGAGTTACATCGGACAAAGGAGACAAGGTAACACATAGTGCTATGATGTCAACTGAAAAACATTTATTTGTTACAACGATTTCCTTGAAAATTTCTTATACTTCTGGTGTTGTTCACACATTTTGTTTTCCCTTATCTTTTGCTCTTCGTTTTTGTCTTCCCTTTTCGTCTTTGTATGTCTGTTTCATTTTATGTCTGCTACTCATCCTCTGAAGTTTTACTTCCTCTTTTCCCCCTTTTCATTAGAATAGCATGTATTTAAAGAAAATACTTTTTAACTGTCTTCTGCAGTGCTATGACTGTTTCTTGAAGTCATAATTTTATCATAAAAAACCTCTTCCTACAATTTTTCTTTATCCTGAAACTGTATGAGTGTTTTTTAGTCTCATTTGTTTTTTGTTGTTTCCCTGGCACTTGTTTTTGCTGTTGGATTCTGCAATCCTCACAAGCTTTACATCTTCTAAATTTAGCTTTACATTTTCAGTTCATCATGTTTCTTTACAGTTCAAGGGATCCAGTCCCTCTGCTTGCTGGAATAAAATATATGAAAGTATTCGGAAGATGCAAACTAGAAGTCCTGATTATGAAGCTCAATTTGAATCTGGACAGAGGTTTGAATCTGGTTCTGATATGTTTGGTTTTACGCACCCTGAGGTTTCAAAACTCATAAAGGTTTGTCACTGTAATCAGTTCTTAAACCTTTTCAAGTGATTTATTTGTCTTAATTGTTAGTGTGCTCAATCCTATTGCATGACCTAGGATACAATTTATAACTAAAATTTACTGTTATGATTTGGTTGAAGTCAAACTTCAATTTCAAACACATTCAAATTTACGACTTATCATTACCATATACATCATGGTCCCAACTATTCAAACTCTTTGTAGTAACATAAAAGTTTAATTGCTAAATTGATTATACTTGATAACCATTTGTTCTGAATTTCATGTTGGAATTTTTGTTTTCCGAGACTATTCCTTCATATATTTCAGGGTAACAAGTGTTCTTTGTAATCTGTCTGGTCTGATATCTCCCCTTGGACTATGAATTCTTTGGCATTTACAGGAATTATCAAATCCCAGACATTCGCTAAAATCCTCCCAGTTGGCATCTAGAATGTACAAAGACCTTCCTGTTGGTTACAGTCCTGTTCATGTTGAATGGAACGACCTTGACAAGTGCAATGTTTGCCATATGGATGAGGTGAAAATGTTTTCCAGGAACACTAAGTTTGTTCCTTCCAAGTTCAATTCTTTAGCAGTAGTTGGCTCTTTGTAGTTAAAATACCAAGAAATGCATTGAACAGTAGGGGTTTCTCCCTTCCCTTATATTTTACAAAGATGAAAGATGTATATTGCCTTCATAGCCAACTTAAATCCAGAAAGGTTAAAGGGTTAGCATCTATTGATATATATTCTGTTGTTTCAGGAGTATGATGACAATTTGTTTCTGCAGTGTGACAAATGCAGAATGATGGTGAATCTTCTCTTTTCTTATTTTATTTATTTATTTTTTGGAACTGAAAAGGTACTCTTCTCTCATCGTTTAACCTTTTCAGCTATGTTGGTCAGGTTCATGCAAAATGCTACGGGGAACCACAGCCTATGGGTGGTATTCTTTGGTTATGCAATTTATGTCGCCCAGGGGCTCCTGAATTCCATCCGCCATGCTGTCTATGTCCTGTTTTAGGTACCTTAAGCCATTTCTATTTCACCTCTCTGGTTTTGTTTGATCATAGATTCGAAGCTTTAATAGTATTCAACTACTTGCTTAAATCTCTGTTTAGGAGGGGCCATGAAGCCTACCACCGATGGGCGTTGGGCTCACCTAGCTTGTGCAATATGGATACCAGGTGTTTTTCTGTATAAACGACATTAAATCTGATCATAAAATCTGCTTCATTTACTCATCTATTTTGTTGCAGAAACCTGCTTAGCTGATGTAAAAAAGATGGAGCCAATTGATGGGCTAAGTAGGATCCACAAGGTATCATGCTTTTGCAGTAGCACTTTACTGTTATCCATCTATGGCATTCTCATTGTAGGTTGTTCATTTAACTCTTCGACGTGCCTTATATTCTCTACTTCATTTATTTGCTCTGTAAACTGTATTAAAACGGAACTCAACATATTTCTCACAGTTGTCTCATAAATATAACGAAGTCATGTTATGCAACATATTACAATACATTAGGATCTTGTCGGCACAAATTTTTTTGAAAAATCATTCTCCAACATCATTTTTAACCAACAATTTCAATGATGTGGCAATTGTTTATATTTTTTCAGAAGTTTTTACTTCGCAACTGTAAATTCAAAAATATATTTTTTTTCCCTAAATTTCTCGCAAACAGTGACTAAAGCTGGAAGCTAATGTGTTTTCTAAATCCTCATCCATTTCCTTATTATTATTATTATTATTATTATTATTATTTATTTATTTATTTATTTTTTTATCAAGGACCGTTGGAAGCTAATGTGTAGCATCTGTGGCGTTTCTTATGGAGCTTGTATTCAGGTAAGTCTTTCACTGTTATTTATGCTTATGCTGTTAACATCACTTTTGTCATCTCTTAAATTGCAGCTCTGGGTCTCTGCATTTAGACCACAACTGTGCTACCACTATTCATTTAGATGATATACATGCATGATTTCTCCTTTTGTCTAGTAATATTCTAGACTAGTAGTTAATCAGACTGGTTCCATGAGAACTTTTCTAGCCCTTAGAGATTTAACAACTGACAGCTCAGCAATACGGTAATATACATAGTTCAAGAGTTAAGTATGCTATTCTGGTGTCCTATATATGTCAAATTTGTTGAAGATGATATTTAGTCATATAAATGTACCCTTTCTAACAACTTCTTGGATCAATTGGTTCAATATGGTATACCCACAGGTAAGAGCCTTAGGCTCAAGTCTCCTACCACTCATTTAAATAAAATTGTCACATGTTGGATTTGCATTGGAAAAAAGTAGATCCCGCCTACAGGAGAGGGGTGTCCCTACAGGAGAGGGGTCTGTTGAAGATGATGTGTAATGTATAACGATATAACGGTGGCTATATGCAATGAACTAAGATTTTATATCTCAAGTGGTTCAATAAAAAGTTGCTTTCTAAATTTGTGTAGTCTGTAAATCTGCACTAATTTAACTTATGTGCATGGTGGTTTCTGTTAAAGTTATGGAACCATCTGATCTAAAAGTTTAAGTTGATAGATCGATTCCAATTTAGATTATTTAATTACTATCTTCAACACGCTCCCTTACGTGGAGGCGGGATTTATTTTTTCCAAACAAAATCTAACACGTGCACAATTCATTTTAAATGGGTGGCGGTGAGATTCGAACTTAGGACCTCTGCCTGCTCTGATACTATGTTAAAATTATGGAACCATCTGATCTAAAAGCTTAAACTGATAGATCGGTTCCAATTTAGATTATTTAATTAGTATCCTCAATAGTTTCAATCCCTTCCTTCTCGATATCCTTAAACGATCAATGTGCCTGCTTATGTTCTGCTCCATATTATTGCTGAATCTTTATAGATGACACATCATTATTTATTTCCGTCTAGTTTTAAACTCTTGTTAGTTCTCATTTCATGGGATGGATGTGGGTGAAGAGACAATCAGGCAATTAGCTTGATAGAAATGGAGCAGTATAAATGCTTAGATTGCTGCACATGTACACTAGACCATTTGAGCTTGAGAACTTCCCAACCCATTTTTTCCCCTGTTAATATCATTTGCTACTGCATTCTGTAGTGCTCGAACAATAATTGTCGTGTAGCATATCATCCTCTCTGTGCTCGTGCTGCTGGGTTTTGTGTTGAGGTAATGCTCCTTCCCATTTTGTTCTATCCCTCTAAGAACCTGTTTTTCATACATACTCCTTTGATTTTTCGTCGGGCTTGTTTGATTTACATTAACTCAAATAAATTTGAATTTGGTTTCAGGTGTCTGGTTGAGAATTAGAGATAGAAAAAAGTGTAATCTAATTATCAAATCGATGAATAAGTGATTGAAAAGGATGAAAGGGAAAAAGTAAATTTAAGTTGGTGAAATTTAATGTGAATCAAACAAGCCCTTCTTTTTGCTGATATCGTTTATATCTTAGAGCTTGGTTGTTACAACTTCAAAACAAAAATGATTTTTGACCACTCTCATTTGATTGATCTGACAAATTTGTTATGCAACATTTCTTCACTTTTCAACCATGCACTCAAAAATCTTTATTTCTTTTTCTTTTCTTTCTTTTTATTTTTATTTTTTGGGTAAAAAATCTCTACCAAACATACACTTACTTTTCATACGTTGCTCGCATGATTTGTAGCCCGATGACGAGGATGCATTGCATTTGATTCCTTTTGACGAGGACGTGGAGAATCAATGCGTTCAACTACTTTCCTTCTGTAGGAGGCACAGACCTGCATCCAGTGAGTGTTTGAATACTGATGAGCGTATTCAACAAAACGGTTTTGCACATGCAGCTTACAGTCCCCCATCTAATCCTTCTGGTTGTGCTCGCACAGGTATGCTCTTATAGTTTATGTTCTTTCCTCATCATTATTTTGACAATGCTTGGGGCTGCCAGGTCAAAAATCAGATGTGAGATGTATATGAATAGGATATGAAAACATATCTTTGGATCTGTTCTACTTGTTCGTTTGACTCTGACTTGATTGGTGCTGGGGTATTTAATCTTGTCCTAGTTTGCTATATGTATACTACTCTACTATTACCTGTATATATAGATAGAAAGAAAATGTGGCAAAAATACAAAGCATAGAGAATTCGTTAGCAAGGGAAGTCAAATCTTTAGCCCTCCCAGTCATGCCAGTAGGAATATATTTCGCATTCTTAACGTATTGATGTAGGATATTCCTATTACATTCTCCATTTCCTGTTAGTTTCGGTTACTTTTCCTTTTTCTTTAAGATTTCTTTTTCCTTCACGAAGTTGGATTTTATTGGTAGAAATAGGAATATTTTCCTATATAAATAAAGGTATTGTTCGCATTGCCATTAAAATAAATTTATTGTCTACAAAGCTCTTTGAGTTTTACTTGTTTCAAGAAATTCAATTCACACTTCTGCACCAAAATTGAGATTAGGGCGGGGTTTTTCCTTGGCTGATGCCTGATGGCTTCCTATGTTTGTTGTGGTTTGGATACTGTCAATAATGATTGGAGGATTGCAAAATTACCAACCTTGTTCTTGAATCTACATTGAAGGATGGATTGGTTCAAGGATGCTGTTTAAAAAAATTTCTTTACTTTGGCTGCTGTAAGTGTTAGCTGCTTCAACGAGCCATAGACATGTCAACAAATGGCTAAAGATTTTGGCAGGTCCAATCTAGGTTGGAGTTCTCGGTTCTCACCACGCACGGGGCAAAAACATTTGAGATTTTTCTTCCAGATGGATCAATTTCCTCTTTTTCAACCTAACTTCCGGACGAGTTTCTTGAACTTGAAGTGTTGGAAGATGTTATTCTAATTAAGCTTTCTTGTAGTAGGAACTTTAAAAAAAAAAATTATTTTATTATTATTAGGACAGGGTTCCTGTTTTATCCTACTTTTCAGGTTCTAGTATCTTTCCTTTAATTTTATTTTCAGTTTTCCTTTTACTACTGGGCTAGTACGCTTTGATACTTGTTGTTCTTGTTATGGGTACTATATCATCTGCAATTTTTTTAGTTCATTCAACTTTATTGTTTCTTCAAAATATCAAATATGCTTCCGCACCATGCGTCTAGGATTCAACTAAACAAGGAAAGTGAAATTGTTTGCTATGGTAGGTGGGGATAGCAATAGAATGTGGTGCATTCTTGATTTTAGTTATAAGCCTGCTCTCCAATATCATTTCACTCTGCTTGGCAACTCAAAATTTATAAATTTTTTAAGTGGACACTAGGCCATATTTGATTGGAAGATGAGAGTGGAGTTTTTTCATGTAAATCAGCCTACAGAGCTCTAAGTTCAGATAATTTAAGTCCAGGGGAGAAGTGGGCTAAAGTCCTATGGGAGAGCCTAGTTCCATCTAGAATTAAGGTGTTTGGATGGCTCTTGATGATTGGTAAACTTAATGTACATGAAAACTTACAAAAGAGACAACCCTACATTAGTATGTCTCCCGGATGGTGTGTTTGTTGTAAAAGGAGTGGAGAAACTGTATCTCATCTCTTCTTGGAATGTACTATGACACAGAAATTGTGGACTAAGCTACTCTCTGAGTTTGGAGTCCAATGGTGTATGCCCCAAATAAGCAAACAGCTACTGGTATGCAAACTGGTGGGTGACAAGAGAATATCAAAGTTGTGGACTGCATCGGTTATTGCGGTGTTTTGGGCTGTGTGGTTAGAGAGAAATAGAAGAATTTTCGACGAAAGAGAAGAAACAATTGAAAGAATATGGGAGAAGATCAAGTTCTGGATAGCATCATGGGTCTACAACACCAAAGATTTTGAGGGGCTATCATTTCTAGATCTTAGTAGGGACTGGATTTCCTTCTTGTATTATAGACTTAGACAAAGTTTTCTGTAATAGGAGTCATTTTGTTGTAACTGTTAGGATCACTTCTATTGCTTTTATGTCTTATTTGTATTTGTACTCCATATTTTTTTAGTAATAAGATCGGTTTCTTTTTCAAAAAAAAAAAAAAAAAATTGGAAGATATTGAATCATTAATTGGAAATTGACGAAATAAAATGGGTAGGTGGAATATATTTTTCAAACTAGTTTATTATATTTTTAAACCATTTAGTCTAGTTTTCTGACTCTTTGATATTTTATGATTATATACAACCCCAGACATCTCTCCTTATTAACTCAATCAAGAAAATCAAAACACTTAGTGCAGAGTCTGAATAAATATTGTGTCAGGTTTAATCGAGAACAGGTTTTTCCTTTGGAGTCCAACTACCTGGCTGGTACTGGTAGGGGTAGAGGGAATTTCAAATAGAACGGTGAAATGCCTAGTGATCCATATGAACACCAGTGGCAAAAGCACTCTGTTGGGCCCGTGCTGGCACAGAGAGTCAAAAGCTAGGGGAGTGAATGGGATTAGATAACCAGTTGGCCAAATGATGGATGCTACCCACTGTGTGATCTGTGCAGTGCTGTAGCTAAACATGTTAAATATTCCCTATGCCAAGTGATAACCAACTTCAATGTTTAATTACCTGCTACCTCAAGTTAAAATTGGCAGCTGATGGGTGGATAATGATTGGGGTATTTTGGTACCTAAGTGACCAAGTTGAGGGCATTGGTGGAATGAAACATTTTCTTGGTTCTCCTATGTTGTTTAACTTGGGCATTTTAGATGCAAAAGAAATATGGCGATTTTCAAATTATAAACGATGTGATATTTTATTTTGTCTTTATACAGAGTTTTTGTTTTAGATTTTTTTTTTTTTTAATAAGAAACAGAACTTTTATTAATGATAAAAGCTAAAGAAATGTTACGACGAAAAGAGTGGATGAGCCTTCCACCCAGAAAAACAATAACCTCTAAAAGGATTACATGCCAAAGAAACAGAAACTCCTAACTGCTAGAGTTAATATCGTAAAGCGAACTGTAGGGGTCGAGTCAAAACAAGTAGCTATCCAGGTCGCTAAAAGTCCCCGCAGCTTTGGCCCATAGCCATACTCTGTAAGAGCACCTTTGGAGCAAGTTGTGCATCATATTGTGACCCATCGATCAATTGACAAGAAGCGCCTGTTTGTGGTAACAGCTTGGATGATATGGTATGAGAGAAATCAAGGTATGCACGGTGGTAGTTGGCATCCGGCACCTGTCGTTGCTGCTGCTGTCCTTGACTTCCTATCACAGCAGGCTGGTGACCAAGCTATTCCCAGTCCTAAGCCTACAGGGTGCACTAAGTGGAAGAAACCTACAGCTGGGTGTCAGAAGCTGAATGTCTGGTACCCATTTTGTGGTGGCCGCTGTAATCCGCGACGAACTAGGGGCAGCTGTGGGGTGCATGGCCAAATTGATGGAAGGATCTCCTCCTGTGGACCTTGCAGAAGGGACAGCATTGCTTGAGGGTCTTCGTTTTGTAAGGGATCATAATCTACGGTTGGCGGAGGTGGAAATGGATTGCCAGACATTGGTTCACAACTTGGACTCTTCTTCTACCCGCCATCCATTCATGTTCATCCTTGATGAGATTAGAGCATTGTTAGCTCACACGGGAAATGGCTCCTACAACCATATTTTCCGTGACGCAAATAAGGTTGCCCATTCCCTTGCTAGATACTCTCTCTCGATCGGTTTTGAATGTAACGTTGTGGATTGAGCTCAGCTCCGCTCTTTTTGAGCTCCGTTGTTCGATTTGATATGGAATAAGAGTGATTGTTCATTGTCAAAAAAAAAAAAAAAAAAAAAAAGCAAAAATCCTCCGATTCCTCTCTATCCAAATTACCCATGTTGTTGCCATAACAATCAGCTCTTGTTTTAGATATTGTAGGTTATGTACAAGATGTCAGTAATTGTTGCTCATGTATTCTGAGTACTACATGAATTCTATGTGCTACAAAGATTTCCCTGAGGTTAGAGGCCAGTTCTATGTCACAATTATTAGATGTTGTAGGTTCTTAGGTACTGTGTGTTGAGTTGTTAGAGAATGAAATGTCCATAAGGTGAACACAATGAAGATGAGGATGGATATGTATCATACTATATCTATCACATAAAGGAAGTTGTGCCAATAAATGGAGGTGATACTGATTGAGGATGGATATCCATTGTGCTATTATCTACAATAGAAAGGAAATATGTACTGATAAATTAAACAGTGATTGACGATATAATAAGGAAGTACAAGTAAGGTGATTGGGGCATGTACTCTGTGTAAGAGGGCTTCTGTTAACATGGAAAAATGAGGGTTGCTAAATAACAATTTGCATTAGATCTTCCAGGGGTTGTTCCCAAGTAGGACTGAGTGGTGAAAAGTGATATTTACAGCTGATACAAGTTATATTGGGGATGACTTAATTTATGAGCAATGGAGGATGAAATCTATTTCCATAACCATTGGAGGTTGTATGTGTAGTTTAGCTATTCAAGAGTTTCTTTCGTTTTCCAAGTGCGCTTTATTTTTTTAGATTTTCTTTGTGAGATTGCAAGCATGTTTCCGTCAAGTCTCCACTCTTTTGTTCTTTTATTTGTATTATATTCTTTGCTCTTCCATTCCTTCTTTTGTCATTGTGGACATCTGATTCCTTTTTCTTTGTTTGTGGATAGAGCCTTACAATCATTTCAAAAGGATAGGAAGAAAAGAAATCGAAGTTCATGCTTCTGCTTCAAAGCGCTTGTATGTGACAAACACACCGTACATGATTGGTGGATACGCTCCTCATATTTTCCTGCCGAACAGATCATACACTGTGGTTGCTGGCTATAAGTATTCAGTTGACCTTCAGAAGCGAGAATCCTCTCAATCTGATCCATCTAATAACTTCCATTTGATAGCTGAAAAATACGAGTACATGAAGCACACGCTTAAAAGGAGGCTGACATTTGGTAAAGAAAATCTTCTGCACATATCACTGTTTTTTCTTTGTTGCTTACTGGAGCAAGGTTCAGCACTTTATATTCCTTGACATTTTGTTTGTTCCTTTTGTCCGAGCACTGTCTAGATTCTCACCGTTACTCTTTCCCTAACAGACTGCAATTCAAAATAGACTAACATACACTTAGTTTAATAATAGTGGAATTACAATATTTGATGCTTCTGTGAGTGGATAAGTTGTATAGTTATGACTACACTTTATTGTTCCAATCATGTTTGGTTTAGTAGAAAAGAACATATATTTATTTCCATGCCATGCCCCCGTAGAAGTTTCTTTGTGAACTGCTCTTCTTTGCGTGCCATGATAATTAGCTACTTAACACCCATTTCTATGCCAAGATCATCAATGCCTCTTGTTGCGAGCTAGAACCAGAAGATTTCTAATTACTTAGCAGTCTTAACCTATCCATGGTTGTACTGTTTTCTTGTTTCAAACTCTCTCATTTTCAATGATTATGTCACATTCATCATATACTCATCAGCAATTATTATTCATGACTGAATTTATTTGCCCCGTCACCACAAAATTCACTCACTTTTCTCTCTTATGCACCATGAAAAAGTCATATTGCACTTCAATGTTTTAAATTAATAAGTAATTATGTTTTTACACGAAGAAAAGCTTGGGAGCCTTTTTACGGTATTGTCATTATTACTTTCATAAATCCAGATGCTAGTCAGATTTTCTACCCTTGTCCCAGTTCCTATTGAAGTACTTCGCTCACGTGTTTGTTCTGCAAATGCTTTTCTTGTGTCTTCACTTCTTATGGAAGTTTTTCATATTCTATTTGTTGTCATTCACCTACTAGGATTTTTTTGGCTCCAGGGAAGTCGGGTATCCATGGTTTTGGTGTCTTTGCTAAACAGCCACATAGAGCTGGAGATATGGTAAAATTATTGAGTGTCATATACCTTAAACTTCAAGATATAAATAGTTAAATAATTTAGTTTTATTGTACATTAGGTGATTGAGTATGCTGGTGAAATTATTAGACCTCCAGTAGCTGACCGAAGAGAACACTCGATTTACAATTCGCTAGTGGTAAGTGTTTTTCTATGTTTTCCTGGCCATGCTTCTGACTCATATTTTATCATGATGGCTGAAACGGTGGATAAGTAATAGATTTACATGCCTCATGATTCAAATAATATGCAAGTTTCCCCTGTTCCCAAAAAGGACAAGGTTGAAATGAAAATCCAAAATAAAAGATAACCAAGCTTCTTAATCTATGCATGTACTCTCTTTATGAGATATGTACCTATCTAGCCAGAAATGCTTTCATGTTTTATGTTATGCGCATGAATACTTTCACACAGTTGTATCATATGTATATGAACATGGTTCTATTGATTTTCTGGCAAAAATGACATTATTCAGTAGTATCCTACTATCTTTTATCCTTCTTGATATTTGCTCATTGCGCACGGTAAAAGGATGTTTAAACCAGTTATTAGTCTCCCTAAAAATTGCATGCATGCATGTGCAGTAGTTATCATGATATAATATGTGCACAGTTATGTTATATGTTATTATATGATGTGAACATCTATTTAATGCAGGGTGCTGGAACCTACATGTTCCGAGTGAATGACCGACGTGTTATTGACGCAACAAGGGCAGGGAGCATAGCACAGTTGATCAATCACTCATGTGAAGTATGTAGCATTAACAGCATTTTCCTTACTGCTTCTTGCTTCTTCTGAAACCACCTTTTTTGATTCACCTTGTCTCACGGCTTTACTCTGGCTTGCACACTTATGATAATTCTCTTTCGCCTCCTGGCTGATTGAGTTTTCGGTCTTGTTTGATTCAACTAAAACAAAAAATTGTTTCTCTCCATCATTTTCAACCATTCATTACATTGATTTAACAATTTTTTTATATTCTTTTAATACATTTGCTTTACTTCTCAACCACACTTCTAAAATTTATTTTTACAACAATCTCGATCAAACACACCCTTAATTTGTCTCCCAAAACATATATCAATCATTTGGAACTGTAGTTGTCTGGGGACTTCTCCATTTATACCTGTGAATCATATGCTGTCCATCATATAGGATTTATAACGGCTTATATGTGATACTATTTTCCAAATACTTTAGAAGAGTCTTTGGATATCTCAATTCTCGACCAGGTGGATCCTACATTTGGTCATTTAGAAGGCAACATTATCCAACTTTTCTGTGACACATGATGCATTAACAAAAAGAAAAAAAAAAAAAAAAGAAAAGAAAAAGATCATCATAGGTCACTATCATCCTTTTTCTCGTTTTTATTGTTTTTTTTGAGTTGAAATAGTGGACTGGGGTCATCAAATGCTATAACGATGAGCTGTAAGCAGTGGAATAAGAAGTTTGAAGGAAAGAATACCGTGGGAGATGAAAGCAATTGTGGAAATAACTGTATAATAATACTGTCCCACTTCTGTAAGAATGGAATAGGTGTTAGAATTCTGTTAGAATATGGTAGAATTCAGTTAGGCACAGCCATACCACCTGTTTTCTATCTGCTCCGTGGTTGTGCAGATTGTATTGCCTCTTTTGAAGATACAATTTCATCTTTTACAGTTCAATCACCATCTTGGTGCACTACCATGAAACGCCCTGTGTGCCATTGGTCATGACATGATCTTTTCTTTGACTGCCATGCTGTACTGCTGCTACACTTTCCACGTTGGTTTCTTACACATTCAATTTCTGCAGCCAAATTGCTATTCAAGAATGATAAGTGTAGACAGTGAAGAGCATATTGTCATATTTGCCAAAAGAGATATCAAACAGTGGGAGGAATTGACATATGATTACAGGTGTTCCACGGAATCATGTTACATTCTTCCGTTTTTCTTACATGAGCTAACTTGTGTTTTCTGCAATTCAGATTCTTTTCAATGGAAGAGAAACTTGCTTGTTACTGTGGCTCCCCAAGATGTAGAGGTGTTGTTAATGACATTGAGGCCGAGGAACGAGCGTCAAACTTGTATGTACCTCGTGGTGAATTGATAGAGTGGAGAGGTAAATGAGAAAGGTAAGCTAGTCTGCAAATGACTTTTTGTTAGTCCATATTATGGTTATCGTTGTTTCATGATATTCTTGTCTTCAATGATGTCGCAAACATATTTGTGACGACATGCTTGTTTTACATTGAACTAATAAGACCAAGTAATTAAAATCCATGAGCTCACTCTAGAGTCTAGACCGGCAATATGATTATAGTTTTCAATTTTTTGATTCTCCACTTCTTTCTGGATCAATTTGGGAGCACAGTGACATAAGATAATGATGACATAGTCACATTACTATCAACTAATTGAATATCTGTCAACCAATAATGCAAAGATGAACTATTGGAATAATATAGGTAAAGCTTGAGGGGTAGGGTTGACATGTAGATAAAAGAATTAAGCTTTCCAAAACATCTATAGGACTGAAATGCCTCGAGCTATGCCCAATCATCTGATTTAGTGTTTTGTTGATAGTTTATATGGATGACAATATATATGGGGTCAGTATTCTTCTTCCATGAAAGTATGTATGGTGAGAAAGCTTACTATTTACACCCCAAACAAGGCTCCATGGAATCTTACTGTAGCGCCCCGAGTTCCAACTACTCGGAATGCCACGTCATTTTTCTAACTAACTTTTGAAAATCAAGCAGCGGTAATAAATAGAATTTAATTGTGCTTAATATTATTTAAACTTTAAAATTAAACAATCACGGTTTTAAACATGATATTTTAAATGATAAGATTAATCATAAATAAATTGAGTCTCAAACTAAATAAATAAAATAAGTTTAAAATAACGATCCATCGCCACTTGCCACGCCAGCAACCCCTCAGTCTGCAAATAATTAGTTAAGGAAAATATGAGTATTTCGTAGAAATACTCAGTAGATCTCGCGCAAGATAACAATTCAATATTACATATAATACACGTGGTCATGTAATCCAAGTAATTCTCATGAACAAGTAATAAATATAGGCTCAAGTCTAGTCTCATGCATTTAAGCAAGAAATTCTCTTCATCTGATTGCATTAAAGCAATAATAATTCTTATGTCTGGGCTTGATCAAGCAAATTATATGCTAAAAATAGCAAATATTCTCATGGAAATACGCACCACATGTAAACACATAATAAGAATAAATTATCTATGCGCATTTTAATAAAATATTTGTAGATAGAGATCTACCTTAAGTCTGGGAGTTCGAGCTTTAAAACTTGCAAATCTCTAATGTAGTAGCGCCTCGTCTAGTCCTAAAATAATTAAAAATAACTCGAATTAGACTATTGACTAAATAAATTTTTCTAAAATAAAGTAAATTAATAGGAGTGGGGTTTAAATCGAATAGGATTTGAAGTTTAGGGATTAAAATCGCTAAATTTGAAGAGTTGGAGATTAATTTGCAAAATTGCGGAATTCTAGGGACTAATTTGAAGGTCAAATAAAAAGTTGGAGGGTCAAATCCGCAATTGACCGAATTTGAAAACTATTGGACTAAATCGAAAATAATTTAAAACTTTGAGACTCGTGGAATAAATAAAATATAGGGACTAAGTTGGAAGTCAACTGAAAGTCATGGGTCTTGACTGCAGTTGACCGGATCTGAAAATTGAAGGACTTGATTGAAAATAAATTGGAACTTCGGGATCTCTAAATAAATAAAGTATAAGGACTAAAACGGAAGTCAACTGAAAGTCACGGGGTTTGACTGCAGTTGACCGGATCTTAAAATCTAGGGACCTTATTGAAAGAACTAAAAACCTTTGGACTAAGAAAATAAATAGAATAATAGACCAACTTAAATCTTTAAAAGGACTTGGGGACCAGGGATGCAAATAAGAAAATAAAACCAGAAAATAAACTCCATTCATTCTTGGCTCTGAAACTCGACGGGAAGAAGGAGAAGAAAACTTCGGCGTTGTCTCCGTTTTCTCCGGCCGAGGTCGCCGGCGGTTGCCGGCGTGAGTGGCGCCGCTATCGGTGGCCACTACTGCCAAGAGAGGTGGAGGAAGCAACGATGAAGAAAAGGGAGAGAGCGAGGAACGAGCGAGAGAATGCGAGAACTCGAGATGGAGGATTTCTTACAAGTGAGTTCTCCAACGATTTTGTGTTTGTGTGAATGAATTTAGGGTGTTTAGAGGTGTTTATATAGGAGTAGTAAGAGGGTTTAATTAAGGTAGTTCTTGGAGAGAAATTCATTCCTAAAATACGAAACCCTAAATTAATTTTGGAAATTCTTGTGCAGCAAGAATTAGGGTTCGTGTTCTTGAATTTTTGGGGGCTGCAAAACACGAAATTAGGGTTCGAATTAGATCCGAATTAGGGCTTAGAATTTAGGGATAAATCAAAATTAGGGTTAAGAATTTTAGGGCTAGACGAGATTTGGGGAAAAATCCGTTAAAACGAACTTTTCCGATTCAAAATTTTTGTATCGCTACACTTACGAATGGGCATAAGTGCATGATGTCATGTCTCTGGCTTCTTATGTGCAAAATTACCGATAAGAGGTGTGGAACTTGAAACAAACTCCTGTTGCCCTCCTGTTTAAACTGTTATCTACATGCATAACTTCTTGTCCATTCTGATTTTAACCTGTACTTTTGTGACGGTTGTTGGACTTTTGACAATTCCCAAAGAACTAAAAAGTTAATCAATGCCGATAAAAAGTAATACACTTCTGGAAGGATTAGTAGACGGGACGCCTTTATTGAGCAAGTAGCACAGACACTGACGTGAAGATTGACTCATATGGTCACATGCTTGTGTAGCCTGTCCCTAATCTTTTAATTTCCCATCTAGCAGGTAGTAAGGTATTTTCAATGCCTTTGTTTTTATCACCCTAGTATCTACAAATCACGTCACCCAACAAAGAGACCTTGAATAAGGATTATTTTTGTTTTATCAACGTTGATCCTTGATCTTAGAAGGAACGATATTTGCAATGTCATCTCAAGACTCTTCTTTCTGCCGGAAAAAATGTTGGAAAGAATTGAGACATGCTCTAGATTCCTCGCTCCACTTTCTCCTTCAAAATCAACTACTCTAGACCTCTAATCACCAGTCACTGCAATGCCATGGGAAAGTAAGCAAGAAAGAGGAACAAAAACAAGAGGCTTCTCTTTGTTTTTTTCTTCAACTTATTATTTTCAAGAAATCTTCTTCCGAGTTTACTTCACTCGAATTCTTTCAAATTCAAGGTTAAACTGTTTCTAAATGTGGTAATATGGACTAAGGTCTATTTGTATTCAAGGTTTCATGGTTTTATGTTTAACCCAGCAAGTTAGAGCTAATTGAGCTATGGTCCTACAACTTAGATTGAAATTGAATGGGGGAATGTAGTACCATGAATGAAAGAGAGCTTAAGAATGGGACGGCCTTGTTTCACTCCAGAACTTTTGTGCAAATGATGTTACGGTATTTCTTTTTTATTGAAATTACGAAATTTTGATGCAATTCAACTTTTTAAGTTCCATGGAGCCTTCTAATTCCAACCTTTCAGGTAACAAAAAGCTGGTCACACTGTTTGAATCAAGTGCGTGCCCAAGTCTTGCTGGGAAAAGCGATAAAAAATGATGTGCACTTGATTTATTTTGTAGAGGACTTTTCTTATTCTTCAATTCAAGAACCTTCGAAGTTTTCCATCCATGGAGATTTGATTCAAAGATGAGTATTGAGTTTAATGCTTTGGAAATCATTTGGTGTTCGGAATAATTTGGCCATGTTATGATTTTTTATTTGTTCTGTGATTCGTGTAAGCAAGCATGTAGTCTCCATCTCACGGGATATTCAAATTTATTCTTGTGAAAAAGTTCGCGTTTAATAGTACAGAATTTTTGTTTTTTGCTACCAAGGCAGAATTGTCTGTGTTATTTTATGTACTTTTTCTTTCACGCGATATGATATTTGACAGGCTTGTATGAAGTATAACAAAGTCTTAACATTTTTAGGTGACACCAGCAGTTTTGAAAGCCTGGTCAGTGTAGAGGCCATGTCATTTGGATTTGCACTGAAAATATTTACAAACAGGGAGGTT
The DNA here is from genome assembly GCA_018223645.1 of Jasminum sambac. Lineage (NCBI taxonomy): Eukaryota > Viridiplantae > Streptophyta > Magnoliopsida > Lamiales > Oleaceae > Jasminum > Jasminum sambac. The sequence goes on from CP073652.1 coordinate 34,949,138, forward strand.
ATTACACTTCTGCTCAAGGTGACAAAACGGCAATTCTGTTTTGCATGTGCAGTATGTGGATTTTATGCTATCTTAAAGGTATTAGTTGAAATTTTAAGGAAATGCACTTGGATAATTTTATTTAATTTTTCTTATAAAAAAAATTATTTAATTTTTCTTTTCCCTTTCCCCTATGTTTTGTAGAGTCTGAATTATATTTTCAAAATTTCCGTGGGAATAGTTGAGCCTATGAAATTTGTAGAATTTCATTCACTTGTTTCCATGTTCTATTGTCCTTTTTATTTAGACTTGATTTTAGTGAAATACATGATTGTATAAAAAAAAAATGGCACATTCAGAAAACTCGTAACTTGCAAGTGACAATTTAACTTGTAATGAATTTTGTAGTTCACTTGATAGGATGAGAACGAAGCTCTTCAAAGTGAACAACCCTGTCACATTTCATAATTTTTCAGGGAAGTAAAGGTAAATAAAACCAACACACGAGTTCCTTTCCCTCTAGTGAAAACAATCCTGTTTATATAAAAAGGGTTTCGCATACGAAAAGACATGAAATGTCATGGGATGGAAACTGCGTGCTTGCACATACAATCATAGAATGATGCATAAATCATCGCAATCAGAGCTAGTCCTGTTTCAAAACTTGCTTAAAGGGGAAGTAGGCCGGTGTTTCAGGTGCCGTAAAAACATTCTTTAAAATAAGAGAAATGGGGGTGGCAGTTTAAATTTTTAAGTTTAAAATTAAAAGGTTGGAAGAGAAAGACAGAAAAATTTGATTGGAATTAGAAAAAAGCAGGGCAACTCTTTTTACTTTTACAGTTTGCCTCAAGCGTCAAAAATCTTAGAACTAGTATTGATTGCATTATCAAATTACTCCCAAATGCCATGAGGCCCATGACCACTACTATGAAGTTTCATGCCATGAGGCCCATGACCAATACTATGAAGTTTCTGAACTTCATGGGTAAAGAAAGTGACTCATTTAACTTGTTCACTTTTTCCATCAAGCATTATTCTTTAAGGGTTTAAGGGTGTGTTTGATTGGTTTGAACTGAGTGGAAAGGGAAAGCATTTTCTATGAGAATTTCTCGCAAAGTTGAAAATGGAATTCAAATTCCATGGTTTAATTATTTGAAGCTTATTTTTGGTCAATTCATGGAAAACGGATTACTAAGATTATGAATATACAAGTTATTACACTCCTGTTTTATACGAAAAAAAAAGGTTACACTGCTGTGCGATGCATGGAAAATTGTGTAATCAATAGAAATTTAATTTGTGCTTGTGTGTTAATTAATTTTATTGATTAGTATTTGTTATATGGTTAATAATCCATTAATTCATGTGCTTATGTTTTTGTTCAATGCATTATTATATTATAATTAGTTGTTAATGTAAATGAAATATTTGAATGTTATGAAAATCTCACTAACACTTCTAGAAAATTGTCTAACCTGAAAATTCTAGCAGTGGTGACCCCTATCAACAATTTTTATTATTATTTTTTTTATCAAACCCAATCAACAATTTTAATTAAATATTCTAATTAATCAATTAAAACATTCATACAGCCAATTCAGTCAAACGGTAAATAATGAAAGAAATAAACCAATCAACACCAAGGATGATGATGGAGGAAAACCTGTTGAAGAACTCTTAAAACAGTAAAAACCTCTGGGTGAGCTCGCCATGAAAATCCACTAGAAAAATGGTAGCATTGACCTAGCCTGACCTCCAGTTTGTAAATTCTGACGAACCTCGTCGCATTGTGCCTGTCACATCCTTCCGAACTCTGGTTCCTTTTTCCTTGCAAGTGAATCCCCAACTTTGGCTGGAACTTCAACTACCTTGTACCAAACTCTAGAACTCTGAAAGCTAATGGTGTAGGATTTAGGGTTTTGTGTTTTGGTATATGATATTCACCTTTCAACAATTAACCTCAAAAGTGGGTGGTAATCTCATATCATTGGAGAGTGTTAGGCCATCAGCAATGCAACAGTCAATTGTACGACGATGTGGAAGAGAGAGATAGAAGATATTATTTTATTTGAGGATGAATAGAAAGATGTGTAGGAAAAAAAAGAGGGAAAAGTGAAAAGAGAAGAGATGTAGAAACAAATTTAAAAATAATTATAAAATAGCAATGGGAGATGTTTGGATAAATGTGGGAATATAAACATCACACAAGAATTTATGTAAAAAAATGGGGTAAACGAGAGAAAAGTGATTTAAAAAAATAGAAAATTGGGAAAAAAGTAAGAAATATATGGGACCCACTTAAATTTTTGTGTCTTTCTCTTTCATAAATGAAAATTTTCAATGGAAATGTGCATTGGAGATGGCCTTAGAATAGACTCAAGCGTTGTTTCAAGATCTCCAAAACGTACATGAAACGAACTAGGCCAGTTTTCAATGTATGGGGTTGGTATATGAAGCAAATTAGGTCAAGAATTCGCGAGTGGAGCTAGGCCAATTAAATAGGGCTGCTCAAGCACTAATCATGGGAACTCAAGCAGTGCTATATGGTGTTCGACCACATCTCGAGTGCTTGCGCTTTGTGTTACCCCGCTTGAGCGGGTCTTGAGTGGTCGAGTTCTGTTTTTTATGCTTGAGCGCTATTCGAGCATATCTAGAACCATTTCTTCGCGTTTCGATTCATTGTAGCCAAACATCAAGTTCTAAACCACCCAATCACTAACTAAACAAGTTAAAATAAATTAAAATTCAATTGGTTTGACATTTGTACACAAAAATACCAATTACAAAATACCCAACATAATCTATATATACATAAACCTTATTTATATTGCAAACCCATTTCAAAATATCAATTAATCCTTTACCAATATCAATCCTTTAGAGTTTTGAAATTTGGTGCAAGGGTTGTTGGTATTCTAGCAAGGGAAGAATTAGGTTTGTTCTTAGGAAGATCCATGTAGCAAGCAATGGCGGTCATATAGTTTCTTGGGCCGAGGTGAATATTCAAAAATGAGCCCTTTTGTTTATTTATTTTCTTTCCATAAAGCTAATATAAAGTTATACACAAGACTCAACTGGGGTCATAATAAGAATTAGTCAAATGCACAATAATAAGCTGACAAAGAATATAAAAAACTTAGTCAGAGCGCCAACGTTGAGGCTAAAGTGCAGTCGACGAGTCGTTGCTCTCTCTTCTTTTTTCTTTTTTTGGGTTTGCAATTGTTCCATTTTTTTCTCCTATTTATTATTTTTATTAAACTTAAAAAGAGCCTAAATATTTGAATAGATATTGCTAAAAGCAGGGCCTAAATTTGTCAAACAAAACATGCGCTAAAAGTTTGGATTGAATACTTGAATTATTTTCTTGGTTCTCTTAAAATTGAACCTTAAAATTTGGTTGAATTCAAAATTGGAGCCTTCAATTTAATATATATATATATATATATATATATATAAGCATCAAGTATAACGGATTAAAATCTCCCCCAGAAAAGCTGGGTCTGAGGCAACCTCCTTATCCGCCGCATTACAAGACCGTACAAAAGGAGGGCAGATCGCACAACCTGAAGAGGTTGTTCAAGTATTACAAAGTAGTGCCAATCTTGATGTTTTGGACGCCTGAAATATTTGCAATATTTGCCTTTTTCATTGTGGATTTCCTGGTAAGGTTTGCATGAGAGTTTTGTTGGTCGAAGAGTTATCAATGGTTTTTCCCCGATCATCAAAATTGTTGGTGTTTGTTGTTTTTTGCTTTAATTATTTGCCCAGAAATATTTGGTTATTTGATTGGTATATTAATCAGATTGAATCAATGGTGAACTCTATACTTCATTTGCACGTCAATCTGATTCATTTATTCTTTGGTAAAATATTTGAAGTCGGTTTAGAAACTTATTCCCCCACCCCCACCCTAATAGGTGGTGTAGGGTTAAACTTCCATGTTTTTTTTTTTGTTTGGAAATAATAATAATAATAATATGAAATGTACCCCGTACCCACATATACCCACATTGAAGTCAAGGTAAAAGTCCTTGATGGCAGGTGCCAGTTAAATGTTGGACTCGCAATCAAGACGGTTTGGCTTTCCTCATCTTTCCAAAATCCTTTTTCAGCAAATTTGGCTCCATGCGAATTTATAAATTTTTTTACACAATCTCCCCATATTGACATAACCAACATATAATACAGTAATAGATCGACAAATCCTCAAGCGACCACACATAAATAAATAAAGTACTTTCAAACTTTCCAAGCATGCTCTTAGTCGACCACCTTTTATATTTAGAATCCAAAATACAAAATCGCCGAACCCATTCTACACACCTACTCCTTTTTCTTTTTATCCTGTAAATTACTTGAATTATGTTACACATATATAAACAGTGTGTACCAAACTAGACATAAGGGGAGGAATGATCATTTTGCCCTCCCTCCTATCCTGAGATAATGAATTAAATACTTCTCAAAAATTATAAAAGCCTGAAATATTTAGAATAAAAATCTTATGTACAACATGTGATAATTGTTCTGAGCACCTTATATGAGGATTCTGATGTTCTTACAACAATACTGAGCACAACAAGCCAGTAATTTTGTCAATGTTTATAAGAACCCTAAAGCTCTTTCAAAATTTAGAAGCAACTATATACACATACTTCCAGCTGAACTACAGATGAGTTGCTTCTTTGAGTTCTCTATATACAACTTTGGGCTACTCTCTTCTTACATGATATCCAGAGAGAAAAAACAGAAAACCTTTAAATGTCTCATGAACGAAACTTGGCTATAAGCTTCTACTTGCTTCAAGAAATTTTTGATTCTATGTTACAAATCCATGGCCTTCTTACATCCGCAGGTACAGTTGTCGACTTCTTTGTTTAGTTTCTGCAAGATCATGGAAGCAATGTTAGGAAGGACAGTGGTGGGGATCGGAAGAGCGTGTTTGTTAATTGTTATGTAGAATCGTTAGAAGTTACTGTCTATTAAGCTCAGCGTTCGTCTGGTAGAGATTTTAGAAAATTGATTTTTGAATGCGAGACTAAAATGAGCTGGGGGATGGCGAAAGTTATTTTATAGATGGAGAAAATACGCCGAATTGATGAAATCACTTCTAGTTCAATCTCTACCGAAAAAGCACTTATTCCGAATTTTATATTTCAGTGTTTGAAACAACTTAGGAAGACTAACCTGAACCTGGTTTTGTAGTGTTTTTATGTGCTGCACCGCTAAATCCAGCATATCAGCATAGCTAGTTTGCTGCAAGGAACACATTACATGTTACAATATACTTCGTTTTAGGTTCTGTAGAAATGTGAGTTCAACTTAGAGCTTGTTTGACAAAGCTTCTTTCAAAAATCACTTTTTTCTTACAGTAGTAGTAGCAATTAATTTTTACAGCAGTAAATCAGTAATTCAAATTAAATTTTTTTTTTCAGCAAAAAGGTCAAGGTAAAGGCTATACTATTTGAGTTGTGCATCTCAATTGTAATAGCAATGAGTATTACCTTGTCCATGTTGGGAACAAGATCTTGTAACTTCTTTAACTTTCCGCTAATCCTCGTCCGTCTCTCCTATATTATATTACAGAACAAACATCTATACTTTGTAAAAATTAAGGATTTCATTCGATTTTATGGGCAACAAAAATCATTCTTACCCTCTCGGCAATGCTGCGAGGATGCGTAGCACAACCTCGTTTTGCTCGAATTTTGCATGGAACTGAATCTTCAGGTATGTTTAGTAACTTATCCATTGTTGTCATCTCAAGTGTTGTCTCTGGCATGCCAAAATGGAACTGACAACAGATCGGATTTTCATTATCCGGGCAAATATTAGAAGGTTTATAAACTATAAGTACGAATATCTTCGCCTAATGTAGGTAAAAGCATCAGGTTGACATAATGATTTACATCTACTAACATGGCAAATAAAGTGGAAAAGCGTAAACATTGATGTTGATTGATGGCTTCACAGATCTTCCACATGTGATATTATTTAAATCATTATGTACATATAACATGATTAAAAGGCTTATACCTGAGATTCGATGTCGTTTAGATCATTGACAATGCTGCTATTGATGTTCTTAGGTCTCTTACTTGGAGGTGCTGAGAACATTATAGTATTGTTGTCATCCCATGTCCCCATGCCAAAAGCGGCATTCGCGTAAGAATGAGATGATTTTCTATGGTTGTTAACGTCGTCAATGGCATTAGAGGTTTCTTCAGAAATACGAGAAAGAGATTCTGGCCTCGTAAAGCTGAGCTGAGAGTTCAACCTCGTTATACCTCGACCGTTGTCTGGTACTCCTTTGGGTTCATAGTCTCTTATCCCCCTTGTAATTGAGAAACCTGCAGTTGTCCCAGAGTTGGATCACAACTAGCAATGTTTTCACTTCATCGTGAGAAAATAATGAAAATTATTTAATATTTCATGTAAAGTATCATAATTCATAAGTATTATGAAAAATCTACAGTATCATCAAATTATAATATTAAGACATTTGAAAAATATCAGATTGTGATACTTAAAGTAAATTTTAATTTTCAAAAAATTATTATGGGAAGTGTCACGCCACAATCTATAGTTATATATAAATAAAGGAAATAAATTTCAATGGGGGCACCAAAAATGAGGTAGTTGCGCATCTAACCCTTCATTTCAGGTGTTAGAGTCGCCCACTTTATGCAGCTGGGTCTAGATATCAATGGGCCTGAAAAGTTCAGGAGGCCCTAGTTAACCTTGTTGGGTTTAGTTAGTCCAACATGGGCCACACATTTACTAGGGGTCTGTCTAAATTGAAATACGCGTTTGGGTCAAAACACGTGATATTCACGGGTGAATAGAAAATTGTATAGGAAGTCACGTGACATCGTCCACTTGATTAGAAATGCATGTATCATCCCACCATTGGTGAGCGTGTTGAAATAACATTGTTATTTGGATTCATGGAATCTGTCCACCTCAAATCATGTGGGTCTAAAATTAAAATATCATTATCTTCTAAACCCTTTTTACAATTTTTTAATTGCCCACTTGCCTGTCTAACTTGGAGTTGGATGTCCAATAATTCACTCCAACTCTCACAGTTCTTATCTCTTAATTGTATTATTCTCGTAATATCAAAATAGTCAATGTTACTAAACAGATACATTGTTTATATATAAACTATTTTGATTAGATAAAATAATCATTAATACAAAAACTAAGACAACAAATTTAGATTTGATCTCACATACACTTATAATATAGAAAAATACTATACAATGTACATAATGAATTTCTTATGCAGTCATTGAACTATTCATTAAATATCAATTTGGTTCCCTAATTTCAGTTCGGATTGTCAAAGAAGTACGAAATGTGAATGTGAATGTGAACGTGTATAAGATTTAACATTAAATTTCTCTAATGAAGTCAATGGGCAGAGGTCCTTAGTTCTTAAAAAAAAAAAAAAAACAAAGGCGGTTTGGTTATAAACCTTGCGCGTTCAAAACATACACAAGCCATTGGTTTGCCCATGATGTCACGAGGAGTGCAGTACCAAATTTGCCCTTTAGTGGGTAACTCGCCCTAATTTTGTAACCATTTTGTTCCTTTCATGGTATTAATAATTAATGTTATTAAATTAACTATTCTTACTAAACCTATTTAATATGTTGTTGATACTTGATGTGATTGTTTAACAAGGATTCTAAAGAGTAATAATATTTTTGGAAGAATTTATACTTTTTTTTTTTTTTTGCAAGCGAAGAATTTATACTTGAAAATATGAAAAAGTTATAAATATGTTTGATTGAGAATGTATATGAAGAAATTCTAAAAATAAAAATGAAAAAGAAAAGAATAGAATAGAATAGAATGTAGATGAAGACAAATAAGACAAATAATTAATAATTGCCTTAGACAAATAAACATTAATCAATAACGAAACTAAAGAAGGGATACTAAGATAGTTTACAAGTCATTATGCTAAATTTCGCATATCACATATGATTGATATAACAAAATATATAGAAAGTGGTATTTTTAAGTTTTGAAATTGTTTTTTTTTTGCTGAGAAAATCGTGAATTTATTTCATTAATACTTAATAAAAAGGATATTTATATTACGGGTTTCAGTAATTACTATCCGATTAATATTTAGGGCATTTACAATCTTCATATATTGGTATGCATGCAATTTGAGATCACTTGTTTGTAAAGAAACTCTATTATTATTACAAGTTTTGTGACTTGTTACAGGCTTGAAGATTAGTCAATATCATGAGGTTAAAATGGTCCTTTCAACTTATTTGCAGAGCCTAAAATAGTGGATTTTTTTTTTCTTCTTTTGGAAGAAAACAAAAATAACAGACTTCAGAAGCTTCAAGGAAATTAATGAAAAGAAAAATATAGGAAGTAAAAGTTGACGGACCATTTTCTCCAGCTGCAGCAGTTGCGAGTTGATTAAGAAAACCAGCTGGTGAGCTACTATGACGTATCAAACCTGAACCGGAAGACAACGCGCCGCCACCACCTCCGGCGCTGCCGGTGCCGCCACCACTGCCACCACCAATGGTCATATCATCAAACCCATAAGACCTCTGCAACCCAGCAGCTTTATTATGCATTTCCCTTTGATTATTATTTCCTCCACCACCATTATTACTCCCATCCTTACAAATGGATTGATCAGAATGCTCCGATGAGAAGAACCGGGAAAATTCCCGGTTCCGGCCAATGACAGAGTCGACGGCCGTATTCAACAAGGAGCCAGGGGCGGAGCCGTAACGCATAAGGCCGCCACCACCGCCGTTGATGCCGCCACTGCTATTGGGCCCCATGGAGCCCTGTGATGATGAAGAGGTGGAAGATGGGTACATGTTCTTGCTGTGTTAGAGAGAGAAAGCGAGAGATGAAGGATAGAGGGAAAGTTGTGCGAAAGAGGGATTTTAAAGTAGATGCAAGTTGTAGAAGCAAATTATGGGGTAGTTATAATATCACCTGTGGGTGTACAAATATGAGGATCTCATGCACTAATGAAGAATAGTCAAATTAAAGTCAACACTTCAATCATCAATTCGAATAATTCGATCCACTAGGGTTACAGGATTATCCAATGTTAAACTTACAATGTTCAGTCCTTAATTAACAAAAAGTGGATTTTTGATAGAGAATCTATATGAAAAAGTGCGGTGAAAGTGAAAGAAAATTGTATAAAAGAAAATAAAATAATTGTCCAATAAATCAAATAAGTTTTAAAAAATGGAAGTTTTTTAGTTGCAGAGAACATACCTTATGACCATATTCAACTATGAAAATATAGCATGTTATTTTATACATTCCGTGAAGATGTATAGACTCATTTTAATTTTCATAATGGTATAGAAATTTAATTAATATTTTTGAAAAAAATACTCCTGTAGAGATAGTATCATTTCCATTTTCACAAATATTAAAGTTTAATTGATATTATTGGAAAAGTAATATTTATCGATTTTTCCTAGATAAGCTTCTGTGTATTTATTATTCCACTTTTATTTTATAAATTTGTAAAATATTAATAATAATACATACGAAATAGAGACATATAAAAAATTTATAAAGTAAGTAAGAAAAGTATATTATAATTCGAAATAGATAAAAAAAGCAAAAAATTATTTTAACGAGACTAATGGAGTAACATATATCAACTATATTTGTGACACAGAGGAGTAATAAGTCACCAGGCCCTTTCTAGGTTGGAGCTTTCTCATAGTTCTAATGCTGGCGTGACTCATCCTGGCATTATCACATAATAACTGGGGCTAATAATTGGGGTTGGACAGTCACGTGATAGTAGGGAACAGCGTTACGTCCAATACTGGAACTATGAAAAAAAATTAAGTGCTGGGACTAACTGAAATTCGAATGAATCAGTATACAAAAGGGACAAAACAACAAGATGCCACATTAATGGCAAGCAAAGATAAGGTCACATGTTCTAAGACCATCTCCAATCTAAAACTTTATTTTAAACTCTTTAAAACTCTAAAATACAAATTTTCCCTCTATTTTACAATTTCTTCTCCAATCAAAAATTATAAATAGTTCACATCAAAACTCGGTTTTTACTTTACATTATTTTAATTTCTAATTGGTTTGAATAATAAATTTTAGCATTAATCTAAATACTTCATTAAATATTTTATAAAATTCACAATTATGTCTGTAAAATATTTCATTTATTAAATTAAAATGCAACACATGACCGTACATACGAAAAAATAAAATACTACCATAATTCAAAAAAATGGATTTTAGTGATGGAAACGAGAACTAATTAAACATACACAATCGAGAATATTAGCAATACTTAATTAAAAAAATAATCTAAAAAAATTACACAATTAATTAATTGAAATAAATTGTAAAATAATTAAATCAAATACAGTAAAAAGAATTATTAAGTACAAAGAAGAGATACAAAAGGAATAAGAAGATTTATAATATATATCTGAAAGGGGAAAATGGAAATAATGCAGATTTGCAAATTTTTGAAGTTTGCAGCAGTAACCTTCGAAATTTGGAGCACTACTATAACACTCCCAATTTTTTAACGTTTTGGGCGGTAGATTTGAGGATGACACCTCCATAGAACTCCAAATTCGAAATTTGGGTTTTAAGAATATCTTCAATGTTTCAATGTGCCTCTAAATTGGAGGAATTCCAGCTCCAACGTGGACACCAAATTGACCCCAATTTGGTGCCATGAACAAGATATCCGCTAAATTTAGAGGATAATTATTCATTTGGAGGTATTTCTAGATCCATTTTGAGGTTATTTTATTATTATTATTAATATTAATATTTTCTTTTTATAGTTTTTCACTTTTTTTCTTTTACACTTTGTGTATTTTGTATTTAATTTTTCATTCTTCAAAATTTTCAAATTGTTATAAAGAGAATTTTAAAAAAAATTCCATCAAATTTGTGTAGTTAATTATAATTTAACATATTGCATAATTTTTGTAGTATTAAGTATAAAAATATCCCATTGATTTTTTTAGTTAATTAAGGTTAAATAAACTTGTTGACTTCAAAAATAAAAAGTTTAACGTTGTAAAATATTACTTATTTATTTATTTTATGACTTGGGGAGGATAGGATTCAAACCCGGGACGTGGTCACGGCACTAGAGCGGTGTTACCACCTCGTCACTTGTACATTGTAAAATATTATTTATTATTATGTATAAAATATATATTTAGTATTGTATAATAAATTATTATAAGAGAAAAATGTATTTTAATAAATGAGAAAGAAAATGGAAATATTGAATAGTGTGAACTTGGAGTAAAATTTAAAGTTGGTGGTTGGAATAAAGATAGTAAACTATTATAGCAATTATTCTATTCTGGAAAAAAAAATTTAGAAGAATGACCTTTATACATTGGAGATGCATCGGAGCCATGGTGTTTTCCGGTCCAATTTGACTTCCGTTTTGAAATTTGTCAAAATTATGGTCAAAACTTTGATCAGCCACCACTGATTGTCACGGTGTTGGAAAAAAAAATTTCAAATTGTTGGAGCTCTGGCTCGTCGTACTGAATCTGTATCTGGTCCTGAATTTTAAAATAGAGATCAAACGAAATAGAAAAACTCCCCAAGAATATTAGAATTGTGGTGCACTCGAGAGTAATAAACCATGCCAGGGCATCGGAGACGTCCAAAGAGTAAAAGACATAAAACGTGAATTAAAAATCTTTAAATTCCCACGGGACGTGCCTGTCCTTCTTTACTCCCACTCCTCTGCCAAAACTTGTCTTCAGCTCTCTCCAACTCTTCACTCCTCACAAAAATGGCGTCAACGCTAGGGTTAAATGTGCCAAGAATCAAGCTAGGCTCACAGGGCTTGGAAGTATCTCAACAAGGGCTGGGTTGCATGGGTATGTCATCTAATTACGGGTTCGGGCCTCCCAAGTCCGAGCCCGAAATGGTCGAACTCATTCACCATGCCATCGCCTCCGGGATCACATTTCTGGACACCTCAGACGCTTATGGACCCCACACCAACGAGCTTCTCATCGGCAAGGTACCTCACTCTTCACTGTTGTAAGTAACAATTATTGATTGCTAATTTGGATGATCGAGTGAAGTTTTTACTTTGAAACAGGTTTTAAGACTAAGTTTTACAGAAGAAAGTGAACTGGAAATGAGAAATCACTGTTCTTCATTTGGGTGTATTATGATATTGTTGAGTTCACGAAGTTAAGGATATTTTCAATTGAATTTCAGTGAATATCTTACCATTCGTTCTCTGTTTGAATCTCAATGATAAATATGTACTGTGTTATCGATTTCGTTCTGAAAGTGAAGAAAATCAAGCAACAGACCGATTTTGGGAAGATTTGTATAGGCTTTGGCAGGAGGGCTGAGAGAGAAGGTGCAAATAGCTACCAAGTTCGGGATAACTACTTGGGAAGATGGGAAAATGAAAATTAGTGGTGACCCAAAATACGTGAGGGCAGCGTGTGAAGCAAGCTTGAAGCGGCTTAACATTGATTGCATTGATCTCTATTATGCTCATCGCATTGACACGAGTGTGCCTATTGAAGTCACGGTATGTCATCTTCCCAGTTCTTATTCTCTTGGTAAGGCATTAGTTTAGCATTTCGTGTAGTCGTGGATATAAATGAAGCAAATCATATTTAAAATGGTGATGATGTTTCTCTAATTTTGGGGATATCTTACTTTCTTGCTACTTTTAAGTTAAAATATTTTTTTTACAGTTAAATGTGTAATTGAAAACGAGTATGAGAAGAAGTGGTTCTGACAAAAGTTCTTTCAAACAAGCACTAACTTCTCATGGACCTGTTCTTAATGTCGTTTTCCATACTTTTGAAAGATGGGAGAACTCAAGAAACTGGTTGAAGAGGGAAAAGTAAAATACGTTGGTCTTTCGGAGGCTTCGGCTTCAACAATAAGAAGGGCTCATGCTGTTCATCCAGTAACTGCTGTTCAGATGGAGTGGTCTTTGTGGTCAAGAGATTTAGAAGAAGAAATAGTTCCTACTTGCAGGTAAGAGTCTTTTGCATTCTTCTAAGATCTTATAACTTGTACAAGATAATGATACGTTGTTTTGATTTGTTTATTATTAGTGAACTTGGTATTGGAATCGTCCCATACAGTCCACTGGGACGAGGTTTCTTTTCACAAGGCGCCAAGTTGATCGAGAACTTCTCAGACAATGACTACCGTAAGGTTGGTCCATGTTTATACTTGTTTAATCCTTCTTGCTTCGGCTTTATATTGTACTGATTCTTTTTGGCATGTTTGTTTACAATTGCTTATTAGCTAGTGAATCGGTATGACATTTTTCCACTTATTATTTACATATTTCTTATAGGACCAACAGCTGATCATCTTCTTCTAATAAATGCTTTGCCAAATATGCCATTCTCTACTCCCTTTATTAACTTTTTCAAACCCATGGAGCTTAGAAAGTTTCTCATTCCCTCATTAATGTTAAGGCGTGGTTCCTAGAAACGCTATGTGTAAGGTTCAACTTCCATAGACGAGTAATCCTATTCAAAGGACAAAGGCAGCCATATCCATAGGCGCCAAGTAACCACAACATCGCCACGTGTGAATATTACTACTCGTCTTAGACATATATGGCAGTATGTAAAGATCTTGGTTCGTAGATTTGCTATGTTTACATCCTTGGGGAAATTTTGTAGATGTTTCCAAGATTCAGGCCAGAAAATCTTGAAAGCAACAAACAAATATTCGAGAGGGTCAATGAAATGGCTAAGAGGAAGGGTTGCACCACATCCCAACTAGCATTGGCTTGGGTTCAACACCAAGGAAACAATATATGTCCCATACCTGGGACCACTAAGGTAGAGAACTTGAACCAGAATATTCAAGCTTTGTCCGTGAAATTGACACCAGATGAGATGGCCGAACTTGAATCCTATGCTTCGGCCAATGTCGTTAAGGGGGATAGACACACTTACATGGCGGGTACGTGGATAAACTCGGAAACTCCTCCATTATCGTCTTGGAAACCTGAGTAGACAACTTGTTTGCTCTCTTTTTAGCTGGTGGTTGAGATATGAATATGTACTGCTATGAGTTCATGTATTCTCTTTTTCCTATTGCTGCAATAAAGCACTATCGATCCACTGTGTGCTGTGTGACTTTTTTCTGCGAGTTGTGCGGTTTTAGTTTGTATTTTTCCGCCAGTTGTGCAACTGTAGTTTGTATGAGTGCTTTGCGTTGTGTTTCAGTGGATGTAATTAGACGCATTTGTACTTCTTATAATGATGCCTATTGTATTTGTAATAAAACATAAATAAAACACAACCAGTGTCTCAAAGTTCGTTGTATGTGATAGTTTAGGGTAAATCGATTTTTCATTTTTTAATTCTATCTGGAAGTGAACACTCTTTTCTTCATAGGTTCTATTTTCTTTTATATGTGAAAGTAATAATGGACTAGTAAAAGAATCAATAATAATGTTACATCGGATTTTCCTGAGTTTTTGTGCTGAAATATGGAGCAAGAATGGTTTGTCATGAAGGATGAAGATAGACATGAAAATTCCTCATGGTTGTGATTAGTGATAAGTGTTTTTATACATTTATTAGGTACTTCAAATATGTTAAAAGTTGATTAAATAGGTTATTTGCATTCACAATTGTCTAAAATTCATCTTTGTAGGTTAACAATCTCAAATTGTAAGAAATGAGGCAAAATAAGAGAAAATGACTAAGTGTCAAAATCTAAAAGTTGAGGCCAAAATGAAACATTTTGAAAGATGGAGGACCTTGAGTGCAATTATTTTGGAGTATTTTTGAAAGAAAGTTTAAAAGTTGAGGACTAAATTGGAAAATTTGAAAGTTAAAGGACTTCTTGTGATTTTCCACCAAAGAGAAATGTAAAAATAAAAATAAAAATAAAATTGTGTTGCTGCTTGGGTGAGGATGCACGGCCCCCAAAACCAGCAACGGGAAATTTTCGTCTTTTTGTTTCTTTGATCTTTTTTGCCCTAAATTTTGAGGGTTTTTGGTCTACTTTCTCCCACAACTTGGAGACCTTTGTAAGAGGGATTCTAGGGTTTCAAATTGAGGATCTTGGCATAGAGAAAAAAGGGAGATCTAGGGCATATTTCATCTGTATTTTTCTTAGTTTTCTTTTTTTTTTTTTTTTGGTTTGTAGTTTAGTTTTTCTAGGTTATTTTGGGAGATGAATTCTTGGAGGATAAGATAAAGAAATCAAGAGGACAAGATGGATGAATGTGAAAACTACATCAAGCTTAGCACTTCCAAGGGAAGGGAGATTTCTTGTCTTCATACTTGTTGCCAAAACTTTGACTGACCACCAAGGTGCCACGGTATCGTCGAAAATTTTTCAAAATTCCTAGAGCTCCTTCTCGTCGTACTAATTCTAAATATAGTCTGATTTCAAAATGGAAGTCGAACGACCCCTCAAAATGGCCCGAGCATTCCGTGGTTAAAAATCACTCGATGGTGCCTAAAATTGTTGCCAAAACTTTGACCGGCTGCCACAGTGTCGTCGGAAATTTTCAAAATTGTTAAAACTTCCTCTCGCCGTGTTAATTCTAAATCTAGTTCTGAATTTTAAAATGGAGGTCGAACGACCCCTCAAAATGGCCCATTGTTTCTTAAGTAAGGAACCACCGTGGGTTCCTTAAAGTTTCTGATTAGTTCTACAAGTTTAATTGACAACCAATTGTTTTGTTAACATTTTGTGAAGCGATAGCACAATAATTGAGACATCTTGCAACTTCACATAATTTTGTTATATCACTTGGTTGTCAATAAAAAATTTCATAATTGCTAACTATTACCTCAGTTTTGATAGGAAACTTGTCCTTAATTTACAATAAGTGTATTTAAGGTATGTTTGATGGAGATTAATATTAAAAGTTTTTCAAAATGTGTGGTGAAAGTCAAACAAAATGGTATGAAAAAAAAAATAATTAGCAAATCAATCAAATAAGTCGTAGCTGACATATGTTATGCAAGTTGGAAAAATAAGTTTAGTTTTAAGTTGCAGCAAACATATGTTATGATCGAGTTAGCTACAAAAATATAGTATACTATTCTCCTTGTTCCATAATGATAGTCCCATTTTCATTTTCACAAAAATTAAAAAGTGTAATTAATTTTTTTGGAAAAGTACTCCATTTGTCTCACAAAGAGAGTCTAATTTCCATCTCCACAAAGATTAAGAAGGTTTAATTAATATTATTGGAAAATGAATATTGCCTCCATCCCAAAAATATAGTTCACTATTCCTTTTTCATCCGTCCCAAAATATAGGTTACATTCATTTTAAAGATGTACTTAAAATATTATTGGTCTTTTATGTCATCATTTAATATACATTATTATCATGAAAATAGAATAATTAAAATAAAATATGTAATAAATGAGAATGCATATTACGAAAATAATTTTGAATTTTACTTTTCCAATATCATTAATTATATTTTTCTTAATTTTTGTGAAAATAGAAATGGGATATATTTATGGGACGGAAGTCGTATTTATCAATATTTTTCCCAACATACTCTTTCATGTATTTATTTTTTCATTTATAGTTGTTACATATTGATAACAGTGCAAAGCAAATATGGATATATAAGAAAATTTACAAATTAAGTAAATAGATTATAATTTAGGACAAATAAAAAAGAAAAAGAATTATTTTTGGTAAACGAATAGGGTAACAATATTTATCATTATCTTTGTGGATAGAGCGAGTAATGAACTAATATACAAATGTCGCAAAAGTATCAAATGCAAACCTAATGAGTAAAAAGATTATTAATCGACGTGTATAAAATTGAAAAATTAGAAATTTTTTTAATGCTACATTACATTATTCATCAAGAACTTTAATATGGATATAATTTCAATATATAATTTTTACTATTTAAAAGTCACTTATTATTTTACTATAGGTAAATAAGCAACTTATACAAATAAGCAAGTTTTAGAATATTAAAAATTATATATTGAAATTCATTCAAAAAAAATTATATATTGAAATTATACCCATAATAAAAGTCTTGACGAATAGCATAATGGAAAATGCCTAAGAGCAATATTAATGTTGAGGAAAAAAAGTTAAGGGGAAAAAAGCAAAGGGGGAAAAAGCCAAAGAAAAAATTTAGGGGGAAAAAACTTATTCTGGAATAATGTTTAGAGGAAAACTATGTGAAAAATTTGGGCATACTCCAAAAAATATATTTGAATTTTTTTATTTTCTTTTTTATTTTCTTGAATACACATCAATATACAAAAATTTGTTATAAACCCCAAAAAAAATAAAAATTGTGGGCATTTTTATGGGAGGGGCTATTCCCTAAAGTTGGGACCAAAGTTGGCCCCAATTTTAGAGAATAATCCCAAGTTTGAGGGTGTTAGCGGATGAGTTTTAATGTATTTTTATGAGTAGGAAGAGAGAGTATTAGTGGAGTTGAATGGTAGAGGTTTAATGAGTTGAGAGATATATGGATGTGATTTGTTTGACCAAATTTGAAATTTGAAAAAAATCCATTAAAATTCATTTTTATTTCCATGCTAACTTATACCTTTGAAAATGATGCATTCTTTGAGTTTGCTCTAAATTCCACAAGCCCTATATGAAAGAAAAAAGGAAATTCAGATTTTTTTTTTTCTTTTTGGTTGAATTACACATTTATGCCACACAAACAGCAGCTCCTTCCATGCTCCTAAAGATGCAAAACGTGAATTCCAAGATAATTTTTATCTCACACTCTTCTCTCTCTTCTTTTTAATCACATACATACTTTTCAATACAATATTAACCACACATTTTACACGAAATATCACGAATAACTTTTATCCCAATCAAACAACCCCTAAAAAAATCTTCAAATCCCCACATAACGTGCAGGTACCAAACCTTATCTTCAGCTCTTACCAACTCTTCATTCTTCAGAAGCTCACAAAAATGGCGTCAATGCTGAAGGTGTCGAGAATGAAGTTAGGCTCACAGGGCCTGGAAGTACCCCAACAAGGGCTGGGCTGCATGGGTATGTCATTTAATTACGGGCCTCCCAAGCCCGAGCCCGAAATGATTGCACTTATTCACCATGCCATCGCCTCCGGTGTCACATTTCTCGACACCTCAGACGTTTATGGACCCCACGCCAACGAGCTTCTCATCGGCAAGGTACCTCACTCTTCACTGTTCACATTTCTCCCAGTTATCACTGCGATGCTTTTTTTTTTTTTCCCCAATTACTTTCCATTTACTAATATTTATGGCTTTTGAAGTAAGTAACGATTATTGATTGCTAATTTGGATGATCCGAATGAAGTTTTTCCTTGTTCAACTAATTTAGTTAGTTGAGATGTTTATTTCGGAATTTAAAGACTAAGCTTTACCAAAGAAGAAGAAATTGAACTGGAAAGGGTTATTTCTGTAAAGAATCCCATTATCGGTTTTGTAATAAATTGATCCAAAATTCTTTTTTTTTAATACAGACCACTTAATTTGTTTTTGCCACTCACAGAAACCATTATTTCTACCATTAAAATAAGCCTATTTTGTCTTTTAATGCAAGGATAGAATGTCCCTAAACTTTCACAGAAAGATTGGAAGTCAGGTGAAAGCAAATAGTTTAAAGTCATTGCATCTTAATAATTAACCAATAGTTTGGGGTAAAGTTGTGAAAATCTTGATTGATCGATAGTTTGGGGTCCTGTTGCGAAAAAGCCAATAATTAACATTAATTTAATTCTAAATTAGTTAAATTAATTTTAATTCGAAAATACCAAATTAATATAATGTGCAAATTAGTTCTAAATCTTTCAAGCATGTCACTGCGCTTCTAGTCTAAAATAATAATAATAAAGTAGCTCAAATAGTTAAAAAAAATTGGTGTGCATAATTTGGTCCCAAATTTTAATTACATTTTACCTTTTATTTTTTCTATTGATGCTTATTTCGTTCGTAACTAATTTTGCTGAATTAATTTCATGCTAGTTAAATAGTTTTTACAAAAAAAACTTTCAATACTATAGCATGTATTTGCATTAGGCTTATTTTCCAAAAAAATAATATTACCATTTTATTTATAGTATTAAAAAATAATATCACCACAATTTCCTACACCATGACCAGCACCACCACCACCCCGGTGCCACTATCACGACCTCGCTAATGACCCCAAAAATAGATCTGGTGGTCGAAAATTACAAGCTGCTATGGTGGTCGAAAACCACCAGATTTGATGGTTTTCGATCACCGACCTATTTTTGAGTCACGAGTATTCACGTGGTGATGTGGTAGCTAGGGGTGGTAGTGATGAGGTTATTGTGTTGAAGATAGTGACTAATTTGCACTTATTGAAAAATTATAGATTTGGTTGTAAATATTTTTATTTAATTTAATTAAAATACTATAAATAAAATGGTAATATTATTTTTTTGGAAAATAAGCATAATGCGAATACATGCTACATTGAAAGCGTTTTTATAAAACTATTTAACCAGCATGAAATTAATTCAGTAAAATTAATTACGAACGAAATAAACATCAATAGAAAAATAAAAGGTAAAATGTAATTAAAATTTGGGACCAAATTACGCACACCAAATTTTTTTTTTTTACTATTTGAGCTACTTTTTTATTATTATTTTAGACTAGAAGTGCAGTGACACGCTTGAAAGATTTACGACTAATTTGCACATTATATTAATTTGGTATTTTCCAATTAAAATTAATTGAACTAATTTAGAATTAAATTAAAGTTAATTATTGGCTTTTTTTGCAACCGGACCCCAAACTATCAATCAATTGTTGGTATTTTCACAATGGAACCCCAAACTATCAGTTAATTATTGGTATTTTCGCAACAGGATCCCAAACTATCGGTTTCACAGGACCCCCCAATCTTTCGGTGAAAATTTAAGATCATTCTATCCTTGCACTAAAAGACAAAATAGGCTTATTTTAATGGTGAAAATGACGGTTTCCGTCAGAGGGGGTGCAGTGAAACAAATTTGAAGTTTGGGGTCCTGTGTAGACAAAAAAAAGAGTGGGATTGGATTTGTTACAAAACCGATACTTTGGGGCTCTTTTGCGTAAATAACCCCACTGGGAATGACAAATCATTGTTCCTCATTTGGGTGTATTATGATATTGTTGAATTCACGAAGTTAAGGATAATTAATTTCGATTGAATTTCAGTGAATATCTTGCCATTCGTTCTCTGTTTGAATCTTGATGATAAATATGTACTGTGTTATTGATTTCGTTCTGAAAGCGAGAAAATCGAGCAACAGACTAATTTAGGGGAATTTGTATAGGCTTTGGCAGGAGGACTGAGAGAGAGAGTGCAAATAGCTACCAAGTTTGGGATCGCTTTGGTGGATGGGAAACTGAAAATTAGTGGTGATCCAATATACGTGAGGGCTGCGTGTGAAGCAAGCTTGAAGCGGCTTAACATTGATTGCATTGATCTCTATTATGTTCATCGCATTGACACCACTGTGCCTATCGAAGTCACGGTTTGTCATCTTCCCCATTCTTATTCTTTTCGTACTCTATGAGTAACAGAAGTCATCCCCCCTCCCCTTGCCCCCCCACCCCCCCAACAAAAAAACATTCCGCGGGGGGTGGGGGGGTGTGCCTTTGCTGGAACTCCGCTGGAAGGTAGCTAGCCGGGAAGACGACAAATTCGTAGTTTAACATTTCATACAGTTGCTGATATAAATGAGGCAAATCATCTTTAAGATGATGAAGATGATGATGTTTCTCTAATTTGGGGATAAATTACTTTCTTGCTACAATTAGGTTAAAGCATTTATTTATTTATTTTTATTATTATTAATTTTTTTTTACACAGCTGAATGTGAGTGAAAATGAGAGTGAGAATAAGTGATTCTGACATAAGTTCTTTCAAACAAGCACTAACTTCTCATGGGCCTGTGCTTAATGTTGTTTTCCAATATTTTGAAAGATGGGAGAACTCAAGAAACTGGTTGAAGAGGGAAAGATAAAATACGTTGGTCTCTCAGAGGCCTCAGCTTCAACAATCAGAAGGGCTCATGCTGTTCATCCAGTAACTGCTGTTCAGATGGAGTGGTCCTTATGGTCAAGAGATTTAGAAGAAGAAATAGTTCCTACTTGCAGGTAAGAATCTTTTGCATTCTTCAACAATCTTATAACTTGTATAAGATACTTAAATGTTGTTTTCATCTGTTGTATTATTAGGGAACTTGGTATTGGAATCGTCCCATACAGTCCACTGGGACGGGGTTTCTTTTCGCAAGGCGCCAAGTTGATCGAGAACTTGTCAGAGAATGACTCCCGTAAGGTTGGTCCATGTTTTTACTTGTTTAGTTGTTTAATCCGTCTCCCGTCGGCTTTATATTTTACTTGTTCTTTTTTGCATGTTTGGCAAAGCTTACAATTGCTTATTAGCTAGTGAAACTATATTTAATTTTTCCATTTATTATTTACAAATTTTGTATTGAACCAACAGCTGATCATTTTCTTCTAATAAAAGCTTTGCCAAACATGCCATTCTCTACTCCCTTTATTAATTTTTTCAAAACCAGGGAGCTTAGAAAGTCTCTTATTCTGGCATTAATGTAAGTCATGGTTCCTGGAAATACTCTCTGTAAGGTTCTACTTAGATAGATGAGTAATGTTATTCATAGACAGCCATATCCGTAGGCGCCAAGTAACGACAACATTGCCACCTATGAATATTACTACTCGTCTTAAGTCATATATTGCACAGTATGTAATATTTTGGGTTGCATAGATTAGCAATGGTTACGTGCTTGGGGAAATTTTGTAGAGGGCTCCAAGGTTCAAGCCAGAAAATCTTGAAAGCAACGAACAAATATTCGAGAGGGTCAGTGAAATGGCTAAGAGGAAAGGTTGCACCACGTCCCAACTAGCATTGGCTTGGGTTCATCACCAAGGAAATGATGTATGTCCGATACCCGGTACCACTAAGATTGAGAACTTGAACCAGAACATTCAAGCTTTGTCTGTGAAATTGACACCAGACGAGATGGCCGAACTTGAATCCTATGTTTCTGCCGAGGCGGTTAAGGGGGATAGACACATACACATGGCGAACACGTGGATAAACTCGGAGACGCCCCCATTATCGTCTTGGAAGCCTGAGTAGAGACACCTTCTTTGCTCTCTCATTTGCTGGTGATTGAGTTATGAATGTGTACTGATATGAATTCATGTGGTCTCTCTCCTATTGCGGTAATAAAGCACTTGTGTGGCTATCTTCCGCCAGTTGTGCGTCTGTAGTTTGTACGAGTTCCTTGCATTGTGTTTCAATTGATGTAATCCTATATGCATTTGTAGGATTGCTCATTATCAAGTAGATTGTACTTGTAATAAAAATAGGCCTTGTTTGATTCATAATAATTTTTAGAATAATTTTCTCTCTTCTCCTTTTTAACCACACACAATTATTTTAGATTTTTTAATACATTTTCTCTCATTTTTAACTACACAATCTTTACACAATTCGAATAAATAAAATTTTATCCTATCAAGAACAAGCCTAAATAAATAAATAGATCCAGGTGTCTCAATGTTCATTGTATGTGAAAGTTTGGGGCAAATCTACTTTTCATTTTGTAATTCTGTAAAATTTTATTTGTAGCTATCGTATCATATATTGCTGTGATTTCTCCATAACCCAACTTGGGAGCTCTAGTATCAGGTCATTGTTATTTTTCGAATTTTTTTTTTGACACGTCTTTGTCACACAAAATTGCGTGCAGCATTAATGGCAAAGATAAGGCCACGTGTCCTAAAACGTGAATTAAATATCTTCAAATTCCAACGTAGCAACGTGCAGTTCCTTCTTTACTCCCAAAAAAAGTCACCTACGAAACTTTCACTCTTCCTTCCGCTCTCACCAAGTCTCCACTCCTCAGAACCTCAAGAAAATGGCGTCAGAGCTAGGGTTAAAGGTGCCAAGAATCAAGCTGGGCTCACAGGGCTTGGAAGTATCCCAACAAGGGCTGGGCTGTATGGGTATGTCATCTAATTACGGGCCGGCCAAGCCCGAGCCCGAAATGATCGCACTCATTCACCACGCCATCGCCTCCGGGGTCACATTTCTCGACACCTCAGACGTTTATGGACCCCACACCAACGAGCTTCTCATCGGCAAGGTACCCCACTCTTCACTGTTCATATTTCTCCCAATTATCACTGCGATCCCTTTTTTTTTTTAATTAATTTTCCGTTCACTAATATTTATGGCTTCTGAAGTCAGTAACGATTATTGATTGCTAATTTGGATGATCGAATGAAGTTTCGTTCAAGTAATTTAGTTAATTGAGATGTTTATTTCGGAATTTAAGACTAAGTTTTACCACAGAAGAAGAAATTGAGCTGGAAATGAGAAATCATTGTTCTTCATTTGGGTGTATTATGATATTGTTGAATAAGCGAAGTTAAGGATATTTTCGATAGAGTTGCAGTGATTATCGTACCATTCGTTCTCTGTTTGAATATCTATGATAAATATGTACTGTGTTATCAATTTCGTTCTGAAAGTGAAGAAAATGAAGCAACAGACTGATTTAGGGAGATTTGTATAGGCTTTGGCAGGAGGGCTGAGAGAGAAGGTGCAAATAGCTACGAAGTTTGGGATAGCTTGGGGAGATGGGAAAAGGAACATAAGTGGCGACCCAAAATACGTGAGGGCTGCGTGTGAAGCAAGCTTGAAGCGGCTTAACATTGACTGCATCGATCTCTATTATGCTCATCGCATTGACACCAGTGTGCCTATCGAAGTCACGGTTTATCATCTTCCCTATTAATGTTCTTCTCATACTGTATTAGTTTAGCATTTTCTATACTTATGGATATAAACAAAGCGAAGCAAATCGTCTTTGAGATGACGAAGATGATGATACTATTTCTCTAATTTTGTGGATACATTACTCTCTCTACTTTTATGTTGAAATAATTTTTTATGAAAATGAGAGTGAGAAAAGGTAATTCTCTCAAAAGTTCTTTCAAACAAGCACCAACTTCTCAGCGACCCGAGCTTAATGTCGTTTTCCGTACTTTTGAAAGATGGGAGAACTAAAGAAATTGGTTGAAGAGGGAAAGGTAAAATATGTTGGTCTCTCAGAAGCTTCAGCTTCAACAATAAGAAGGGCTCATGCTGTTCATCCAGTAACTGCTGTTCAGATGGAGTGGTCTTTGTGGTCGAGAGATTTAGAAGAAGAAGTGGTTCCTACTTGCAGGTAAGCGTCTTTTGTGTTCTTCAACAATCTCATAACATGTACAAGATAATCCATAATTATATGTTGTTTTCATCTGTTGTATTATTAGGGAACTTGGTATTGGAATCGTCCCATACAGTCCACTGGGACGGGGTTTCTTTTCACAGGGCGCCAAGTTGATCGAGAACTTGTCAGAGAATGACTTCCGTAAGGTTGGTCCATATTCATACTTGTTTAAACTTTGTTGCTGCGGCTTTACATTTTACCGAAATGGCATGTTTGGCAAAGCTTACAGTTGCTTATTAGCTAGTGAAACCATATTTTTATCCACACGTTCAGACTACTTTTTTCCACTCATTACTTACACATTTCATATAGGACCAACAGCTGATCATCTTCTAATAAAAGCTTTGCCAAACAAGCTACTCTCTACTCCCTTTATTAGCTTTTTCAAAACATGGAGTTTAGAAAGTTTCTCGTTCTGACATTAATGTTTAGACATGGTTCCTAGTAATGCTGTGTAAGGTTCAACTTCCACAGACGAGCAATGCTATTCATAGGCTGTCATAGCTGTGGGCGCCAAGTGACCTCCACATCACCGCCTATGAATATTACTACTTCGCTTAGTCCTATGTTGCAGTATGTAAGATTTTTCGGTTTGCATAGATTTGCGATGTTTATGCGCTCTGGGAAATTTTGTAGACGTGTCCGAGGTTCAAGCCAGAAAATTTTGACAGCAACAAACAAATATTCGAGAGGGTCAATGAAATGGCTTCGAGGAAAGGTTGCACCACGTCCCAACTTGCATTGGCTTGGGTTCATCACCAAGGAAATGATGTATGTCCCATTCCTGGTACCACTAAGGTCGAGAACTTGAACCAGAACATTAAAGCTTTGTCTGTGAAATTGACACCCGAAGAGATGGCCGAACTTGAATCGTATGCTTCGGCTGATGTGGTTAAGGGCGATAGACACACTTTCATGGCAAGCACGTGGATAAACTCGGAGACACCCCCGTTATCTTCTTGGAAGCCTGAGTAGACACCTTCTTTGCTGCTCTCACTTGCTGGTGATTGAGATATGAATATGTGTACTCGTATGAATTCTTGTTCTCTCTCCTATTGTGACAATAACGTACTGTCAGTCAACCGCGTGTTATGTCGCTTTCTTCCACCGGTTGTACGGCCTTAGTTTGTATTTTTCCGCTAGTTGTGCGACTGTACTGCTGTAGCTCGTACGAGTGCTTTGCGATGTGTCTTAAGTGGATGAAATTCTATACGCATTTGTACAACTTAATATTATCTAGATTTTATTCGTAATAATAATAATAATAATAATAATAATAATAATAATAATAATAATAATAATAATAATAATAATAAATAAATAAATAAATACATACAGCCAGTGTCTCAATCTTCATTGTATGTGAAAGTTTGAGTTAGATCTCGTTACTCCTTATCATTTTATAATTCTATCCAAAAGTGAACGCTCTTTTCTTCCTAGGTTGGGGTTTTTTTTTTTTTTTTTTTTTTTTGGAATAGTTCCTAGGTTGTTTTATTATCTTCTATATGTGAAATTAATAATGAACCGGCAAAGAATCAAATGACAATGTTACGTGAAACAGGTTAATAGTTAGATTTTGATGAGTTTTTACGATGAAATATAGAGAGCGGGTTTTGATGAAGGGGAAGATAGACATATGAAAATTCCCCATTCGTGTGATACTGTGATTACCAGAATTACTAAAATTTGAAAGTGTATATAAAATTTTATTTATAGCTTGTTATTGAAAATATCGTGAAGTGGCAATTTTTGTGACGAAAAGAGAATTATGAGCTAGAAAAATTCAACGAAGATGATTGGGACATTCAGCTAACCGGGCCGGTTTTAACTCTGTGGCTTTCACTTAGGGTGGTAGGATATGTGTAAAAATGAATTTTTATGTATTTTTATGTGATATAGGAGAGAGAATGAGTAGAGTTGAATTGTGGAGATTTGTATAGTATAGGTAGGTCTCACGAGATATATGGATGTGAAATAAGGGAGAGAATTAGTGGGGTTGAAAAAAATATGTAAAAATGTGTAAAGACGTATAAAAATCTATATATATATATAATACTAAAGTATTTCACCCTATTTTTTAATTTATTTTTTGATATTTTCCCGCTTAAAACCAAGGTTTTATTGATCTTTTTTTTTTCTTTTTAAATATTATTATTACCAAAACAAAAATCCTAAATCTCCTAAAATTTTACCCACCAAAATTTCCTAAAATAATAGAGTTTCCATACTTAATATGATTTCTACAACTTGCTTTACCAATACTATTCTATCTAAATATTCGTTCTCTCCCTCTCTCTTTTTCCATTTTCCAACAATAAATTTAAATTAAAAAATAAAAATTATTACTTTATTTTATTTGACTCAACAAGAGCTTTAAAATAAGTATAGTATCAATATATAAATTTTTATTTTTATAAATTTAAAATTTAATGCAAATATATAAAATTAGTATCCAATATAAATATAAATTGATATTAATATAGATTAATAAGATACAAAAATTTGAAAATCTATATATATATATATATATATATATAAGCAGTCTTTTTTTCATGTAAAGACATTATTTTCTCTAATTTTTACTCACTTTTTAATTCCACATCATTTTTCCCCTGTGAATTTTACCAAATATTTTATTTATTTATATATATATATATTAAAATTCATTTATAATTTATTTATTTTTTAAATTAGTTATTTAATCAGTTAATTATAGTTTCCAACCATGTCCTTTATAATTTTTTTGCCTTTTAATATACTATTGCTTTAGTCCATATAATTAGCATTTCTAATACAATGAGATATAATTAATGTTCTTCATATTTGCCTATTTTAGATAATTATCAATATTACAATTATGTAAATAGTTTAATTTGTATTGATCATTAAAATTAAATGTCCAACAAACATTCAAGGGGCAATTATATTGCCACAACATATTTTTATTGATACATTATGATATATTTATTTTAAATATTTTAATGTTTATATCTTAATGTAACTACAACCTTAACTTTTTTCCCATCAATATTGATTATTCTTAATCTTTAACTAATTATAAATTTGAGCTATAAAGATTGTTTTTGTGTAAATATTTTCCCATCAATACTGATTATTTTCAATCTTTAACTAATTATAACTTTTTTCCCATTAAGGTCATTTTTATCGAAAAATTTTATTTATTTAAACGTCAAAATTACTCATTTATTTATCATTCTTTTAAATATTGTAAAATATAATGGACGCAAATTGTGAATATTTCTTTTAATTTAAATATCTCTAATAAAATATCAAAATATAAATTAATATTTACGTACAAAGTAAGTTAATTACTAAAAATTATTAATTATAAATTTTGAGGATATAATTGTTATCATAAACAAAATTGAAGACCTTTTCAAATAATTAAACTATGGTGTACTCAATATATTTTATAGCGTAAATATAATTAGCGTTATTTGAGTTATTCAACAATTTTTTTTTTATCTTGGATTATATAACGTAATTATACTACTTACACACGATTTGATTAATTGTACTTAATTATTGTAAGATTGCATATCAATTATAATAAGGTTCAAATTATTACAATACTCGGATATTATTTTTTAGTTCCGAAGAAGATGATTTTTCTTGATAGTATCTTATATCATGACAATAAATAAGAGCCAAAAAAGTATTTTTATTTAAGGAATATTTATTAAATACACCTTGTATTTATAGTATATTTACAATTTACCTAACATGTTTTAAGACATTATAGTTTACACAACGCATTTCATTAAATTTTAACAAAAAACATCTTATATTGAACCAAAATTGGAAAAAAAATTACTTGTTAAAATTAAATTACCCTTTTTGTGACTGACAAATTACACCACGTATATTTTAGTACGTAACACTTTATATATCATTATTCTTCAAAATATTAGGGTATGTTTGATTGACGGATTGTAAAGAAAAAGTTAGAAAACGTTCGTGTAGTAAATAAAATACCACATACCCCCCTAAGAAAATATTTTCATGCTTTTTGTGGAAATTATGGTTAAAACAGTTGTACCTTATAAAACTATTTCATTTTACAACTTGTAATCAAAACGGAGAAAGTATACAACATTTTACACGATTTGATATTTACATGCAAAATAAATGTCAATCAAACACACCCTTAATTAGAACCTATTTTATGAAAAATATTTTTTTCTTGCTTTTATTCTAAAACATTTTTCAAGTTAACTATACATGATATATAGAATATTATAAGTAAATTGTAAATAAGGAATCGTTTTCGTCATTGTTGTGATCAGTTCTATCACCCTACTACAATAAATTACAATCTTCATAAGAAATAACTAGTATCACGCCCGTGCGATGCACGGGAACAATTAAATTTATGTACGATAAATAATTGATATAAAATTATAAATATAAAAGTTGAATTATATAATTTATGTAATTTGTGCATAGGAGATTGCATAATTGTAAAAAAATTATTAAAATCTACAATATTGTATATTATAGTCAATGCAAAAATTGTAGAGTAAATTCACAATTGTAAATTATAAAAATTCACGTGTATCGCATAATTGTATCGCATAATTAAGAAGTTTATCAAAACGTGTAACTTTATTTCTAATTATCATGCCTAGCATTGTACAGCAATGCTCGTGAAGATTAATTAATTGTAAATGAACCATTGGGAATGAATATATAAAAATTATTTGATTATCAAAACGTGTTTTTTCTCATTGGTATATATCAAATTCATATTGAATACCTTTTTCCTTCTGAAATGCACATTACACACTCTAATTTTTATGATTTTATGCATTCTTTTAGTGATTAGCTGTAATTGCTACTTAATTTTAGCTATATTGTATAAGAAGTATTATGCTTAATTTTATGTAACTTAAATTTGTAGTAACACCGACAATTTTCCTCATCTATATAATTCATTTGATTTCTTTTCATTTACATAAATTGTATGTTAATTGTAGAATGAAAACCTTTTTATTTGTAAT
Source organism: Jasminum sambac (assembly GCA_018223645.1). Taxonomy (NCBI): domain Eukaryota; kingdom Viridiplantae; phylum Streptophyta; class Magnoliopsida; order Lamiales; family Oleaceae; genus Jasminum; species Jasminum sambac. Next base: position 34,978,455 of record CP073652.1, read on the forward strand.
TTTATATACTTAGAAAAGGTAAAAAAATATGCAATGCAAAATTCAGTTAGTGAGCATATCACATCAGAAGCATTAAAAACAAAAAATATCATTTAATTTTTTTAATTAGAAATAATATGTTATGTTGGCACTGACAATAGGGTGTTCACCAAACGTGATACTTCGATTATAATAATATAAGGATTAATAAATTACTATTTTACTTAAAAATAAATAAATTATTCTACATAAATCTAGTTATAATTTTAACTACTCACTATTTGATTTTCAAAAAGAAAAAAGTAAAAAATTCTCACTATTTTTTGATAGACCAATTCACGTAACCAAGCAAAACTATCAAAACCTACAATTTTATCACGATAAAATTAAATAAAAAAATATTATTTAATATTTTGAATTATAACTTTAAAAAATGAAATTATGTATAAAGTCTTTCCAAAATAAATTTTTTCTCATTAGATGTTTGTTTTAGATATTGGTTATTTTTAGTTATATTTTTAATTATTACTAATTAATTTTTGTTTATTCCCAAAACTAATTTTATAATTTTATTAAAATATTTAATGTATGCCACATTTGCATCTTTGCTTACAGGACACTTCACAAATTATAATATAAAGATTAATAGTATGATTATATAACAATTCAAAATATAAAGATAAAGATTAATAAATTACTCTTTATTTAAAAATAACAAATTATTCAATGCAAATTCAATTATAATTTTAACACGCCCTATTTTATTTAAGAATAATCCACTGCACATTAAAAATCAAAACTATCTAAAACTATAATATTTTTTAATGCGGTGAAAATAAAATACTTATTATTTAATGTTTTTAATTAGAAATTTGAAAAATGAAATTACATTTAAAGTTTTTCGAAAACTATTTTTTTCTTATTAAATTTTATGTATCACATTTAACGATAAATTTATGTTTCATTAAAAAATAATTATATTTAAAGAATTTTCCCTATTTAAATCTACCAATTAATATTGGTTTATTTCCAAAAATAGAATTTTCTTTTTTTTTTAACTACAATATTGATTTTTATGTTTTTTTTAATATTAAAGAGTGTCATGTTGGCACTCTTGCCAACGTGGCACTCCAGTTTTTATAATATAAAGATTTCACTGAATTTTGAGGTTTTTATTTTTAAAGAGATAAATATGTAAATAAAAAAAATTAAAAACAGGAAAGAAACCGAGTTTCAAAATATTACTAAATATCGTGTACTATTAAACTTGACATTTTCTTATTCATTGAATAAAAATTATTTATGAAACGTTAATAATAAATTAATATTTCTGTAATGTTATACATTTGAATAATTCTTTAACGAAATTGATTTATCACCTCTTCGGGTAGTATTATAAGAATCGGGAACAAATATTTTATTTCTTTTTTTTTTTATGAAAGTAAACAAATAACTGGTCAAGTATGATGGAAAATCATACTTTGAGGAAAATATATTTTCCCTTTAGTACTCAATCAAGTGTAACGATTCTATCAAGTATATTTGTGTGAAATATTTGTTTATGAGACATTATAATTATAATATTTTTTTTTATTCTTGAGTCTATTATTACAATTAATTGTGCACATCATGCTTACATTAATTGAGTTGAATTAACTAAATTGACGGATGTTAGAAATTTTAATTTAATGGTCTAATTTCAGTGATGAGTAAATAAATATTTCAATTACATATTTAACAAATAAAGATTAAATAAGTTGACACGTAAATAAATACCTAAATTGCTTATTTTATAAATTATATATTTTTTAAATAATTGGCTATTATTTCTTAATTTCTTAATTGGAAGTTCAGTCAGAATTTCTCAATTGTCTCTCGACTGTATTAAATATCTATTTAGAATTCTATTTTTTAAATAAATATTAAGAATCCCAACTACTTCAAATTATTTATTTTATTATACCAATTTTTATCTGTTTAGGCTTTATTCAATTTTTAAAGATCAACGATTAACTCGTCTTTTTAAATTATTAATCATATATATTTCAAGTTATTTATCTCATTCAAATTAATTTAAATTTGATTATAGCATTCAATAAGTTAAAAAATATGATTAAATATCAATGATTTTTTTATCGACCACATTAATAAACCTATATAATTTAAATTATTTAAAATAAACATCTAAATTCATGAGTTTAAAAAAAATGATATTAATTTACTGAATCTATTAATTTGGTGAGTTTACATCGAATATATTAATATATATATATATATATATTTATATTTACTATGTTTAGAAGGTATTTATTGAAATAGATGTTATTAATACATGTTAAAAAAGTATAAATAAAAATTTCTGATTAAATGATCATGATGGGACATAGACGAGGATGAGAATTTGTTAGCAGAATGGGGACCGGTAATGAGAGTCTTCATCATTTTGCAATTCTTATAATATCCTCACTCAGACTCGATTAAATAAAAGTGGGTGCGGGCGATGATAAGTGTTTCCTAGCAATGGCAGAAATAAGGTGTTGGGGCTATATTATTATTTCTATAATATAAATATATGTTGATTATATTTCATAATTAGATTCTAAAATTTTATTATTCACATATTCATTGTTAGTACTATATATCACACGAGTATATAATTAATATTTTTCGAAATTTGTAGTTGCATATAATAAAATGTAGAATAATTTTTTTTAAAAAAACCATATGCTCTAAGAAAATTAATAGAGTTTTTTAGAATGGTTATTTGTATAAGTATAGCATGTAATTTTATTAATTTGTTTTATGTTTATACATATTTAATAAATTTAATTTTAACATAAGCAAAATGTCATATATTTGCATAATCTCTACCACAAATTATCATCCTATATAATGTACGGGTGTAAATGCTAGGTAAGAACACGGTACAAATTGATAACTAATCAACATTAATATTTATCAAAATTACTATTTGTTCAAACATTAATCACATATAATGCAAGGGTCTAAATGCTAAGTAAAAGCACAGATGAAAAATATTAATCTTTTGATTTTATAATATTAATATTAGTATGATTCACTAATATTTTAAACATATCAACCCGTGCAACGCACGGTTAAAAAATGCTAGTATGTAGAAGAACGGGGCAAATTTACTAGTACGAAGCAGAGGGCAAAACGGAGACTTCATTCTCATTTGGTCACTCCCTTTCCAGTTTCCACCAATCTTATCATCTCTTGCTGTGCAAATCCTTCTTTATCCAAGAATCTTCTACAAGCTCTCACCAACTCTTCACTCCTCGCAAAAATGGCGTCAACGCTAGGGTTTAAGGTGCCACGAATCAAGCTAGGCTCACAGGGCCTCGAGGTATCTCAACAGGGGCTGGGGTGCATGGGTATGTCATCTAATTACGGCCCGCCCAAGCCCGAGCCCGAAATGATCGCGCTCATTCACCATGCCATCGCCTCCGGTGTTACATTTCTCGACACCTCCGACGCTTATGGACCCCACACCAATGAGATTCTCATCGGCAAGGTTCTTCAATTTTTGCTGTTCATATTTCTACCAATTATTACTGCGATGCCTTTTTTTTTTTTTTTAATTATTCTTCGGTTTACTATTATTTTTCACTTTTGAAGTGAGTAGTGATTATTGATTGCTAATTTGGATGATCCAATTATTTTTTTACTTGTTCAAGTAATTTAGTGGATTGAGATTTTCATTTTGGAACTTAAGTCTAGGGTTTGACACAGAAATTGAGCTGGAAATGAGAAATCATTGTTCTTCCTTTGGGTATAATATGATGTTGAATTCAGGAAGTCATATTAAACTTTAGATTGCATAATATGCTTAAAGCGTTGTACTTTCTTAGTCAACTTTATACGAATTGTATGTCTAGCTAGTGCAAGTGGTTAAATAGTTAGTTCCCACTCCCAGCCGTCATTGTTCACTTTACTATATAGTCAAGAGTCTTGTAAACAGATCTAAATTCAGCTGAAATGAGTTCACCCTTTCTTTGGGCTTCTCTCTGATCTCTCTCTCTCTAGTTTGTAAAAAGTCAGCAACATTCCCAATTGAATTTTAATGAATATCTTACCCTTTTCTTTGTTTGAACCTTGACGATGAATTTGTACTCTGTTATTGCTTTCACTCTGAAACTGAAGAAAATCAAACAGCAGACTGATTTAGGGAAATTTGTATAGGCTTTGGCAGGAGGACTCAGAGAGAAAGTGCAAATAGCTACCAAGTTTGGGGTATTGTGGGATGATGGTAAACAGCAAGTTAAGGGCGACCCAAAATACGTGAGGGCTGCGTGTGAAGCAAGCTTGAAGCGGCTTAACATTGATTGCATTGATCTCTATTATGTTCATCGCATTGACACCACTGTGCCTATCGAAGTCACGGTTTGTCATCTTCCCATTCTTATTCTTTTTCGTACTGTGTTAGTTTAGGGTTTCACGTACTTGTGGATATAAATGAAGCAAATCATCTATAAGATATGATGATGATGATGATGATGATGATGATGATGATGATGTTTCTCTAATTTTGGGGATAAATTACATCCTTCCTACTTTCAGGTTAAAATATTTTTTACAGTTGAATGTGTGATTGAAAATGAGTATGAGAAGAAGTGATTCTGACATGAGTTCTTTCAAACAAGCACTTACTTCTCATCGTCCTGTCCTTAATGTCGTTTTCCATACTTTTGAAAGATGGGAGAACTCAAGAAACTGGTTGAAGAGGGAAAGATAAAATACGTTGGTCTTTCAGAGGCTTCGGCTTCAACAATAAGAAGGGCCCACTCTGTTCATCCTGTAACTGCTGTTCAGATGGAGTGGTCTTTGTGGACCAGAGATTTAGAAGAAGAAGTAGTTCCTACTTGCAGGCAAGCGTCATTTTGCATTGTTCAACAATCTTTTAACACGTCCAAGATAATTCATAATTATATGTTGTTTTCATCCATTGTATTATTAGGGAACTTGGTATTGGAATCGTCCCATACAGTCCACTGGGACGGGGTTTCTTTTCACATGGCGCCAAGTTGATGGAGAACTTGTCAGAGAATGACTTCCGTAAGGTTGGTCCATTTTCATACTTGTTTAACCCTCCTTTTTTCGGTTTTATATTTTACTGATATTTTTTGGGCTTGTTTGGGAAAGCTTAGAATTGCTTATTAGCTAGTGAAGCTGTATTACTGTTTTCCACTTATTATTTACACATCTCGTATAGGACTAAAAGCTGATCATCTTCTTCTAATAAAAGCTTTGCCAAACAAGTTATTCTATACTCCCTTTGTTAACTTTTTTCAAAACCAGGGAGCTTAGAAAGTTTGTCATTCGTACATTAATGTTGAGTCATGGTTCCTAGAAATGCTTTGTGTAGGGTTCAACTTCTATGGACAAGTGATGCTATCCATAGCCAGTCATATCCATAGTCGCCAAATAACCACCACGTTGCCACCTATGAATATTACTACTTGTCTTATACATTTTTCAGTATGTAAGATTTTGGCTTCTCATAGATTTGCAATGCTTCCTTCCTTGGTGAAATTTTCTAGACAATTCCAAGGTTCAAGCCAGAAAATCTTGAAAGCAACAAACAAATATTTGAGAGGGTCAGTGAAATCGCTAAGAGGAAAGGTTGCACCACGTCCCAACTAGCATTGGCTTGGGTTCATCACCAAGGAAATGATGTGTGTCCAATACCCGGTACCACAAAGATTGAGAACTTGAACCAGAACATTCAAGCTTTGTCTGTGAAATTGACACCAGACGAGATGGCCGAACTTGAATCTTGTGCTTCGGCCGATGTGGTTAAAGGGGATAGACACACTCACATGATTAGGACGTTTATACACACGGAGACGCCCCCATTATCGTCTTGGAAGCCTGAGTAGGCACCTTCTTTGCTGCTCTCACTTGCTGGTGATTGTCTCTTTTTCCTATGGTGGCAATGGCTTTCTCCCACCGGTTGTACGGCTTTTGTATTTTTCCGCCAGTTGTGCGGCTGTGCTGCTGTAGCTTGCACGATTGCTTTGCGTTGTGTCTCAATGGATGTAACTCTATATGCATCTGTACAACTTAATATTATGTAGATTGTATTTGTAATAATAAATGAATACAGTCAATGTCTCAATCTTCATTGCATGTGAAAGTTTGAGGTAAATCTGCTAATCATTTTGGATGGGGGGGGGGTAAATGCACCTCCAATTTTGCTCAATACACCCACCCACCCATTTCCATTTTGGTGTTACTTTTTTTTTTTTTTTTTTTTGATTTGGGGGTTGTGTTCTGCCAGTATTGGCTGAACAGCCTCAAGGCTATTCCCAAGGTTGAACAAAAAAAAATTTTTAATATGTTTTTTCACCATTTTTGGCACCAAAATGGCAGCCAACTGCAAAGTTGCAGCAAAAAATGGGGGGTTCACTCCCCTCAATTGCTGCCATGTTGCCGAAAATGGCAGCAATGCTGTTGCTTCTTTGTACTTTCATTTTTTGTTTCCTCTAAATTTTTTGGTTGGAAGGGTAAAATTGGAATAAAGATTGTTGGGTTGGTGTACTGCACAAAAGTGGGGGTACATTTGGCTCCACCCAATCATTTTATAATTCTATCCTCAAGTAAACACTCTTTTCTTCCTAGGTTGTTTTATTTTTTCTCATAATGTGAAATCAATGATGAACCGGCAAAAAAATTAAATAACAATGTTGCGTGAAACAAGTTAGTAGTCGGATTTTGATGAGTTTTTGTGCTGAGAACGGTTTTTTTATGAAGGGCGAAGATAGACATGAAAATTCCTAATGGTTGTGATTACCAGAATTACTAATATTTAAAGGTGGTATATAAAATTTTAATTATAGCTTGTTAGCAGTACTGAAAATGCCATGGGTGACGATTTTTGTAAAGAATCGACAAGCTAGAAGAATTCAACCAAGATGATTGGGCCATTCAGCTAACCGGGCCTGTTTTAACTCTGGCTTCCACTTTATTTACTACAGTACGCTAACTACACTGATGGGAACAATGTGGTCTGAAGCAGAGGGAAAACGGAGACGTCTCATCTCGAATGTGATATTCTAATGGAGCCAGCTACTTCGGCGACTTCATTCATAATCGAATAGAATCGCAAGCTGTCACCAAATTTATCTTGTGAAGCAAAATTGTTGACTTCATCATATTACTCTTGTTGTATGTCATGTCTCATTTTTTTTCACCTTTTTATTTTTAAATTTTTAATTGAACGTCTTTCTTATGCATTAATATATTATATGTTCAATAAAATAAAATAAAATATTTATTACTGTGAAAATATTTTAGATTAAAATTAATTAAATAGGCCAAATTTGTTTATTTATTAAAGTTATGGGCCAAAATATCAATATAAGAAAAGTAAAAGTTGAAATCAACACACTTTTGGAAACATTAAGGAACAATTTGCACATATTTAAAAGTTTTGTATGCAAATGAATTGTCACGTTTTTTTTAATTATAAAGAAGGGTAATAGTGTTATTTATCTCCAAAAACCCTTATTTTATACAATCTGCATATCATAGTATAAAACGCTCACATATACAATCCAACTAAAGTACATTGCGTAATAAGAACCCTTTATCGGAATAGTATAATCCCTAATCGAGCACTAAATCCCCTTATTGGGACACTAAATCCTCTTATTGGAGCACTATAATCCTCCTGAATGGAGATAGTAAAATTCTCCTTCATGGGGAATCAAACTCAGAACTTTGGCTTTGGCCTCCTAAACCACAATTGGCTCCAAAAACCCTTATTATGCAACTGTAAGTTAAAAATAAGTCCTCATATAACAAAGTTTTCAAAATAAGTCATAGATATACAACTAGACTAAAGGTTGAGTCTTTATTGTGCCAGTTAATTCTATTTTTACCCATTCAAATATTAACATCTGGCAAAATCAACTCTAAAACTTTTAGATCTCAACTTTAGGCTCCTAAACAAACAGGCCAAAGTGTCAGCTTAAGATGCAAATATCAATAGCAAACATAGCCCATGATATGATTGAAGTTTTTATGGTTTTTTGTGAAAGATGAGAGAGAATAAGTGAAATTAAATTGTAGAGATTTGTATAGTATACGTGCGAATCACAAGATGTGTTGGTTTGACTAAATTTAAATCTAAAAAATAATGAATAAAAATGAATAAGAAAGTGAAGGCTATCATGAGTATAATATCATGTGCTTTAATATCCTATTTTAGGATTAAAATTTTAATAATTATATATATTTGATATAGAATATACAATAAAGAATAAGGGCTTGTTCTATTGGGTGTTAAGTTTATCCGCACGTAATTCCGTATAACCACATACACATTTTTAACCACACACATCTCCCAATATAATATTAACCATACATTTTATACGGAATACCGCGCGAATAAACTTAACACGCAAAAGAACAAGCTCTTAAGTCACATTGAATAGCTGTATACCACCGTATATCTATAAGCAAATATGCAAGTATCATTGGTTTCATCACATTCAAATTTAGGATGACGAGCAAAAATGGATAAAAAATAACTCCTATGCAACGTGCAAATCCTTCTTTTAACTCCCAGAGTCTTCTACAACCTCTCACCAACTCTTCACTCCTCAAAAAAATGGCGTCAACGCTGGCTTTTAAGGTGCCACGAATCAAGCTAGGCTCACAGGGCCTCGAGGTATCTCAACAAGGACTGGGCTGCATGGGTATGTCAGCTAATTACGGCCCGCCCAAGCCCGAGCCCGAAATGATCGCGCTTATTCACCATGCCATCGCCTCCGGTGTTACATTTCTGGACACCTCCGACGCTTATGGACCCCACACCAATGAGATTCTCATCGGCAAGGTTCTTCAATTTTCGCTGTTCATATTCCTCCGGTTCTCCCAATTATCACTGCGATGCCCTTTTTTTTGTGCTTTTTAACTATTTTTTGGTTTACTAATATTTATGACTTTTGAAGTGAGTAGTGATTATTGATTGCTAATTTTGATTATCCGATTAATTTTTTACTTGCTTAAGTAATTTAGTGGATTGCGATTTTCATTTCGGAAGTTAAGACTAGGGTTTACCACAGAGGAAGAAATTGAGCTGGAAATGAAAATTAATGTTCTTCCTTTGGGGATCATATGATATCGTTGAATTCAGGAAGTCATATTAGTCAACTTCCGATTGAAATAGGCTTGTGTTGTTCTTTCTTAGTCAACTTTATACGAGTTGTACGCTTCTAGTTAGTGCAAGTGGTCAAATAGTTAGTTGCCAGCAGGCATTGTTCACTTTACTATATAGTCAAGAGTCCTGTAAACATGTCTCAATTCAACTGAAATGAGTTCACTATTTCTCGGAGCTTCTCTCTGAACTCTCTCTCTAGTTTCTAAAAAGTCAACAACATTTAAAATTGAATTTAATGAATATCTTACCCTTTTCTCTGTTTGAATCTCGACGATGAATTTGTACTCTGTTATTGTTTTCACTCTGAAAGTGAAAAAATCAAGCAACAGACTCATTTAGGGAAATATGTATAGGCTTTGGCAGGAGGAGGACTGAGAGACAAAGTGCAAATAGGTACCAAGTTTGGGGTATGCTGGGATGATGGGAAACCGAAAGTTAGGGGAGACCCAAAATACGTGAGGGCTGCGTGCGAAGCAAGCTTGAAGCGGCTTAACATTGATTGCATTGATCTCTATTATGTTCATCGCATTGACACCACTGTGCCTATCGAAGTCACGGTTTGTCATCTTCCCCATTCTTATTCTTTTCATACTGTATTGGTTTAGGGTTTCACGTAGTTGTGGATATAAACGAAGCAAATGACTTGTAAGATATTGGGGATAGATTACTTCCTTGCTACTCTTAGGTTAAAATATTTTTTACAGTTGAATATGTGATTGAAAATTAGTATGAGAAGAACTGATTGTGACATAAGTTCTTTCAAACAAGCACTAGCTTCTCGTTGGCCTGTGCTTAATGTCATTTTCCATACTTTTGAAAGATGGGAGAACTCAAGAAGCTGGTTGAAGAGGGAAAGATAAAATACGTTGGTCTTTCAGAGGCTTCGGCTTCGACAATAAGAAGGGCTCATGCTGTTCATCCAGTAACTGCTGTTCAGATGGAGTGGTCTTTGTGGACGAGAGATTTAGAAGAAGAAATAGTTCCTACTTGCAGGTAAGCGTCTTTTTGCGTTGTTCAACAATCTTTTAACACATACAAGATAATTCATAATTATATGTTTTTTTTCATCTGTTGTATTAGGGAACTTGGTATTGGAATTGTCCCATACAGTCCACTGGGACGGGGTTTCTTTTCACATGGCGCCAAGTTGATGGAGAACTTGTCAGAGAATGACTTCCGTAAGGTTGGTCCATGTTCATACTTGTTTAACCCTCCTTTGTTTGGTTTTATATTTTACTGATTTTTTGGGCTTGTTTGGGAGAGCTTAGAATTGCTTAGTAGCTAGTGAAACTGTATTACTGTTTTCCACTTATTATTTACACATTTCATATGGGACTAAAAGCTGATCATCTTCTTCTAATAAAAGCTCTGCCAAACATGCTATTCTCTGCTCCGGACTACCTTTGTTAACTTTTTTCAAAACCTGGGAGGTTAGAAAGTTTGTCATTCGTACATTAATGTTAAGTCATGGTTCCTAGAAATGCTGTGTAAGGTTCAACTTCTACGGACAAGTAACGCTATTCATAGGCAGTCATATCCATAGCCGCCAAATAACTGCCACGTTGCCACCTATGAAAATTACTACTCGTCTTAGACATATTGCAGTATGTAAGATTTTGGCTTCACATAGATTTGCAAATGCTTACGCCCTTGGTGAAATTTTATAGACGATTCCAAGGTTCAAGCCCGAAAACCTTGAAAGCAACAAACAAATATTTGAGAGGGTCAATGAAATCGCTAAGAGGAAAGGTTGCACCACGTCCCAACTAGCATTGGCTTGGGTTCATCACCAAGGAAATGATGTATGCCCGATACCCGGTACCACTAAGATTGAGAACTTGAACCAGAACGTTCAAGCTTTGTCTGTGAAATTGACACCGGATGAGATGGCCGAACTTGAATCTTGTGCTTCGGCCGATGTGGTGAAGGGGGACAGACACACTTACATGGTGAGCACATGGATAAACTCGGAGACGCCCCCATTATTGTCTTGGAAGCCTGAGTAGACACCTTCTTTGCTCTCTCATTTGCTGGTGATTGAGATATGAACATGTACTGATATGAATTCTTGTGTTCTCTTTTTCCTATTGTGGCAATAAAGCACTTGTGTGGCTATCTTCCGCCAATGGTGCAGCTGTAGTTTGTATGAGTTCTTCGCGTTGTGTTTCATTGACGTAATTCGATATGCATTTGTGTTGTGTTACAATTTGCAACAAACTTATTGATGTAATGTATTTTAGTTGCGATTAACAATTGCTCAATCTCAACATAGCCTAAAATCTTCAGTTTCCAACTGTTGTGCGGGTCCTTTGTCCCAATTCTTCTGCCAAACCTTCTCTTAACCTCCCATCAATAATTCACTCCTCAATCCTCTTAACCACACAAAAATGGTGTCAACTTAAAGAGTTGCCAAGAATCAAGCTGGGCTCACAGCTTGATTTAGGACTAGGTTTAAACTTTAGTGACACAAGAAATGAGAAATCATTGTTCTTCCTTGGCGTGTAATATGATATTGTTGAATTCACGGAGTTAAGGATATTGTTGAATTGAACTTCAACGAGTACCTTACCCTTTTATTTGTTTGAATCTAGATGATGAGCATGTACTGCATTATTGTTTTGGCTCTGAAAATAACGAAAATCAAACAACAGGCAGTGAAACTTGTATAGGCTTACTAAGAAAGAAGGTGCAAATAGCTACCAAGTTTGGGATAAGTTGGGAGGACGGGAAAATGAAAATTAGTGGCCACCCAATGTACGTGAGGGCTGCCTGCGAAGCAAGATTGAAACCGCTTAATATTGACTGCATTGGTCTCTATTATGCTCATCGAATTGACATACATACACATACACATACAATTCAATGCTATTCTTTCACATGCCACATAATTTTCAAAATTAGTGATCACCATATTTACACATCATTTATATTTGTGAATATGTATCTCACCTTGCATGTCAAAATAACATTAATCTAGTCCCAAGCCCACTTGCAAGCAACTCCCTAGTTTAGTCTTTGTTTCTCTTGGACGTACGTACTTTCTGCGTATCTTCCCTTCCCCTTCTTCTGATCAATTACTATTTTTGAATTTTGATCATGTTTCACTTGATGTATACATGACATAATACAGGCTTGACAAAATTATTGAAATTGTTGTTTTGAATATGTTCTTTATGTATATCAAAAGTGATCCCTCCCCATGCCACGTGTCCCCCTCGATTGGAGGGGGACCTCAAGTGGGACCTTGATTTCAGGCCCTCCTCCAATCGGGGGGATATGTGGTGCGGGAAATCAATTTTCACATCTGAATTTGAAGATAGAATTTTCATTTAACACATTTAGTAACTCTCTGTCTCTCTCTTGTCTCTCAACAAAAAATAAGGACGAAAAATTTAGTGAAGGGGTTTCTTCGCACAAGGCTCCAAGTTGATCGAGAACTTGTGAGAGGGCGACTTTTGCAACGTTTGTCAATGTTCATATTTTTCTGTGATATTGACACCGGATGCGATGGCTGAACTCGAATCCTATGCTTCGGCTGATGTGGTGAAGGGCCATAGACACACTTACATGGTGAGCACATGGATAAACTCCGAGACGCCCCCACTATCGTAGACGCATTCATTAGTCTTTCACTTCTTGTTCATATTGATTGCGTAGTTATATGAGTTCAATTGTTTTCTTACATGGAGTGTCTCAATGTCATTGTATGTAAAAGTTAGGGGTAAATCTATTTGTTATTGTATATTTTGTCTAAATGCGAACATCTATCTTCTTAGGTGGTTCTACTTTTATATGTGAAACTAATAATAAACTATTAGAGGAATCAATAATACTGTTATATGGAAACGGATTAATGATAGGATTTTGATGAAGTTTTTTTGGAAACATGGAGAACGAAGGGTTTTAATGAAGAACAAAGATAGACCAGTGTTTGTCTTTGCTTTTAATAGAAAAATTCCTCTTGCCACTAAAACTTAAAGATGTATAAAAATATTTAATATTGCCCTTTTTTCTTGTTTAGGAAAAATGTTTATTCAATAGATGCATCGGAAATATAGTCGGGTGGGTGAGCTCCCATTCAAAGAACCTAATCTAGATTCTAGAACCAACCGTTTGAATAAGCCTAAAGGCAATTTGGTTCACAGATCTCCTAACAAATGAAAACGTTTACTCGTTTACATCTGATGCAAGTGAACAAAATTCATCGATAATCAAACCAAAGTATGAACCGTCTTTACGTTATGTTAAAAAGCTTAATAAACAATAATAGGTTTTATATAGAATATTAAAATAAATGACAATTTGTACTAGTACATTGTTTTGAGGTGGTCGAATCCAACCATAGAAGAAGTGGCTAATTGTGACGGAGGCAAGAAATATGTATTGAGGAGAATTGAAGGCTGACTCAAGGGAATAAGAAGGAATTTGATGAATTTTGAAAGATAATTTTTTTTGCAGGGGAGAGACGTATGTTTTGATTTTTCTAACTTGTGGAGAAAATCTCCACATGATCGGTGATAAACAAATGATTGAAAACATAAAATAAGTAAATGTTATAAAATAAGAGAAAATAATATTTTAAATCAATACTATAAGAATGGAAAAAAAAAAGAAATTTATTTTAAGCTTTCTTCTCGATGTGTTACATTTACGAATTTCGGTCTCTATTTATAGCCAAATATATTAGCAATCAAATAAAGACGCGAGACACATTTGTAATTCACATGCAATCATTTCTTTACTTGCGAAACAAAACGAAATAATTCACATTAATTAAAGAAAGTGTTGGAAAAATTATACATGCCTTATTTCTCCACTTGAAGGCTATTCACAACAATAAAAAATAAATAAGTAAGGGTGTGTTTGATTGGTTTTTTTCCTCAGAAAACCAACTTTTTCACTTCTTTCTTCTTTTTCTTTTTTTTTTTTTGCTTTTAGTCTGTTTCATTGCATTTTTAAGGAATTTTTTTTCTAATTTTTCTCCAAAATTCGTTATTTTCTTTGTTTTGATGGAAAATATTTTATCTGGGGGAGGAGATTTTTGGTTTCCTAGAAAATTTTGCTTTTTTAATGGATAATTTTTTTTAACTATAAAGATGAAAAAAATCATCAAATTTTATGAAAAAATACAAAAACAAAGAAAACAATACTACTTTCCAACTTAAAAATTAATGCAATCAAACAACTATAACAATCATTTTCCCTAAAAAAAAATTTTCTAAAATTCATTTACACAAAAATCATTTCCCTTCCAAATATTTTTCAACTTTCCAATCAAACACACCAGTGATGTTCACCTCGCCATTGTGAGGAGGTTATCTTCCCCACAATGAGGAGGAATCACCTTTTAATTGGTGGGGAGGATAACCTCCCCACAGACACAGGAGAGGTGAACATTTCCGTCAAACACACCCTAAATAATTCATATTACAATCAACGGCTGGGAGTATGGTTGCTTGATGGGGCCCACCCAGCTAAGCCACGCCCCAATTTAGCTCTCACTGAACGCACTACCGGGAACAATGTAGTTTGTTTGAAACAGAGGGGAAAACAGAGACGTCTCATTTCATCACTCCATTTGCACCAATCTTATCACCTCTCGCTTTGATTTCTACTCGACTTCTTCATCACCGAACTTGGAAGGTATGGTATTAGGTTATTATTGCTTTTTTTCGTGATAATCGTTTGCTTTATATGTTGTGTTGAAATTTTCAAACAACTCGATCGATCTGATTGATGTGAGTGACTCAACTCCTTGCCATTTATTTAGTTAATTTTCCAGAATTGTTGTTTGTTGATGAATCAATCTTCCAACAGCAACCGCAATTGATTTTTCCAAAAACGTTTCTCTTAATTTTTTTATTGATGCGGTTGGTTATGGTTCTCTATCACTGCTTTAGAAGAGCAAAATCTTAATCCTGTAGGGCTCGAATGGATATTTTACTGGAGTTATCTACTTCTATTTTTTCTTAATCGAATGAAAGCGCAAGATGTCACCAAATTTATCTTGTGAAGCAAATTGCTGATTTCGCGTATTATTATTGTTTTTCCCCTTGATTATCAATTGCTCAATCTCATTTTTGTATTCAAATTCTTGTTGACATGCACTGACAGATTACCAAAGCTGGAACTTGTCATTTAATAAATCAAAGTTAAATCGTGCCTACAGCTTCTGGTGGACTATTTTGCTTTTGGAGTGATTAATAATGGGGAGTGTTGATGGAGGGAAGCTTAGATTCTGCATTGACAGAGGAGGCACATTTACTGATGTGTACGCTGAAATTCCAGGCAAGCCTGAAGGTCGAGTCATGAAGCTCTTGTCTGTTGACCCATCAAATTATGATGATGCTCCAGTAGAAGGTATTAGGAGGATTCTGGAAGAATTTACTGGTGAAAAGATTCCCCGAAGTGCAAAGGTGCCCACCGATAATATTGAATGGGTAAGGATGGGAACAACTGTAGCAACAAATGCACTGCTAGAGAGGAAAGGAGAGAAAATTGCACTCTGTGTGACTAGAGGCTTCAGGGATCTGCTGCAGATTGGCAACCAAGCCCGTCCTAATATATTCGACCTCACTGTGTCAAAAGCTTCGAATCTTTATGAAGAAGTTGTTGAGGTCGACGAGAGAGTTGAACTTGTTCTTGATGGGGAGAAAGTAGGGTCAGATTCTTCTTCGTCAATAGTTCAGGGTGTTTCGGGCGAGCTTGTGAGAATTGTGAAGCCACTTGACGAGGTTGCTTTAAAGGCTTTGCTAAAAGGACTACTAGAAAAAGGCATTAATTGCTTAGCTGTTGTGTTAATGCATTCCTATACTTTCCCTGATCACGAAATATCAGTTGAGAAGTTAGCTCTGAGTTTGGGGTTCAAACACGTTTCTATATCCTCAGCCTTGACTCCAATGGTTAGAGCTGTTCCTCGGGGTTTCACAGCGTGTGTGGATGCATACCTGACTCCAGTTATCAAAGAATATTTATCGGGATTTATATCGAAGTTTGATGAAGGACTGGGAAAATTGAATGTTTTGTTTATGCAATCAGATGGGGGCCTTGCACCAGAAAGCAGATTTTCAGGCCACAAGGCAGTTTTATCAGGTCCAGCGGGTGGAGTTGTTGGCTACTCACAGACTCTTTTCGGAGCAGAGACAAACAGACCACTCATTGGTTTTGACATGGGTGGTACATCTACTGACGTGAGTAGGTACGCAGGGAGCTATGAACAAATTATAGAGACACAAATTGCTGGAGCTGTAATCCAAGCACCTCAACTTGAGATTAACACTGTTGCTGCTGGAGGTGGATCAAAGTTAAAGTTCCAGTTTGGATCTTTCAGGGTTGGGCCAGAATCTGTGGGTGCACATCCTGGGCCCGTTTGTTATCGCAAGGGAGGGGAACTGGCTGTAACTGATGCAAATCTTATTTTGGGATATGTAATACCTGATTATTTCCCATCAATCTTTGGCCCAAGTGAAGATCAACCGTTAGATGTGGATGCAACAAGAAATGAATTTGAGAAACTTGCTAAACAAATCAATTCTTACAGAAAGAACCAAGATCCATTAGCGAAAGATATGACAGTGGAAGAAATTGCACAGGGATTTGTGAATGTTGCCAATGAAACTATGTGCCGTCCTATACGGCAGTTGACTGAGATGAAGGGCCATGAGACAAAAAACCATGCTCTTGCTTGCTTTGGAGGTGCTGGACCTCAACATGCTTGTGCAATTGCTAGAGCACTCGGTATGACAGAGGTACTAATCCACAGATTCTGTGGGATTTTAAGTGCATATGGGATGGGAATGGCTGATGTTGTAGAGGAGGCACAGGAGCCATATGCTTCCATTTATGGTCCCGAATCTGTGTTGGAGGCATTGTGCAGAGAAGCTACCCTATTGAAGCAGGTAAAGCAGAAACTTCAATTCCAAGGGTTCAAAGAGGAAAATATTACAACAGAGACCTATTTAAACTTAAGGTATGAAGGAACAGACACTGCTATCATGGTAAAGAAGCCTATGAATGATGATGGGTCAACAGGCGATTATGCTGTTGAATTCGTGAAGTTATTCCAACAAGAGTATGGATTTAAACTTCAAAACAGGAATATTTTAATATCTGATGTGAGGGTCCGTGGGATTGGAGTGACGAACATACTGAAACCCCTTGCTTTAGAACCTGCCAAAGCAGATGCTAAAGTTGAAGGTCACTACGGGTTATATTTCGCTACTGAACGGCATGAAACGCCTTTGTTCAGGCTTGAAGATCTTTCATATGGTCACATGATACGTGGTCCTGCTGTAATTATGAATGGCAATAGCACTGTGATAGTAGAGCCTAATTGCAAAGCTGTCATCACAAGATACGGTAATATCAAGATTGAAATTGGGTCAGTTCATGGGACAGTGAAAATGTCAAATGAAGTTGCAGATGTCGTCCAGCTCTCAATCTTCAATAACCGATTCATGGGAATAGCTGAACAGATGGGTAGGACCCTTCAGAGAACTTCTATATCAACAAACATTAAAGAGCGGCTAGATTTCTCCTGTGCTCTTTTTGGTCCCGATGGGGGCTTAGTTGCAAATGCACCTCACGTTCCTGTGCACTTAGGAGCTATGTCCAGCACGGTTAGGTGGCAACTGAATTATTGGGGCCAAAATCTGAATGAAGGAGATGTTTTGGTTACCAATCATCCTTCTGCTGGAGGTAGTCATCTTCCTGATATAACTGTTATTACACCTGTTTTTGATAAAGGGAACCTGGTATTCTTTGTTGCAAGTAGAGGCCATCATGCAGAGATTGGAGGTATTACTCCTGGAAGCATGCCGCCATTCTCAAAGTCTATATGGGAAGAAGGAGCTGCAATAAAAGCATTCAAGCTTGTGGAAAAAGGGCATTTTCAAGAAGAAGGGATTACCAAACTTTTACAGTTCCCCTGTTCTGATGAATCATCTTTTAACATTCCTGGAACACGCAGACTTCAAGATAATTTATCAGATCTTCATGCACAAGTAGCTGCAAATCAAAGAGGGATTTCACTCATCAAGGAGCTTATTGAGCAATATGGTTTGGACACTGTGCAGTCATACATGAAACATGTGCAGGTTAATGCAGAAGAAGCAGTGCGAGAAATGCTCAAATCTGTTGCTGCTAAAGTCTCTTCCACTGCTGAAGATGGAGATTCAGTGATCATTGAGGAGGAAGATTTCATGGATGATGGGTCTGTTATACACTTGAAACTTACCATTGACCCTGAGAAAGGGGAAGCATTTTTTGATTTTTCTGGGACGAGCCCAGAAGTTTATGGCAATTGGAACGCCCCAGAGGCAGTGACATCAGCAGCAGTCATTTACTGCCTGCGTTGTTTGGTGAACGTCGATATACCCCTAAATCAAGGATGCTTATCTCCTGTAAAGATACTTATCCCTGCGGGTTGTTTTCTCTCTCCTAGCGACCGGGCTGCTGTAGTGGGAGGTAATGTCCTCACATCTCAGAGAGTAACTGATGTTGTTCTTACAGCATTTCAGGCATGTGCTTGTTCACAGGGTTGCATGAATAACTTAACCTTTGGAGATGATACTTTTGGTTACTATGAAACAATTGGTGGTGGGAGTGGAGCCGGCCCTGACTGGGACGGCACGAGTGGGGTCCAGTGCCACATGACCAACACTCGGATGACTGATCCTGAGATTTTTGAGCAGAGATATCCAGTTTTGTTGCATAAATTTGGTTTGAGAGAAAATAGTGGAGGTAAGGGTTACCATAGAGGCGGTGAAGGACTCATTCGGGAGATACAATTCAAACGCCCCGTAGTTTTTAGTATTCTTTCAGAAAGGCGTGTACATGCCCCAAGGGGGCTAAAGGGAGGAAAAGATGGGGCCCGCGGTGCCAATTACCTCATCACCAATGATAAACGAAAGATCTATATCGGAGGGAAGAATACTGTCAAGGTGCAGGCTGGAGAAATACTACAGATTTTAACCCCTGGAGGTGGGGGATGGGGTTCAAAGTGAGGTAAGAAGAAGGGCTTTCACCTACCTTTGCACGTAAATCTATGGCGTGGCGCTTAACGGTAACAAATTATTGTTAAAATGCAAACACTGTTGTATAATTTGTAGTTGCTTCTGGCTTGAAAAGAGTGGTGCTATTCTTTATTTGCTATGAATAGCTCGATCCACTGTGTGCATATTTACTGAAGAGTTTTAACGGTGTTTTGCATCCAATAATGGTGGCCGTTGTTCGGATGCATCCTTTTATTGAAGAAATAATCTGCTTTTATTTTTATATTTTCAATTTTACTTTGAGCAGTTTCATGGTGAGAAAAGGTAAATTTTTGTTTTGTGTTCTGAAGTAATTTAATTTCTTTTTCTTTCTACCATGAAGAAATCAATAATGGTTTCTTACCTTTTAATTTAAGGGATTTTCAGGAAATGGGGCCAAGGTTGGTCAATAGTTGTTACTACAGTTTAACCATCAGTTGATGTTTGAGGTGTTTATAAACATGATTATTAATTACATAAGCGGTGGAGATGTTACATGTGAACTGTGAAGTAGCAAATTTAATGAATTATCATCGACTTTAGATATGGAGTTATTTACTCTCTAAAGTACAAAAATCATCACTCAATTTCGAGTTTGGTTCGTCTATAAATGACACTTTGGCCAGTGGAGTTATCAGACGGACAAGAATATGAGCAATGATTTATATTGTAATTGTAAAGGTGGGTTAATACAATTCCGTAATTAAATTGAATGAGTTATGAGTGTATATTAAATTTATCTCAATATAAAATTGTGCATGGGAAAGAAAAACATGTATAAAAAAATATTTATTTTGAATACGGGGAAATACTTACCAAAGCATATAAAATAAAATAAAATAATATGGCTAACCAAAGTTGACTGGTGTTTATTTAAGTGTGATGTGATGATGAACCAGATAGAATAATAATAAAAGTATATTTTTATTTATATTTTCAGTCCCACGTCAATTTTCTTTGATCCAACTTTTCTGGCACTTCAATTTTATATTTGTTCAAGCTATTCCTCAGAAGACCGAAAAAGTGAACTTTTAAAAGAATTTCTTTTATTTTTTGATTTACTATAAAACTTTTCAATCTTCTTAAATTATTATTATGACCACAGATAATTTCTCTATGGGATAAATCATATAATTATCCCTTTTCACTGAAAATTCAAAGTTGCAAGATTTGCGAATTGTTTTCAAAATCTCCCTATAATAATCTATTAAAATTGTTCATATATTTTTTTTCATTTTCATATTCTCCTCAAATATTAAGATTAAATTTATCGCGATAAAATGGCATACTAATTTTATCAAGAGATTTATTTATTTGTAAGATTGAATTCCGCCACAAAGAATCAGAATATTGGGAAAATAAAATACTAACAATTTTTTTTTTTTTTGGGAACAATAAAATACTAACAATTTTGGTGCTAAAATAAAAATAAAAATAAAAATAAAAAATATTTTTAAAAAGACAAGAAAAGGAAAACACCGTGCGAGGTGCGCTGTCCCTCTTCATTTCTACAGCAAGTCACAGCTGTACCTTTTCTCGATACCAATTTCCTTCCCTGGCACATTCTTTTTCTTCTTTTCTTTCGCTCTCTTCGATCCTTATTCCCCTTGTAGATAATTCTATACTCATTTCTCTCACAGATCTGATACATTTGAAGCAGCGTCCAATTTCATCAGGTTTCAATTGAATGATTTTTTTTTGTCGTTTGTTGTTATTATTCTGTATGGTTGCTTTTGATCCCGATGCGTTACTTTTCCAGATCCCAATTCTTGTTCTCAGCATTGTTATATTGTGTATTCTTTTGTTGTCGTGATCATTTCCTGTTCGAATTTAAATTTCTCGTTGAATTGATTCGAAAGTATGTTGTTTCTGAAATTCATGTTAATCCATTGGAAAGCGTTTTCGTAATTCGATTAAGCATCCTCAGAAAAGGAATTTATAAAGAGATTCCAGTTGATAGGTTGTTTAATTTTTGATTTATTGTTTGTGCAGAATAATTCATAAAGGAATTATTGATTCGGGCCTCCTTAGGCAAGTTTGAAATGAAGAAGGCCTTTGATCAGACTGTTCGTGACCTGTAAGTTTAATTCTACTCCCAAAGATCTGTTTTTTAGCTTGACCTCATTTTAGCTCGTCTGGCATGTTAGATTAGATTGGTTCTTAAGTTCTGGGTGGTTCACACTTCTGCAAGATGCACCCAGGAAAAACCGTATGCAAATACTAATTAAGCGAAGTGTTTGACCGATTGTCTCTGATGCGTTGTCGATTTTTGTCCGGATCATTAGTATTTTGATATATTGTTGTGATAATTATCGCAAGTGCACGATATCGCCACAAAAGTAGTAAAATGGACTTTTTTAGAGCCCGGATTACATTCCCACGAGGGCTAATTTACTCAATATCAGTTTAAACTAATCTTAACCAAAACAATTAAAAATATAAAGATTTAAGATTGGTAATTTAGCTGAAAATTGTGAATAATGCAGAAATAAATTTGCAAAATACTAAAAAGTTGTTGAAGCAATGGAGAGGGAAGTTGAGAATCCCGATTTATCTTTAGTTGTCCTATTTGATTTCTCCTCTCAATTCCCACACTAAAGTTGTGTTAGATCGAATTCACGGAGTTGATTTAATTTACCTCTCTCGAGTTCAAATTAATCCTATTTAATTAAGTCACCTACCATATCTCTATGTATAGTTTGAACAATCCTTAATTAAATGCATTAACGCACTTAGGAATTCATAGACTTCCACCTGTCACGTGGGATCTCAACAATTATAAAAGTCTATCTCTAGCTTTTATGTGAATTGCCGGATTTTACTACACGGTCTAAACATTTAACTTACCTCTCGGTTTGTTAAAATTCACGAGTCAATGATTTAGTGATCAAGTAAATCACGCATTAAACGCAGAAGTAAAACCAACACATGTATTAAAAAGCACATGAAATTGAGAGTTGAAAATCAAATGATCAAACTAAATTACATCGTTCCTCCCAATTGATAGAATTAGTTATTCATGCTACAAAGTAAAGAAATAAAAGAATTAAAAGAGCTCATCACCGGATTTACAAGAAGAAACAAGAACAAAGAGTAGATCTTGCACCAAGTATCAACTCCCATTTTGCCTCTCTTCCAAACCCATGTAAATCTCTCCGATTTGCTCGGTTGAGGTGTGTTTTTGCTCTCTACCAATCCTCTCCAAAAGCCCCCCAAAGTTATGGCTTACTTCCCTATTTATAGGCTCCAAATTGGCCTTAACTTCATGCACTAGAAGTAGCCTAAGCCACCAAAAAATAGAATTCTAACTAAACTAGGAAATTCGAGTTTTTAAGGGATACGGCCGTACGTACTGATGGATACGGCCGTATCGTGCTCACGGGTTCTTTTTTCCACTTGACGGTTGTTGATACATACGGCCGCATCCCTCTTACAAGACGGCCATAAGGCAGCTTCTGTCAAAACCTCTGGTTTGTAGCTTGCTGATGATGCGGCCGTATGGGTCTGGAGGTACGGCCGTATTAAATTTGTAGTCCA
The DNA here is from genome assembly GCA_018223645.1 of Jasminum sambac. Lineage (NCBI taxonomy): Eukaryota > Viridiplantae > Streptophyta > Magnoliopsida > Lamiales > Oleaceae > Jasminum > Jasminum sambac. The sequence continues at coordinate 35,001,189 of CP073652.1, forward strand.
GGTCCTCCCTCTTCCAATCTTGTTTGTTTTGGTCTCCATTGTCAACTTGGTTGCACTTTTTCGTCCTCTTTAGCCACTTTCCACTTCTTTTCAATACCGTCCATTCGTGTTGATCGTTTTTACCTAAAAATGGACAGGACTAAACATAATAAACCCCCAAAATACTTATAAACACTATAAAAGAAATACAAATAAAATACTTATCATATATTAATTCTTTAATTTGTATTTCTTGCTTTGCGAATTTGTTGAAGATATTACTTTTGAAGATTATATTGAGAAGCCTTGTATGTCTTTCCTGTCTTGTTGCAGTAAGAGAGAGGTGAATAAGAAAGTTCTCAAAGTCCCTTCAATAGAACAGAAGGTACTTTCTTTTCCCTTCACTCTCTTATGGATGTAGCACCTTTGAGCGAATTGGATGTTGGGTCGCTCAAATGGAATCTCAAGTGCAGGCGCCTAAAAATAGTAGAAAATACAATCATTTGTCTTTGGCTTTCTTAAAACAGTTTCTAACTACCATTTGGTTTCTGTTTTAGGTTCTTGATGCAACTAGCAATGAGCCTTGGGGTCCGCATGGATCACTTCTTGCTGATATCGCACAGGCAACAAGAAACTAGTAAGTTCAAAATATTTGGAAATGTTCTTTTGAACCTTTCCCTTCCTATCTGTAAGGTGCTCACTTTTATTTTCCAACAGTCACGAGTATCAGATGATAATGTCAATAATCTGGAAGCGTATCAATGATACTGGAAAAAATTGGCGACATGTTTACAAGGTTGTTATTTCTCTCTCATCATTCTATTTGTCTGCTTTACATTAACGTTCCCTTTGCAATCTGAATGAAAACATATTCCTCTGTTTTCTATATTATTTTGAAGGCATCCTCAAAGATACATTTGTTTTATTTATTTATTTTGTGTGCGTGTGTTAATTCTTGACCTCTTTCCTTTGTCGACCGTGGCCTTCAAATTGCTGATTTCTTGTCCTACGACTTCCTCCTGTTGATTTTCAGGGTTTGACTGTTTTGGAATATTTGGTAGCTCATGGCTCGGAACGTGTTATAGACGAGATCAGGGAACACGCTTACCAAATATCGGTTAGTTCATATGTTAGCTCTGTTTTTCTTATAATATATATTCTGTGAATTCTTACTCATCTGAAAAATTTTCGGTGTCATTTACAACTTTTTTTTTCCTGAAATAGACGCTGTCCGATTTTCAATATATTGATTCAAGTGGGAAGGACCAGGGTAACAATGTCAGAAAAAAATCTCAGACTCTCGTGGTTCTTGTAAATGACAAGGAAAGAATACAAGAAGTTCGTCAAAAGGCAGCTGCGAACAGGGACAAGTATGCTTTTGTGATCCTCTTTAAACACTTTTGTTTCCTTTGACTTCAAATTTTGAAGAACTATTAAATTCTTTGTTCTTATTTGTTATTCAGCTAAATGGGTTTCTTATCTTTGTATAACTCCCTTGATAGGTACCGCAACACATCCATGGGTAACATGTATCGTCCTGGATCTTATTCAGGTGGAGGAGCATATGGTGACAGATATGAGGAAGATCGCTATGGAAGCAGAGATGATGACCGTAATGGTTATGGGAGAGAGAGAGAATGGGGCCAACGTGATGATGACAGATATGGTAGGTATGGTGATTCATATGGTCGTGATGGGGATAGATACAACAGAGAATATGATGAGCGTTCTGGCCGAGGTGGCTACAGGGATGATGAATACCGAGGAAGAAGTCGAAGCATTGATAATTACCAATATGGCTCCAGAAGCAGAAGCGCCGATCCGGATAGAGAACGAGGTTATGAAGACGATGGTCAATATTCTTCCAGGTTTGATTATATTTGTATTCTTAGGCCTTGTTTTGTGCACAACAAAATTTATTTACTTGAATTTCTTGTAGATTTAGTGGTTGAAATTTGGAGATGTATTAAAAAACATAAAATAATTATGTAAGTGGTTGAAAATGATGAGAGAGAAGAAATTAATGGAAGTTAGTGGATTTTATTACATATAGAACATGCCCTTAATTGAGATCCATCTTCATAGTATTCTATTGATCTTCGTGTTGAGAAAAAATTTTAGACATTATTATATGCATTCGAAAGTTTTCCATGTTGTTAGTTGAAATCAATCGTTATTGTATTCTATTGATCTTTGTGGTAAGATAAAGTTTAGAAAATATTACATGCATGAAGATTTGCTGATAAGGTGTCAAAAATACTAGTACATGAAGTCTAACATTTTCTGCTGGTGACCTGTATCCATTGGCTGGAATACGATTCTAGCAGTGCTTCTTTTTCTTGTGTTTGATACTCTGGTTTTTTATCACGCTGGGTGGTTTATTGTTTATTTGTTTTGCATTGGACCTATATGTGTACTTCCCTTTAATTAGTTTTACCATTCTTACTTATCTCAAGATAAAATTCCACTGGCCATAAGTGATGTATTTTTACCTTGGTACCTTACAATTTTTAATTGCAGAGAAAGTGGTGCTAAAGCTGATGATCGTTCTCAAGATGGAAGGTAAACATCGTACGACTTTTACAAGATGTTTATGCTTTTCCACTAGATGTATAAACTGAGTTACTCATTTCTGAAAATTGTATTTTGCATTTAGTACTATGGGCAGGCCAATTGATCGTAAATATTCTGAGCAGAACCTTAGTCTTCCTCCTAGTTATGAGGAGGCTGTTAACAGTTCACGCAGTCCCACTTATAGTGAAAGGTAACAACCTTGTACCATTTGTCCATTGTGTAGATTGTGCAATAACTATACTGAAATGGTCCTAACTTTCATTGTCAAAAGGAATGTCGAACCTTCCCATGCATCTATGCCTAAAGCATCCTCTCCTCCCCCAAGTGTTAGTCCAAGTAATGCAGCAGCAGCTGCTGCTTTACCAACACCTCTTGCGTCAGCATCTCCTCCTGCTCCACCTCCAGCTACGAAGAAAAATGATAGCTATGATGAATTTGATCCACGTGGATCAGGTAAAGGATAACCGACCTTGATTTGAAGTCTTTCCTTAATTTCCTAAATATTCTCAGTAATTTCATCGTAGTTGCAAGACTTTTGTGGTTGATGGGGATTGTTTTTACTTGAATATTTGCTTGTACCTGGTCAGGATAAGGGTGGAATGTTTGAAACACGGAGTTAACAAGGTTATTCCTCAAGTTGATACATTCTCTTTAGAATCTTTTGGTGCTTGCATAACCGCTGGCACTATTAGTGAACTAGCTAAGCTGTGAGTTTTCTATGCATTTCCTGTTGTTGACCGAGATGTTTCAGTGTCTTGCCAAGCGTTCGCCACTTTCATTTGTTCCTTGATAAAGTCCAAAACAATCGGAAGCTAAATCCACCACTTTGTTGACTATATGTGCAAACAAAAAACTCTGATCCCAGAAGAATTCTTTCATTTCATTCCATTGCTGATGAAGACTTGTCTGGGCAGATATGGGTTGTGTGGTTTACTCTAATTCACTTTACCGTGTATTCTTAAATGTTTTTGCCAAGATGCCTGTAAAATTTGGATAAACCCTACCAAAGTTACCTGTTTCTTTGCTTCATATTACTGGGATGTTTTGTTAGAAGAATAAACGAATCCCAAGACATCGAATTATGTAATACCTATAATCTCACATCGCTTGGACATAAGAGAGTAATCCAGAACAGTTCCAATTGGGCACGAGGACTTTTGGGGGTAAGCCCAACAGCAAAACCGTGCGGGTTAGGCCCAAAACGGACGATATCATGCGAAAGTAGATTGGGTTGCTAGTGGACAAAACCGCAATCCGTATGGTTCTCCTCGAGGCATAGTAGACCGAATCCGGGTGGACCATGACGGGGTCTGATCGTTACAAATTATGTCATGACTCACCTAATTGGAAAAATATTCTGTGATTACTAGATACATTACAGTTGTGTAACATGAATGCTCTCATTAGTGATATCATCTTAGAAGTAAGAGAGTTATTGTCACATTGTATCCATTTGTTAATTTCTACGGGAACCTAAACAATGAAAGCCTCTTTCCCTAGAGCGTCTTCGTTCTCTCAAGCATGTACCATATCTCAGTTGAACACCAAATATGAATTATCTGATATCTTACTCTAGCAATTTGTTTTCGATGTTTGTCTGGTGTATGGCAAAGTGCTCCTTGGACCATTTTATATCATCTGAAAAGTTTGTCAAAATTGAACTTAAACCGAAATCAAGATTTTTAAAGCTCTTAAAATCGGTACCATAAGAGTATTCAAGCACAATGTTCACATTAACAGATACATAGCATGATTGTTTCAAAGTCCACTCTGTTGAACTGTCAACGTCGAACTTCAATTTCGACCACACATTGGAAACTACTTATTATTCGAAACCAATGTTGAAACTAAAAATTAAATTTTTGGAGAAAAGGAAATTCACCCGAGGATGCTTATGACTTAGAGCTTGTTTGATAAGTTTTATTTGATCAATGTGGACTTGATCATAATTTTTTGCTTTTGTTTTAGAATAATGTCATGGTAAATGTTTTTGTTTGCTTTTTCATTTTTTCTCATTTTCCTTTACCCTTTCCCTCTATTAACAGCTGTACCAACTACATCAAATGTGGCTGCTTCAACTAAGTCAGGCGGCACAGAAATGGATTTGCTCGACTCATTAGCTCTTGTGCCTGTTACACAACCAACCGCTTCTGAAGTTGATGCATCAGTGAACTCTGGCCAGGGACCTGCATTTGTGGCCACATCATCTCAGGTTATCTTCAGATGATAATTCCTTAAAACCGTGAACCCTGGTTGCTTTTAAAGTTGAGTCTAATATCAATTAAAACAGTGTCTCAATGCTTGAAGTGTATCACACATGTTAGAGTTGTCCAATCATCCAGGTTGAGTTCCCTTATAAAGTGCTTGTTCTATAATGTGTTTTCTACAGTGACTTTTAAATTTAATTTGGAAAATAAACCATGGGGGCACCAACTTTGAAGCCCTTTTGCTGCGGAACTGATCAAGTGATCATCCTGAGTCATTCAATCTTTACTTGCATAATACCTAACCTTTGATGGTCTTCCATAATTTATGGACCATTATGTGGCGACCTTCCTCTTATTGTTATTTTATGCATCTCTTCTATTTTAGAACCAAATGCACAGCAGGTGTTAAATATGTCTCTTTTTGCAGCCATTTGATGATCCGTTCGGGGATGGTCCTTTTAAAGCTGTTACTTCTACAAATAATGTACCAACTCAACCGTCGACTGGTAGTTCCACAAGTTCCTTCCACCAGAGCTCTAGTGAAAGTTCTGCCGTGCAACAACCAATTCCACAGAATACAACTACCGGTTTTGGTGGCACTCAGTCTTCCCAACAGGAGTCTCCAACTCACAACCAGGAATTTGATATATTAGCAGATATTCTCCCACCATCTGGATCTCCACTTCCTGTCAATTCACAAACCGGTTATCCTGTTTCACCAAACCAACCTGCATTGCATCCAGGTTTTGCTTCACAACCAGGCCAAGTTCCACCACAGACCAGTTATCCACTTCAACCAGGGCAGGCTGTTTCCATGGCCACAACATTCCCTGCTCAACCAGGTCAACCATCGCAGGTGGGTTTTCCCACTCAATCTCCGGTCGTTGCAGGGTTTCTTTCTCAAATGGATTCTTCACAGGCTGGTATTCAAAGTCCTCCTGTTGGTCAGTCCACAGGGTCAAGTTCATTCTACGGGGGTCAATTTTCAACTCCGCACAGTTCACAGTCAGTATTGCTATCTTCAACAATGTCAACCGCTATAGTTCCACAGCCATCAAAAGACAAGTTTGAAACGAAATCCAGCGTTTGGGCTGACACTCTGAGCCGAGGACTAGTCAATTTAAATATATCTGGGGGTGAGTAATTCTACTTATTTGGATAGTCTCATTGCTTGTTATATTCACTTTGCGCGCACTTGTAACATTAATATTTTCTTTATGCAGCTAAAACAAATCCATTGGCTGACATTGGAGTCGATTTTGAGGCCATAAACCGCAAGGAGAGGAGGATGGAAAAACCTACAGCATCTACACCAATATCAAATGTTGCCATGGGTAAAGCTATGGGGTCTGGTTCTGGAATCGGCCGTGCTGGCGCTGGGGCTCTTAGACCACCTCCTACTAACCAAATGATGGGTCCTGGGATGGGCATGAGTGCAACTAGCCGCCCTGCAGTTGGCATGGGAGGTTATGGAGTAAACCAGGGGATGGGCACTGGCGTGGGTATGGGGATGGGAATGGGTCAAGGGGTTCATATGCAACAACAAACTGGTTTCCCTCCAGTCACGAGGCCTGGAGCATATAATTATAATCCCACTATGGGATCGGCTAATTTTAGTCAACGTCCATATGGTGGTGGCTACTGATGAGTCGGGGGGAATGCAAAATAGAGGATGTAAGAATGACCAGTTATTTTGGTGAGACGAAAGGGTTTTGAGGCCCTATAAATACAATGTTACATTAAGACTCAATTTGATGTTTGAGAGCTGTAGTTTTGAGTCATCATTTGCAAGCTTCTGGTTTGCGCTATGTAGCATACGTGTATTCGTTCTCTTTATAGCTTAATTGGCATTGCTTATTCTTGGGTTTGTTTTTGGGGTGAGATGATTTGTTTAGTTGCTTAGCGGTGGTGTCATTATGTAATTTTTTGCGACTTTGTCTACTACAATAGATGAACAATAAATTCAATGATTCTTTTTCTTCTTCCTGCAGTCTTTTATTTTATCATTTTTATTCTTGCTCGGTTCTTTTGATTTTGCGCATTCTTGGCATCTCACGGAGGAATTTCTTGGCCTTGTTGTATGCTTGTAGTAAGTTCGTCTAGATTCGAAGTTTGATCAACTTATCTGCCTACATTTTGTGTTTTCTACACGTCACTAATTTAAGTGCACAACTGTTTAAGAAGCTAGCTTGCTTCTTCTCTTTTTTTTTTTTCCTTTAAAAACATTGGCAATGTAGGAGAAGGGAGTTGAACCCTTCAATAAGGGTGCGCGAAACGAATTTGCACACTGTTGGACCATAGGGCCTTTGGCATTAAAAAGCTTGATTCGAACACCCTAAACTTTGTATGCCATAATAATTTATGAAAATCACTCACTTTTTGAACTTATATGACCCTCTTTAAAATTATACCATTTGAAAGCTCTCTCAATTTACTTTCACATGAAATAACTGTTAGCTTTCCATACTTTGTGTTTTACACTATTTAGATTTCATTTGAGAATTTTTTCTGAACGACCTAAAATTCGTAACACTCCTTGAAATGTATTTTCACATAAAATAATTATTCGCCTTCCATATTCGTATCTTAAGTTATTTATCTTGCATCTAAGATTTTTTTCCAAATGACTTGAAATTAAACCATTATTCAAATGAAAATGAGGCTAGCTTTGCAAGACGAATGCAGCATGTACTACAGTTCTCATATTTGTTGCGGAAAGTTAGCAATGGAAGTTGCTAACAAAAACTGATGTCAGAATAAGTAACTAAATGGAAGTTGCTAACAAAAACTGATGTCAGAATAAGTAACTAAATGGAAGTTGCTAACAAAAACTGATGTCAGAATAAGTAACTATTTTCATGTAGTAGCACAATATAGATATTCTACACAAAAGTGGGAAGTTTGTACTACAATCCCATGAACACATTCCACAAATTGACTATGGTTGTCAAATCGTATATGGGCAGATACATTTGTCTACAATTTCCATAATTGCTGTTCAAAATTTATAGAAACTGATGCCTTCTTGAGTTCTTATATTATCTACCCACGTGAGATACTCAAAGACGCCAGGAAAATACAAATAGTGGAAAAATCCTTGTGAATCAGTCACTGAGATGATATTTCTTCATTTGCGGGAAGCATTAACGCATACTGGATGATCCGCAATTTTCGACCGGTTCTGAAAACCGAGCATCTTGTTCAGTGCACCAATATAGGCACGAACACTGTATACGACAATGTCCATGGCTGCTCCTGTTCCACTGGCAATAGAAAGAGATGTGTTATACGACTCACTCCCATCGAACTTTTGAGGAAATAAAAGATAATATCAAGGTGTTACAGTTTTGTTCAAATAATGAATAACGAGCAAACCCAAAACATTGTTTCAACAATGCAAAAATGATTTGGAAAATGGTGATCAAACAAGCACACCAGAAAAACCGCAAAAAAGGAAATTGGTGGCCAAGAATTAGCCTATGTGACCGCAATTGCCTTGCTGTTGCAAGGCCACTGTTAATGTAGTGACTATTGGAGGTTTTTCTGTGAATAGATGATAGGTTTTCCAGGCAAATCACACCACAACAAGAAGATAGCAAGAATTAATCTTTACATGTCCAATCATCTTCAAAGCCTTCCAAATTAATGTTGTATTCTTAAGTTTTCTTATTTTCTACATTTTGCTTGGTGTGAAAAACAAGTCCCTTACTTCATGACTCCTCCATAAGTTTGCCACGAAATCCACAAGCAACTTCAATAGGAAAACTCAGTTTGAGACAACGGTTAATCCCGTGTTTGGGCCTTATTTTGTGATACCATTTCTTGTTTCTTTTCTCAATTTTCTCTCCATATTACACAAAATATTCCAACACAAGGGCCAATAAAGGTGAAGTCGATGAATTGCCATACCTGAAAATGCGGTGGACATGTCATTCTGTCAAAGCATGCATTGATGTGAGGCTGTTTTGTCCACGGATTAGAACTCTAGTGCTGGCTATTGCATCAATACCTTCCGTCACTGCATTCATGGAATATTCAACAAGCGTTTCAGGAACCTGCAGAATAGCAGAGCTCGATCTTTAAACTTAATGAAGAGCGTGTTAGTATACGTATAAAAATAGATTTTTATGGATTGTGATGTGACATAGAAGAGAAAATGACTGGAGTTAAATGGTGGAGATTTGTGTAGTACAGGTAGGTCCCACGAGATATGTGGATGTGATTAGTTTAAATTTCAAAAAGAATGTGTAAAAATTTGCTGGCTGACATGCGTGAAGTCTAGCAGTGTATATAAGAGTACATCAAAAGTCGTATTTTCACATTTCAACCTTCACGATGAGATCAACTGCCTTGTATGCTGCATCAACTGGCCCCGTGCCGACTGAGCAAGCTACGTGCTCCTTACCGTTCTCATCAAAGAGTTTAACAGTTGCAGTACAGAGGCCAAGAGTCCCACCTGTAACCTGTCCATGATCATGGTAGCATTGATCACAAACTTTACTGAATAATGATTCTCAAATAAATCTAAATTAAATGATCAAGGTGAAACAGGAAAGTAGATTCATACACACCTGCACATCTCCGAGTTGCCAAACAACTTGTGGCTGAAAAACTTCATCTGATACTAGGGCAATCAGGTCCTCGTCGGTAATAATCTAGAATATGAACAAAAGAACATAGATGGATGAGCACAAAATATCCACATTAGCACCAGAAAATAGATCCATTAATGGTATATGTCAGTTATTAGGCAATCATAGTCACTCAGATTGACCCCCATGAAATTACTATTTTGACAAAATTATAGAAAGAATTCAGGGACTTCAAATATCTGTAGAACTTGGTAAAAATTTATTTACATTCTGATCAGTTAGTTAAATATCAGTGTTCACTCATATTGTCCTTCCGTAGTCTCCACCTACATTTAAACGACAAACGTAATTCTTTGGCAAAGTAAGATTGAATGGCTTGGAAATATATCACATAACAAGTACAGAAAATAATAGTGCCTGTTTGATAGCTTTGATGAGAAATTATTTTTTGGCAGAAACGTGGGTAAGAAGTATAAAAAAGTTATTGACGGCCTGTTTGATTCACCTTTTAAAAAATAAATAAATAAAAATTCATTCGTCTCTCATCATTACATTGTTTTTACATTTTTTTAAACACTCTTTTTACTTCTCAACCACACATTTAAAAATCATTTTTTCAATAATCTCTAACAAACATACCCTGAAATTTGTGAAAAATGAATTTTGCAGAATGACATGGTTAAGAGTAACTATCGAAAAAGCTTGATCAAATCAGCCCTTAAAATAAGCAGAATACAAGACCAGTAATTAGTGCAGGGATTTTCTTTCTGTTTCCAATGCCCTACTTGAGACAATACTACTCTGGATGGTATTTACCTTCTTACTTCCTGCTACAGCTTTGAACCGCCAAAAGAGATCGTCAAGTTCCTTTCCATCAATGTCATAACCAAGCTACAGTTTCATTTAAAGAGACAAGTTAACCGTATAAATAGCAAATGGCAGAAATTATTAGCATGTTGGCTAAGCTTGTAAGGTTCCTATAGCAGTAAAAGAAAAACTATTATAAGCACCTTATAATCTTAGCCAAGCAATCTCTATTGCAATCCTTCATGACAAAGATTAAATTGCAAGCTACCTCCAACATTTTGGCTTTGAGAGCATGGCGTCCACTGTACATAGTGTTAGAAATGTGTCAATTGTATTAACTATTTCCATGTATAACATATGTGAGAGAGAAAGAAACAGGAATGAGAGGACAGCATCAGATTCAATTATAGGCCATCAGAAAATACACCAATAAGTCGCTCCAGAACAAGTACAAGTAGAACTTTCTGGCGGTGCCATTGAAAATCAATGACAAAACAATAAAAATGAAGACAGAAAAACTCTCATGTCAATTTACATAGGTTCAAAAACTACCTCCCACCCACCACTTATGCTTAAAAAATAATACAGCATTGTCAGTAGTCTGCCGTAATTTTCAAGGTAAGCTTCCACAAAGAACCGCTACATTCACGTTACGCATAGTGAACAATTCCATTCATTATACATTTTTGGTTGCCCAACAAAATTCCATAGCATTTGATATTAAATTAAACTATTCTTAGGATCACATTTGTGATGCAACTCGTAAACAGTTAAACTCTCCATATTGTTGACCTAGCACTGTATGCTACTGAATCAACTGCCTTTGAAACATCTTAATGAATTGAATACTCGGTCCAATTCTCAAAGGCAGGAACCCAAACAACTTTCCGAGTCACAAAGACTGCAATCTAATGGGACCAGAGTGTGAAGCTATTTGAACAACATGGTTTAACAATCACAAACTTCATAATAAGTACAAGATGATGAAGGAAAATAAGGAAAGAGACATCCTGAACGGTATAAATCATCCACGCTATAAAAGGAGTAACATATTCGTACACGGTGGTACCACAGTTCAATCATACCTCAGTTTACCGAGGACAGTGCCAGATTCATTAGAACGATGAAGACCAATATCTTCTGGAGATATAATCTCATAGGTGTTTCTATGTTTGAGCATTCCGTCCTACAAAAAGTTGAAGAAGAAAATGGATAAGAGAGAAGGATTAGGAAAACATAATATAATAGTTCTAAAGGTTTAACTTGACTGTAGGAAAGAAAACAAAATCAATATGATCATAGGATTAAACAAGAAACTCAAAACGAATAATCAAATAAACACACTACATAATGCAGAAGAATAAAGAGAAGGACGAAAATGGAACATTTGAAGAGAAAAAAATAAGGGCAGCAAACAAAGCATTTGTTTTCCAATATACAAGAGATGTTAGAAAAGTTAAGATGATCTATCATTGGAAAAGTTAAGATGATCTATCTCTTCAAGGGCAGAGCCAGGATTTTCCATCAACGAGGTCCCATTTTTTTTTTTTTTTTTATAATCAAACAGCGATCACATGTGACCAGAAATTTTAAAAATTGAAAATGTAATATAACTTATCAAATTCGAGAATGAATAATCAGCATAGCTTATATATAATTTACAATATCAAACCAAATAACCAATTTTCAGCATTAATCATCTTAGCAATTTAACTATCAAAACAAATTAACAATAAACCAAATTTAATTTCAACTTCAAATATAATTGCATTACATACACTCATTTATGTATCAAAAAAAAACAAAAAATTAGAATTTTACGTATTAAACTAACTTAAAGTTAACTATTGAAGACTAAAGCTAAAATTACTTCATTAGTTATTCTAGTGTAAATCTAATTTCAACTTTTCAAGGATAAATACACTCGAGTTTTTAATAATAAATAGAATTTAGTCAAATTTGAAGATAATAAAATTTTCTGTGATATTTTTTTTATCATATATATATATATATATATATATATATATATATATATATATATATAATAGGAGAAAAACTCATCTAATTCATTGGTAAAATGTGTATAAATAATTAACCAAACAACAATAACGGGTCGGTCCATTTCAAATAATAATAATAATAATGGGTAGGTGAAGTGGTCCTACAACAGTGCAGCTGTATCCCTTTCCCTTGTTTTTGACTTTTTCCAACAGGTCCCACGTAAACACCACCCTTCCCCTTCATCATCTCCAACCTAGCAACCTGCAACTTCTCCAATGCTCGTTAAAAATCCCTTCTTCTTCTTCTTCTTTTTTTTTTTTTTTTTTGGGTCTGAAAATTTTCCTAACTTCAGTGCTGTCCATGGACCTCACTGGCCACTATGTGGCTCTACCCCTGTATCTCTTCTTGCAGCATACGATAATCTCATCAAGCTCCTCTTTCCCCCATGAAACAACCACAGGCCTTCTTCTTTTTCTTTTTTCCCATATCACAATTCTTTATTGGTAGCTCCTCTTAAAATGGAGGGGAAAAAGGTAGCTATGCTGTACCTCTAAATCTATAAATGGAACCAGATGAGTAACTGAAAACAAAGAATTTGACTTTTACGTGTTCCAGGAAAAAACAAAGGTTAAGTATCAAGCATCTTTGCCCAATCCTGCAATCCATATTGTCCTGACAAAGGCAGTCTTATAGTACAGACCTGATGGATACCACTTTCATGTGCAAAAGCATTAGCTCCAACAATCGCCTTGTGGGGCTGAACGCGCAACCCACTGTATTCTTCTACCTAGGAGAATGGTGTCACTCAAAGTTAAAATTGAAACAATTTCAAGCGAGAGAAATAAAACTATATTCGAAAGAAGTCCAAGATAGCAGACCATTTTGCTTGCCATGGTAATGTGTTCGGTATTTATTCCCGTATAAAGGCCACCCAGTACCTGCTCTCCTCGGCATTTTAAGGCCATTACAACCTGCAGTACAGGAGAAAGAAGCAGTCATATAGTGTTACAAACTTTATAGCAAGGCCAAGACAAGATTTGACAAGAGCCCCGAGGTATGAGCTCAAAGCTAGGAGAAAGAAGCAGTCATATATCATGCCTGACAAAACAAATATAGATACAGACTTTAACATGGGTATAATATGGTAAATGTTATGTGTTAGATCGAGATATCTCAAGGATGTGTGATGAATGAATGCACTTTCATAAATAAGGATGCGTTATGGCCTTTGGGCCAATCTCATCCCTATTCTAAAAGCCACTATGGGTTCATTTCAAACACCAGAAGTTAATGATAAAATTAAAATTCAAACATACACACGCAAGTCAAAAAAAAGCAGGCATGTTTACCTAAATGCATATTTATGCAAGTATATCTAGATATTAAGTATTTCTTGACAATTACCAACATATACTTTCGGCTAGTTTGGGAGAAACATTAAAAACATTTTCGTTAAAAACATAAAGAAATGAGCTATGGAAAAGTATAAAGTACATGTACATCCATAAAATGAGTTGTTGAAAAGTGTGTAGTACAAACGGTTTAGAACCAATTTGGTTTATAACAATCTATCCTAACATGCCCTTAATCTGTGTATACTGTAAAAGGAAATCATATAATGATTTCTTTCACATTTCTATTATGAAATTTTTACCGAACATTTGCATTAATATCTATAATTCTGCTGGTACTTTGAATACACCTGTGCCCAAATTTTGCAATAGGAGGACTTATTGGAGAGAAAGGAAAGGAAATATATGGTTATAAAAAAACTCAACCTCTTCTAATGAGGCATTACCAGCCCTTTCACCGATGCCATTCATGGTTACTTCTACTTGTCTTGCACCAGCATGAGCCCCCTTAAGTCAAATGAAATCCAAAATGAGTAGAAAATGGACTTGGTATTATATAATTTATACACACAAGAAACGAAGTTGTGTATACCGCTAAGGTATTGGCAGTAGAAAGTCCAAGATCATTCTGACAGTGTGTGGAAATAATCACACTATCAATTCCAGGGGTGTTGGCTTTTATGTCAGCGATTAATTGTCCAAATTCAGCAGGTAAAGTGTATCCAACTGTGTCGGGGATATTAAGGGTTGTTGCTCCAGCTTTAATGACTTCTCCTAGAATTTGATAAAGGAACTCCCTCTCAGATCTGCAGCAGAGAACGAAGAAAAGAAATGGTGAGTAAACATGAAGCAATTCAAGCACTAAGTTCTACCCACTAAATTCAAGCTGTAATTTTCTAACGGACAATATTGAGTATCAATAACCATAATATTCAACCAAATGAATTTCAAAAGGCTACACACAAGATATAAGCATATACATAGAACATAAGAACAGAGTGACATTTATTTCACGAACCTGCCAGCGTCTTTGGGGCTAAATTCAATGTCATTGCAGCCCAAGCTCCTAGCATACGCCACCATACTCCTTGCCTTCTCAATCACCTGCTCTCTCGTCATCTTCAACTTGAATTTCATGTGAATTTCACTGGTGGCTATGAAAGTATGAATCCTAGGTTTCTTCGCGTGCTTAACAGCCTCCCATGCCTTATCTATATCCACCTTATTACACCTAGCCAAACCACATATGACCGGCAAATGTGACTCATCATAACCTCCAAAATCAACCGGAAAATTCCCTACCTCACGGGCAATTAACTTGACGGCGGCGAAGTCCGCCTCAGATGACGCCGGGAATCCAGCCTCAACGATGTCGACGCCGAGCTTGGCGAGTTTCCGGGCAATGTCGAGCTTCTCCTTGGTGGTCATCGTGGCGCCAGGGGACTGCTCGCCGTCCCTCAGGGTTGTATCGAAAATTCGTACGTATTTTGGGTCCTTAATATTGTTGGGGATATACTCCGGCCGACGGCCAATGGAGCAGCAGATGATCGGTAAACGGGCATCTCTGACCTTCAATGAAGTGGATTTGAAGTAGAACCGTGGGTGGGGGCGGGAGTTGGGGTTGTGGGGTGAGGTTGGCGGGCTCCTGCAAATAGAGAGAGGACGCCATTGTTAAAGCCAAAGAAGATTCAGAGTCGGAGGACTGGAGTGACTAGTGAGAGAGATGATGATGAGTGGTGTGTTGAAGATTGATTGCGGGCGTTTTGAGTTTTAACGGTGATCATGAATTGAACGGTGATGACGTGAGCTGGAGCTGCGATGCTTGATTAGGTCTTGTTTGGATGATTGTCACCTCGACTTATAAGTTGCTCAATAAGGAGTTTTCTACGCCATACAATTTTAAACCCATTATTAAAATTAAAAAAAAAAAACCTTTTGATAGAATACCAAAAATGACATTATTTAAAAATATAAAAACTTTTTGAACAAGTTAATTTTTACAAAACATTAATGACAAGATTTTTAAATTGAAGAGACAAAAATACCCTTGATGGCATGGTTCCTTTTTCACCTAATTCTCAGGCCCATGTAATACTCACCAAAAAGGAAAAAAAAAAATCATCGTTTTCAGCCCTTCATACCCTGTTTCCTTTTCAAAAGTTGAAGGGCACTGTCGGGTCACTGTTCGTTCATTTTCTCTACCAGGGAGCGAAAAGCCGTAATCCAAAATGTTTTTGAAAAATGAATTAGTTGCTAGAGGAGATGAATAGTCGTCAGAGGAGATGATTGATTTGCACATTTCTTTTTATTTCAATGGATCTCTTTTTTTTTTTTTTGAATAATTTTTTTTTTGTGAATCTGGTGTCACATTTTTTACTAGTAGATTTATTGTGATCGCAGGAGAGCTTGACAGTGTGATGGTCGCTGAAATTTTTTTGCTGAAATTTTTTTTGCGGAAACTTTAGAAAATACCTATAGTCTACATCATGGGCTATAGAATCGTCGACTGTTCATCTTTTCGGGGGACTAGTTCATCTTCTTAGCCACCATCGGCCGTTACTTGATTTAAATATTTATAACTAAGCCTGTTTCATCTTCTCTTGATCGAAGGTGAGTTTTTTCTTACAAAAATAAAACTAATTCCAGATCTAAAAATTTCACAATAATCTCCATTAATGACATTTAAAGATCCATGCACCATTGCACCTCCATCAATTTTGTCTTTCAAGGATGAGGGAGATTTAATTACACGTGACAATGGTAATAATGCATTACAAATCATTCTCTTGTTTGTGTGTTCAAACCAGTGAAAGAAATAGTGGGAGAGAGATTTTGATAAGGTCGACAGTGATGGGGTTCGCAAAATGGTACAAGAAGCAACATTACGTACCACGACGGGCATTTCGGGATATCAAAATGGAAATTGTTCTAAATTTGTCCTTTGAAAAAATCACATGATAGGAATGGGTTTATCAAAAAGGAATATGTCATTTTTATCTTTGCCCCAATCAAGAGATTATACGAGATGATGTATAAATAAATAAAAATAATGAGAGAAAAAAATAATTTAAATTTGATTTATATTAAAGAAGTCTTAAGTTGAGTCCAATTCATTTACATATGGACTATAGGTAAAAGAAGTCGGAGAAAATAACGAAGATATACATATATATCACGGACGGTGCATGTCTCATATGCAATGGTAACAATAAATTGATGATAATATTTAAACAAACGTAAAACCATTGTGTACATCAATTTCAGAAATCGAACATCTCACAAGTACTAATAAAAATATTAGCAACAATTTATTGAAGTACAAAACGATTAACTTTTGTCACTTTAAAAACAGAAAGAATCATGAAGATTTTACATTAAGGACTAGCACAACTGCACAAGCACCATAAAGTCCACCTCCTACACCAAAGGAGCAGTTGCAAATTGTGCAGGTTGGGTCACCATATTGGGCGCAATCCTAATATAGGCGCACCTACAATCCTTGATAATAAAACCACGAATTGCACAATAAGAACTGAAAAACAAGCGTCGTTCTTTATTTAAACGCAATCGAAATGACACCCTACACGCTGAGTTCTTAAATAAACAAAAATGAAATCCCACCGGACCAACAGACTCACACTGGGCTGGGCCTTATTAAAAAATATATATAAAACGGACTAGTAAAATATAAAACTACAGTTTTGACCCCTTAAACAGTCCCGAAACGCGAAAATAAATCCTTCTTGCACAATAAAATAGTGTGGGTCAATTCCAACTTCTCACAAGCTTTCCGGATTGGGGTTATGGACCCAAAACGGACATCGTATGCAAAAGTTATTGGCACTTTCGCTTATCGTACGCGTCCAGGTACGCAAACGCAATTCGGTCCACATCATTAGAATTGACCCCGATCCGGAAAGCTTCCGTTTTGGGTCCATGACACCAATCCAGAAAGCTCGTGAGAAGTTGAAATTGACCCACACCATTTCATTGTGCAAGAAGGATTTATTTTCGTGTTTCGGGACTGTTTAAGGGGTCAAAACTGCAGTGTGGGTCCGTTGGCCCGGTAGGGTTTCATTTTTGTTTATTTAAGAACTCAGCGTGTAGGGTGTCATTTTGATTGCGTTTGAATAAAGAATGACGCTTGTTTTTCAGTTCTTATTGTGCAATCCGTGGTTTTATTATCAAGAGTTGTAAGTGCGCCTACATCAAATCCTCACTGTACACTCGAGCGTAAAGTTGGCCTTGACAAAGTTCAGTGAGTTTCCTGGACTCCCTTGGCAATGGTTGCTCCACTTTTAACATGTTCACTCCTAACGTTAAATATAACGTATCAACTAAGCAAATTGATGGTATAAACTGAAAATACTTCTCTTTGTGCATGAGAGAGAGAGAGGATGAAGAGAGTTAAAAAAGCAAGTTTAAGTTGAACATTTGCCATCTTAGGGCTTGTTCTCTTGAGTGTAAAGTTGTTATGTGTTGTATTTCGTGTAAAATGTGTGATTAATATTACTTTAAAAATATGTATGTGGTTGAAAATAAGAAAGAAAAGAGTTTTTGTATTGCATTTTATACCCAAAAGAACAAAGCCTTAATTAGTTCTCTGATTGTAGTTCATTATAGTCGAGATAGGAGATTGGATTTATACAAGTAATCTCATGTTAGTCAATGCAAGGTTGGGCTAAATAAATATTTTAGGAAATGGATCAACCACTATTTATGGATCAATCGAAATACCATAATCATTAACTATTACTCCATTTGTGCCATTAAAATAGATTTTTTTTTCCATTTTCATTTGTCCAAAATTATAATCTATTTTCTTTATTGACAGTATGATTTATATTCTTACTAACTAAAATTACTCTATTTAATATTGTTGAAATACTAAACATTAACTAGGTATTCCATCTCTGAAAGATAATAATAATTTTCACAAAAAATAATAATAATTTTCATACTTTTTTGTCATTTAATGCAAGGGTGAAATGTGAAGAATATAAAAATATTTTGTAATTCCAATAATATTTAAAATATTTTCTTAATATGTGTAAAAAAATAGTAGGTGACTATCTTATTGGGACGGAGTGAGTAAGAGATTAATCAAAATATTCTAGGAAATGTTACCTACCTCAGGTAATCTCGATAAATATTCAACTTCTCACTTCTCTCGTCTCTCACTTTCTCTCTTTACGCACCTTAAGAAAAATATTACCTACCCCAATAATAATATTACATGCCCCAATAATAATATTACATGCCCTAATAATAATGTTACCTACCCCAATTATATTATCACCTACCCCATAATAATATTATCTACTCCAATAATAATATTACATATCCCGATAATATTATTACCTATTCTAATAATAATATTATTTATCCCAATAATAATGTTACATACCGTTCGCTTAAAAATATGAGTGCAAAATGCGAACCGCAAGTGTACGGTGTCAAACAAGTAGTAAAGTGGATTTGAGTCCACGTATCGATCCCACAGGGACTTGTTTTGAGTACCAAAATTTATCAATTTATCACTTTATTTGATATATCAAATTAATGGGTGTAATAATGCTAGATTTAAATAAAATACTAAGAGAATGATGCTCCACTAAATCTATTATGCAAGAATTAAAAGAATTGTAGATTAGATCAAATATTTAAAGACTTGGGACTCATTACTCCACCCAATCGATCCCCCCAATCCAACATTCAAGGATCCAAAGTAATTAACTCGTACTAACGGTCGAATTTCCTAAATTATATAACTATCTCTCTCGATGATAATTAAATCTATTCAATCGGGCCAATTCACCTATCTCTAAGCAAATTCGTTATCAACCTTCATGAACGCATTCACACAAGAAATTTTAATCGATTTCCTCGAAATTCCACCTACGTGACCGCACTAACCACAAATTTATCTCTAAATCTTGTCTAAATTAGTGTTCTATATTGTCTAAATCTAATTCATGTTCTCCTCTCTCAAATCAAATATAAATCAATAGATAAATTCACCAATTGATCAGAAAGGCAAATAAAATAACCCAACAACATAAAATTAACACACAATCAATTACTAGAAATTCGGATCCATTCACATAGAATGAAAGTTCACAATTGGGATCCATAAATCGTCCCAACTCCCAAGTAATAAGGGTTTAGCTACTCATGGAATTGAAATAAAAAATAAAGACAAGAAATAAAACGAAATACATAACCGGGTTTGAGAGAAGTAAGTTGAAGCCTTCAATCTCTTGAGTTCTTCAATTTCTCCTCCCAACTTGCTTTGTTATAGCTTCAATTCCCTCTACTCCTCTCCTCTTCTCTGAAAAATCCCCTTAAATAGAGTGTTTTTCCTCCTCAAAGTCGTGAATAAGGCCCAAGTATAATGGGTTTCTAAGTCCTAGTCAAATTAGGCATTCGCGCATAAAACATGAGAGCCTGGCAGTGTTTATTATTTTGGCCATAACTTCCTCGTCCGATGTCCGATTGAGGTGATTCAAAATCCTGTGGAAACTAGACAAAATTATCTACAATTAATACAGAAATAGCCTTTCTCAAATTCCACTTTCGTATAGGTAAAAATTCGTCCTCAATCTTTAGCATAATTTCATTCTCGTCCTCAAACTTGGAAACTTTCCTTATCTTCATATTTCTTCCATTCATTTGGCCATCTCCACTCCAATATTGCTCCGTTTTCTTCCATATCTAATTTTTCTCATAAAATTATAATAAATTACAAAATTTAGGTACGAAATAAATAGAAAACACAATTAATTGGAGCTCAACGACACTAAATAAGCGCGTAAAACACACTTATCAACACCCTCAATAATAATGTCACCTACCCCGATAATGTTATTATTAGTCGTGGCAATCTAGAGAGAGAAAGTAGGGAACGAGGAAAGCGAGATGTTGAATATTTATCGAAATTACCTAAGGTGGTAATCTGGAGAGAGAAAGTGAGAGACGAGGGAAACGAGAAGTTAAATATTTTTAAAGATTACCTAGGATGGTAATCTGGAGAAAGAAATTGAAAGTCGAGTGAAGCGAGAAATTATATATTTGTCGAGATTATCGGGGTAGGTAATATTATTATTTGGTGTGGTAATCCATGTTACTTGAGAAGGTAATATTTGTACGTCCATTGATATTTATAAATTGTTATCAGGAGTATTAAATGAAGTATAAAGTTATCTTTATACTTGCAATATTTTTTTATCATGATGAAAAATTTATTTATTTATATTATTTTAAATACTGTATTTGTAGGCGAATTTCTTAAATACAGAAGAAAACAATGAAAAAGGTGAACAAAAAGAACTAAATGTATAAAAAATTCAAAAGTTTGAGTACTAAAATGAAACAATCCAAAAGATAGAGGACCTTGGGTACAAATATTTTAGAATATTTTTAAAAGAAAGTTAATAAATTGATTATTAAAACACAAAATTTGAAAGTTGGAGGACCTCATGTGCAATTTAAAAGATAGAAGAAAAATGAAAGTGTGGAAAAAGAAAGATGGATGGTCAAGAATATTGATAAACACCTAAAAAAAGTAATTGGTAAATCACTTTTTATAAGTTGTAGTTAGTTGTTAAGAAGTAAGATATTTTAATTTAGTGTGCAAAAAAGATCGGTTTTGAGCTAAATTTATTGGGCATTTTCTCAAATATTTAAAGACTTTTAAATTTTATTTTATTATTATTTCAATGTCATTCAAAGTGCACAATGGTAAGACACTTGCGTACCAAGCCAAGAAAATTGGTATATGACATTAGTTACATTATCATAACGATCTTTGTTTAATGATGATGACAATAGACGTAATGGTAAGAAAGATTTTTTAATTTCTTTTTGGGCCTTTCTTTAATATACGAATGATATATTCTCAATGCTGAAACTTTAATAAAATTTCAGTACTGACATAGGGAGTCCTGGCTGCCATGAAGTAACATAGGATTGGTAAGTACATAGATCCTACTGCCACATGAAAGTAATGGAACAATCATCATATTAAGCACTAAAATTTTTATAAAATTTCAATACTGGGAATATATCATTTCCGTTTTTAATATTATACTACGTGTGCTATTAATAATCTTTCTTTAATACTCCCTCCGTCCCATAAAAATAGGTTTGTTTTTCTTTTTCATCCATCCTAAAATATATGTCATTTTCTATTTATATCTATTTCATTTTTTTATTTTCTATTACACTCTTATTTAATAGGTATTGTTATTAGTAAAAGTATGTTATTATCATTCAATATAGAGGTGTATATAAAAAATACAATTAAAATTTATTTTTTCAATAATATTAATTATAATTTTTTAATTCTTATAAAAATTAAAGAAAATTTATCTTTATGGAACAGGAAGTATAATAATAGTACTACTGTAGTACTGCACACAAATGACGCTAAAATGTAAGGTCAAAATGTCTATTGGAACTTTGGAAGTTCTTTTACGCCACAATAAAGACCACCAATATTATAGGGGGAAATGAGCTCGGCATCCTGCGGCTGGCTCGGCAACAAGGGTGTGTTTGAGTGAACTAATTTTCATACTCTTTTCGTCCCATAAAGATAGGTTCAATTTGATTTTTATAAGGATTAAAAATTATAAATAATATTTATTGAAAAAATAAATTTTAATTATATTATTATATCCTTATATTAAATAATGAAAACGTATTTTCACTATTAACAATGAATAAATAAGGTGATAATAGAAAAATAAAAAAACTAAATATACACAAATAAAAAGTGATTAATATTTTGGGATGAACGAGAAAGGAAAACGAGCCTATTTTTATAGGACGAAAGGAGTAGAAAAAACCATTTTCCATCCAAAATTTTCATAGAACTATCAAATGCAATTTCATTTTTGTTGAAATTAAAATTCCACCCACTAACAAACAATACATATTTTCTACCAAAGTTAAAAGAAAAATTAATTCCTATAAGAAAATGGGAAATGCAATTCCATACAACTGAAATTCCAATTCTTTTTCTATGCTCCAATGAGTCAATCAAACATGCGTCTATCGTTTTTCCGAAACTTATAGCGGCAAGATGTCCTTCCACCTCATTGATGGAGTGCAAATCCACCAGCTGAAATGGCAATATCTAAAATACAGATCATACCGTCTTACATGGTACGACTACCCCACCTAATGGAGATGACTAAACTAGAATTGGATCAAATTGAGCAAATTTGAGAAATGATATATCTATATCATAATTCATTGAATTGAATACACTTCCAAAAGCACATGATTTAGGACCACAAAGAAACAATGTCAACAGACTTAAAACATCCCAATTCAATCCTAGATCTCTCAACTTAGGAGGAACTGAAATGTTAATTTTGCGGCCGATTAGAATCCACGCATAAGTTGATCCAAACAGTGCATAACATTCAGCAATCCAAACATTACAAGTGGAACTACCCCTCTGGAGCAGGAGGGGCAGCTGCCTTCAACAGAGGCTGTAAGGCCTTGACAACAATGCTCATATTTGGTCGAAACTCGGCTTCATACTGCACGCATAGTGCTGCAACAGCAGCCAGCTGCAATCAACAAAGACAGCACACTATTAGGACTAAATAATCTTTAGAGTCTGCGTGCGAGGTGGTGAGGTAGGGGGATATGGGGGCGGGGGTACCTTGGCAACTCCTTTGGGTGGATACTCTCCCTTGAGCTTTGGATCTACACATTGCTTAACTTTGTCCTCGCTCAATCTTGGAGTGGCCTGATACAAAGATACGCTTATCATTATATAGAGGACGAAACAGGAGAAGAAAAACTTGAGAAAAGAAAAAGGGTCTAAGAAGTCAGCTCACCCAAGTAACAAGACTCTGTTGACCACGAGGCATGGTATGATCAACAGGTTTCCTCCCGGTCAGAAGCTCAAGAAGAACAACCCCAAAGCTGTACACGTCACTCTTCTGGGTTAACTGTCCTGTCATTGCGTATCTGCAAAAAATACTTCTTAGAAATAAAGAAGTTCAAAAAATTAAACGTACTACGGAATTATATAGATGGAACTTGATGTGTTCAGTGTCATGTTGACTTAAAATGAGAAACCGGGCAATCACTGAGGAGGAAAGAGATGGTTGAGAACAAGTTAGTACACAATACCAAAGAACTGCTTGTTCAAGAAAACACATTATGTAAACAATTTGGCTAAGGTAGGATTGATTTTTTTTTAAAAGAACATGTGGTTGAAAAGTTGTTTAGAGCTGGCACAAGTTATGGATCTCATGAAAGCTAAATGAGTTCTGGCAAAAAGGAATTTCGTAAATTTTCTGGACCAAACAAGCTCTGAGTATCTATCTTAGGACTCCTAAGCCACTATGAAGTATAAACCCTGATTTATTGGGACTGAATAAGGATGTGGTTACCATCTCTCTCACTCATCATTCATATGGATTCCAATTCAAGTAAACATTATAAAGCACATACAACTGGCAATTAATTTGAATAGAAACGATAGTAATGAAATGTGATTGTCGGGTTTTACCAATCCTGTATAAGTGAAACCTAATGACCTTAGAGCTTATAAATTAAATTACCAAAATCACTAATAATTCCACATAAACCTTGGAGATGAATAAACTAAGCACATGTTCGGGTAAACTTTCCTTTTGCTAAAGACTAAGGGTGTGTTTGAAAGAGATTATGGAAAAAAATGATTTTTATATGCGTAGTTACTAAGTGACGAAAATGTTTAAAAATATGAAAAAAAAATTGTCAACTCAATGTAATGAGTGATTAAAAATGATTTTTTGTATAAATTGTATCAAACAACCTCTAATTTTTTAGGTTCAATAGCGATGGGGTGGAGAATAATGAGTATTGATTTTGAGATATGTGGATGATATTAAAGTTTGATTTTGACTATGTATAGAAAGTAAATTTTTAAATAGAAAAATGTAAAAAAGAACAGAGGCCAATTTATATAATGGAATCATCCAATATCAGAAGAAATAGACAAAGCATTACTCTGGTGCATGATAACCAAATGTCCCCAGAACTCGAGTAGAATGAAGGCGTGCAGCATTATCAGGAGCCTGATTTGACAGATTGAAATCTGCAATCTTTGCTTTATAGTCTTCAAACAGCAGAATATTGCTGGATCTTATGTCTCTGTGTATAATAGAAGGCTGCACCTTCTCATGCAGATATTCCAGCCCCCTCGCAGCATCAACAGCAATTCTTACCCTTTGCATCCAGTCAAGCACAGGACCAGGCTGTGCACCTTGTACTCCTTTCCTTCCTGAAATTCCAAATAGGATCAGATAATTAACTTCCTGCCTTCCCCCAGACTCTAAAGGAATTATTTTATGGGGCCCACATTAGTCGTATACCAAATAGTGTGCATGGATGTGGGTCCCCTGTGGACCCCACGTCCATGCACACTATATATGGGAACAATAAAATTTTTAACTCTAAAGATCCAGTTTCAAGACTGATTCTGCATACCATGTAAAATGTCATGTAGAGATCCCATAGTTGCAAACTCATAAGCTAAGACACGAAGATTGCCATCTACACAGTAACCAAACAACTCAACAAGATTTTCATGTTTCAATCTCGACACCATGGAAACCTTAATAAAGAAGAGTTAATATACATCAGATGAGAAGGAGAATGAATTGCATGATTACGGGGATTAAAGAGGCCTGCACAAACATGAAGATAATGTACCTGAGTCAAGAATTCAACATTTGAATCCTGCTCCGTTGACACATCAAGCTTCTTGACAGCCACCTCCTTGCCATCATTTAACTGTGCGAAATATACTCTTCCATAAGAGCCTTCACCGATTAATGCCTTGGATCCAAAATTATCAGTTTTCTCCTTCAGTTCCTCAAGTGACAGTGATGGCACCTCAATAGCAGGAGGTGCTGCCTTCTGAACTTCAGGCTTCACAGGAATTGGGGTCTTAGGGCCTCTTTGATGCCCTATAATACACATAAAGATGAAGTGTAACTAAGTTTGAAACAAAATGACCAACGAAAATCATTCGAACCAACAATTAAATAAGACAGTTAGATTTGCTATGGCTGCATGAACAACTGAACAAGATGCTAGACTAGAACTTTCCAAATATCATAATATGTCTTTGGAAAAAGTTCATCATACGCTAGTTAAAGGAATACATGCACTATATGCAGAATGAAAATATGAATACATCAAACATATTCGTGACACCTGTTACCACCAAACATATTTAAAATGTATCTTCACTTTCACATGCTTCCTGAATCCTTAAAACGGAAAAACAGAAAAATAATGAATCGAAAGTAGGCAAAAATCCAAGGTCATAAAATAATTGGAATGACAAGGGCCATCCTGTTTTGGAAGATCACTTCCTCTTGGAACTTATTCTATACAGATAACATCAATCTATCAACTCTTAGTCACTTAGAGCTTGTTCTTTTGGGTGTAAATTTTATCCGCACGCAATTCCGTATAACCACATACACATTTTCAACCACACACACATCTCCCAATACAATATTAACCACACATTTTACACGGAATACCGCGCGGATAAAATTTACACCCAAAAGAACAAGCTCTTAGTATATTAGGAATAAATAGAGTACGTTTTCAGATAAACTTTTATTTTGTTAAAAGACTAATAATGACTAGTTGTTCCGAATGTGTGGTAGTACCCAAGTTCGAATGGGTAGTAGAAGTAGAAAAAATATCAAAACAGACACAGGCAAAGTTTTATTTGAGCGGGACTATATAATTTCTAGTTAAGTTTGATTATACTAGATTCTTTTTTCACCCTTAAATTCCTAGTAGACTACATATTTGGAATCTGCATTAAAGCGGGTCTATTCTTGGAAAAGTGGAGCAATTATAGAATATTCATTTCGTCTCTCTAACCTTATATTCTTCTCCTCCTATTATTCCCAATTTGATACCAGAGCATAATCAAATTCCTTTACCCCAAAGTATCAAGATACTGCTCAAGGGTTACCATTTAACCACTTGATACATTGATTTGACAATTTATTTATAATTTTTAATACCCCCACTCTAATTGTCAACCACACATCTAAAAATAAATTTAATTTCACCAAATTTAATTTGAATAGAACATGTCCCAATTAAAATAGACATTAAAATAACAAGAAGGATAGATAGAATTCCAGTTGTTTTCTCTTTATTCCTCCCTTCTATTTTGTTGTGACTGAGAAATTAAATATAAAGAAACAGATCACATTGACATAAACTTTAACATAAGTTTCCAACATGGTGAGGAATGCCTAGGAAAGCTGATGAAGGGGAAAAGAGCTTCTTCCTTTCTGCAATCTCTTGAGGAACTCCTCCAGTCACTGAACAAATTAAGTATTTGCTTTTGAAAGTGAACCAATCACTTATCATGTCCATGTTTTCCACAACCTTACCACAATTGCATAACACTCTCCTGAATTGCCACATTGTTTTCTAAGGTATTTATTTGCTTACATAATGTTCTCATCAATATTCAATAATTGACCATTAATTTCAGTCACGTTCTTTTAGCTTAGAAAATTGTTGCCCTATTACTAATTTTAAGGTTGAAATTAAACAAAGAATTATCAAAATGAAAATTATGAGCTTACTTTTGATGTACACTACAGGTCAGATATTTAAATCGGAAGACCAACCATGAGCTATGATAAATTATTCAGCAGATTATGCACTCATGGAACCTCCACAGTACAATGAACGCCATCTGATTACTTCCCTAACTTATTCCATCCATTTTATTGAAACTAATCCTTCAAGTTTTCCAAGTTCCAGAAATTCATCTCCCAAGCAACATTTTATACTATTGTAACAATAGAAACTTCATCAAAGATTAAAGATTCAAATCACTGTTTCCAAGATGTAAATGGCAGAAAGACTGAAAGTGAACTTCACTTGACCAGCACCTACATAAAGGTTTAAAGTGATAAGAAAATACCGTCAGCAAAGTTTTTTGGACTCTTAAGGGCTTCATTGTCATTTGACTGGTAAGGCTCCTCAACATGGCAGGCGCAACACAGCCACCTACGCATCCTTACTGTTGGTCTCAGATAACGATCCTCTATATTATTAGTACTATCCAGGTACACAAATCAATCAATGAAGGTGTATATGCCTGCATAAAAATCGATCAATGTCAAGACCGCACAAAAAGGTGTTAGCACAAGACTGCACAAACATATTGCTCTGGCAGTCCCCACCCCAACCAAAAAACCAAATG
Source organism: Jasminum sambac (assembly GCA_018223645.1). Taxonomy (NCBI): domain Eukaryota; kingdom Viridiplantae; phylum Streptophyta; class Magnoliopsida; order Lamiales; family Oleaceae; genus Jasminum; species Jasminum sambac. The sequence goes on from CP073652.1 coordinate 35,028,961, forward strand.
GCAAACACTCTCAGAACCAGAGCTACACTAGACTTATCAAGTCATCATCAAAACGCGATGTAATATTTCAGAGATTTTAATACAGACACAAAAATTTCGCCACACGAGGATCCAGTGCAAGGTCATAATGGCAAGTGTTAAAGGGACTAGCTACCTTTATACATACAAACAGAAATTAAATCGCGACAAACACTTCATCGTAGACATTCACTAACGCAGAAAAAGAAAAACACTACCATTTCACCACATACAAAATCATTACCCTAGCCCAAAGTCTGATAAACTACATCATCGGCAGCGGCGGCGGCGGCGACCACGACCACGAGCACCACCACCACCACCACCACCACCACCACCACCACCACCACCACCACCAACACCAACACCAACACCAACACCAACAACACCAACACCACCACCAACACCAACACCAACACCAACACCACCACCACCACCACCACCACCAGCACCAGCACCAGCACCACCAGCACCACCACCAACAACAGCACCAACAGAACAACAACAACAAACAACAACAACAACAAACTTAGCCTTATTCCCTACTTGCAACAACAACAACAACAACAACAACAAACTTAGCCTTATTCCCTACTTGTAGGGGTTGATAAACTACATATAGTGGCTCGAAAAATATAGGTAGGAACTTTTGAAGCAAAACAAGCGTGATGTATCACATTCCAAGGACAAATAACGAATTTCTCACCACAACTAAATAAACCACTGCAAAAAAAAATCTCTGAAATTTTTTGAAACGAAAGGAAACATACAAAATGCTTGTAACCTGCGGCCGTTACATAAGTTAATTATGATCCTTCGACTACAGCATCCGGATTGAGAGAATCATCGTCAATTCCCAATAACAAAATCAATATAATGCAAATAATGCCAACAATATGAACATTTGATAAAAATTTAGACGTAAAAGGAGAGATCCAATAATCAGATTACATAAAACTTCGTCGAAACAGTAATTCAATACCTATTACCCGAATATATGACAAAAACGTAATACGAAACGAGAGATCCAGCAAAGAGGCGAAGTGACAAGAACACAGAGAGAGAGAGGGGAGAGAGAGAGGGTCAAAATCACATAACGAAAAAGCTAAAAGCAGAATAACATCCATAAAAGAAAACCCCAAACCGAAATTCATGGGTTTCGTTTATTCCCTTTACCTCTTTATTCCTCTACTTTTTCCTGTAGCTCGATCAATTGAATAACTGTTGTATGAAATTGTGTATACGCGCAAATGGGATTTGGATTATAAGAGAAATGGAGATTCTATATACGTTCTGAAGAACGAAGAATTGATCCGCAAAAATTCTCTCTCTCCATCTCCTCTTGAACGTGTTCGGTAAAAGAGGAAAGTTCTTGAGGGGAGAGAGAATAGAAATAGAAAGTGTATAAATCGGAGAAAGCTGTTATAAATATCTGTCTCTATCGGTAACTTCAATTTCAAGTCTTTTCAAGGTCTTTCAAACCAATATGTGAAACAGAAAATTGCTTCCCTCAAAAAAAAAAAAAAGAAACGGAAAATTGCAACAAATGTCACTTTGACGTTTTGACTTTTAAAAATTTGTCGTGAATGCCTGTAGGTGTGGTGAAATACGATTCGAAGATAAACTAGAGTTACAAAGGAAGAAGATAATTTACTTTATTTGAATCGCAGGTTCTCTTCCATAATTTTTTAACGATACGGCCTAGTTCTTGATTCACTATCGGATATTCGCGCGAATTTACTTGAAAAATGATTAATTTGATAGAGTTCAAAGAGAATTTCGTAGAATAAGTATTGTAATGAAATTTTGTGAGGAGATACGCAAGTCTATTTTTCATATAGTGATAATTGAAACGTCACTCCAATTGTTGATTAGAAGGAAATTTTCAATGCCGATAATCATTTTCGATCGTTCCTCATTATTACTTTCATATCTCGCAAATTTCACTATTTTTTAAACCTAGAAAGTTAATTTTCTAACAAAATAAAATTTCACATCAACACGAGCTAAATTTCAAAACAAGAAAATATTACTTATTAAATTTCTTACCACAATCCTATTACATGGCATTTTTAATAATGTTTTTTAATCCTATTCAATTTCAATTAAAATAGTAACTATCTCTCTATCTCTCTCTTCCACATCATCTCAATTTACATCCATTGTATTGAAAATGCCCTAACATCTCCATTTGGGATGTGAATTGATGGAATGGTGTAGAAAAGAGAGATAAAGAGAAGATAATTATTTTAATTGAAATAAAAATAGATGATGTGGAGTGAACAAGGGAGAGAAAAGTAAAAAAAATAGAAGAAATATATAAATAATTCAAAAATAATGATAAAATAATAGTGGGGATATGAAGGTGAATGTGAGAATGTTGAAGTGGCATGTGAATTTATAGAGAAAAAAGTGGAGAAAAAGTGAGGAAAGAGAAAAAAAATAGAAGAAAATGTGGGATCTTTCTTTTTTGTTTTTTTTGTCTCTCTCTTTCCCGTCACGTAAGATGGCCAATCCATGTTTGCAATGGAGATGCTATCATCAATACTACACCCTCAATTTGGATCCAACTTGGCGCAATATTGGAAGAGAGATACATACAATAAAAAATGGATCCCACCATTTTCTATTTATTAATCTATATTTTTCCATTTTTTCCCAACTTTTTCTTTATCATTTCACGTGTGATGTCTAAAATCTACATTCAATTCCACATCTTTCACTATTATTTTATCATTATTTTTGAATTTGTTTCTCTCTCTCTCTTCTCCTTTTACTTTCCACTCTATTTTTTTCCTACACATCTTTCTATTCATCAACAATTAAAACAATCATCTTCTTTCTACATGTTTGTTGGGAAATCGACTCAAATATAATTTCACGTTTATCTCAAGATCTTATCTTTAAGTTAAGAAATACCAAAAGAATAGGAGAAGTAAATATCCAAAGAAATAACAATACAAGATTTACGTGGAAACTTCTAAACCGGAGAAAACACATGGGTGTACCGTTAAAACTTTCCCCTATATGAAAAATTTTTACAATTATATAGATTTTTCACTCGCACAACCCCAACCCCAAGTAGTACAGGAAAAATAACTCAAAATTTACCATACATAATTTTCTACCCATTGTACAAACCACAAAAAGTTATAAGAAAACTCTAAAGATGCTAGGCTCACAATTTTTCCTCTAAATCTGGTCACCCCAAGTATTACAGAGAAAAATATATCAAGTTTCACCACATTCACCAGTTGCTATTCTTTGTACTACCCATAAAGACCACAAAATTATAGTGTTAAACTACTATTTTTCTCTAAACCCATATTTAGTTGGTACATCTTACAAGAAAAGAAAATACATTAATTTATAGGAAAACAACAAATCTAAACCTACCAAAATTAGCAGAAAACTTCATAATTCAAATTGGTTTAAGACTTTGACCAAAAGTTTTTCTTTTTCTTTTTAGATTTATTTTTGGCAATAATCTAACGCTCTTTCCTCCACATCATCTCCCCAATTTACATCCCATTAGAGATACTCTTAGGCCTTGTTTGATTGGGGGTTTAGTTGTTCCGCGCGGTATTCCGTGTTAAAATGTGTGGTTAATATTAGTTTGGGAAATGTGTATGTGGTTGAAAATGAGTATGAGGTATACGGAATTGCGTGCGGATTTGGTAAATACCAAATAGAACAAGGCCTTAGAGCGTCTCCAATGTAGGCCTTGGTTGCCGTTGACGTGGATTCATTTTTGAAGGAAGCGGATACCCACAATAAAAAATGGGTTCCCGTTACTTTCTATTTATTAATCTATATTTTTTTCACTTTTTTCTACTTTTTTTCATCATTTCACGTATAATATATAAAATCCACATTCAATTTCACATATTCCACTATTATTTTATCATTATTTTTTAATTTATTTCTATCTCTCTCTTCTCCTTTTAACTTTGCACTCTTTTTTTCCTATATTTTTTTTATTCATCAATAATTAAAATAATTATTTTTTCCTTATCTCTCTCCTCCACATTATCTTCACACTTCACATTACATTGGAGATGTTCTAATGCCATTGTTGTTTGAAAGGCCATTTTTATGATGGGGGAAAAATTAATTTCAGCCCAAGGCCGCTTAGAACGAAATTACATAAAGAGGAAATTGGGTAAAATTGATGATTAAAAAATAAGGTGAAATGAAGTTAATTACGGAAGCTTTTGACATGATTGATAACAGAATATTAGTAAAATTCTTATATTGTCATTAATGAATGATTGTATTGATAATTGAAATAAAAAAATATTAAAGTTATTTTATCATATTATGTCATTCTTTATGACATTTAGTATATAAGTGTATCGTGATCGTTTACCAGAATCATGTACGCTATTTTTTTTTTTTGGAAATGCAAGTGCACTAATTTCAAAATTCCAAGGATAGTGTTAGAGGAACAATCAATTTGTACAATTAAGTGTATAATCCTCTAATAGAGAGATATAGAAAATATTATTTTTATCCTCCTTATATTGGTGGAGTCCAATCCCTCTATTAAAGAATTGTACAGCCGATTATATATTTTTTATTGTTTCTCTAACATTGCTCAAAATCTAATAATTGTTATAAAAATATAGAAACAATAGAGAGAATTTAGAGAGAATGAATTCGAAGGAATTCTCAGGAATGAATTTCATTAATAACTGAAACCCTATTTATAGGAAAATTTGAATGGCACAATCGTAATTACATAATTTCATCAAGGGTATAATAGTCATTCACATATAATAATTACATCTTTTACCAAATTATTCCTCCACCAAATTATTCCTCCACCAAATTATTCCTCATAATTCATAACCACCACATTATTCTCAATTATTCATAACACCTAATAATTATTCTTCAATTATTATTCATAACACTCCCCCTTGAATGACTATTAATACAAATGTCTTCTGGACCTGTTTGGAGAAAAACCCAGTGGGAAAAAACTTCCAAACCGATTGTAGGATAGCTTGGAGTGGTTACATACTGCTTCATCAAAACATTGCTCCCCCTAATGTCTATCAGCGGCATATGAGTATTCACGTGCTGCTTCGTTAAAACCTTGTCAAGAAAACCCAGTGGGAAAAAACTTGATCGAAGGAAAAAGAGTACAGCTGCTCCGTTTGATTTCATATCTTGAGAACTGATATCTTTACTTCTGGTAAATGATTTCAATATCATCATCGTTTGGATCTAAAGCATTAGCTCCATTATAACTTGATCCAATAGATACACTGTATCAATTTCTCCTATCGTTCTCAATATACCATGAATATGCCTCGTTAAAACCTTATTAGGAAAAACCCAGTGGGAAAAACCCTAATGAAGGAAAAAGAGTACATTATTCATGTGAATATGCCTTTAAAGTTGCCTCATTAAAAACCTTACTAGGAAAACCCAATGGGATAAAACCTCAGTCAAGGGAAAAAGAGTGCAACGCGTATTTTATACAAGTATCTTTTAAGCATTTCAAAATCTTTCATACATTTGTATGAGTATCATATACATTGGTTTTATACTCTTCGTTCATTTAGAGTGCATCAATTTTCATACACAACTACAAAACATTCACCATGAACACATGTCTCCAAACACACAATTTAAAGCATATAAATTCATCGTAAAAATATGTAAACATATAAGTAAACCTTCATAACTAACTAACACTTAAAATATATCATTTAACATTTAATACTCACTTAATAGGTTATTTCATTCCCAGGGGCTTAGTTCATCCTATCCTTTAATTTCCTTTTCGGTACTACACACACAATCGGTAATTTAACTTTCATGAGCATGCAACATATAATGACCACCATGCTTATCTTTAAACTTGAGCACTAGTCATCATCATCTCATCATCTCATAAGTTAAGGATTTCACATTCACCATTTATCATCTTCAATATATCTCAATATTTTCATTATCATTGATCATATGTAGCGCTACATTTTCATATAGTGTCGACACATTTCAATTTCATTTCTTTCCCCATATCGACATAACTTATCGAGATATCTCATTATCAATCCTCTTGTAGGATTACACAATATAGTTATGTCTATATACTCTTCAAGAGCATATGCCTCCGTTATTAAGACCATCTTTTATAATTTGCTTTGATATATATGTTTGGGGAAATATCAACGCTTCTGGCGCGCTAACTTATCAAAGCATCGTAGTTGATATATGTGATTGTTCATAGCCTTTCATGCATCTTTGAACTTCAAGTTCGTATTTCAATTGCGAGGATATAACATGATGCATTTCCCATATTATTTTCATTACGAGGATGATGCATTTCACATATTATTTTCAACCTTTAATACTCCCCCTCATGCTGAGAAAATTTAGAACACCAAAACTCATACAGTTGGTATGATTTTAATCATATATGTTCTCATCATTCAGCCTTAATATGGGAATTTAGACCGTTTGCATTCTATTCTCGATATCGGCAATTTATTTGAGGACTTTAAATAATTTGCCACATAATATCCCACTTGTATGCGCATACTCAAATCCTTCAGGGATTTATTCAAATCATTGGGATGTATATATATTTACTAGCTTTATCATTAAATCTGGAAATCATGCTCATACCGTGAGCAAATATTTCGTAAATTTCAAATTTCGAATCATAGACACATGTGACTATCTAGTGGATCCATATCATAATATCTAGTAGTCCACATGGAGGATGAGTGGCCCATACTTCTCATCCTTTATTCCGTATATATTTGGGATTTATTCCAATATTGGCTAGTAATGATTTCATCATTTATCGAGAACAATCATTGAAGAATTCTTTTAATTCTTCACTTGAAATATTGATTTCAATAATTATTTAAACCGGGATGGTCAGTCCGGTTTTGCAAACGAGTATTATTGAACTTCTAGTTCAGTAAATTCTTATATCGATTTCACTAGTATTTGTATAGTGCTCAATATGATTTATCATAGAAACAATTCACCGACATATTCCATCATCTTTTAGTGACATTATTGTCTACTACTGTTCAAACACGGAGTTACAGCTCATACGCATCACATCTTGCTACTGTTCAACTACGGAGTCTTAGCTCTTACGCTTCATATTATTTATTTAAAATCGGAGTCTTATTTCATACGCGTCGTATTATTCTATAAATAAATCATCAAAATTATTACAAAATTCATCATAACAAGGGTCTATACATTGTAATGGATCATATGCTCTCAAATCTTCGAAAATACTATCCATCACTACCGATCAAAATCCTAAAAAGGATTTGTCGATGTAGGCTGGAAAGATTAAGGATGCTAATGAATAAGGGTATCCCACAAGATATCCGATGCTTGATTGAAGCAAAGGTTCGATTATCTCGTGAGATTTCAATTCCTTCTAAATACATGCCTGGTATGGGTAAAAGTAGTTTTTCAAAGAAACGGAGAGTAAAAAGATTAGGAGGATGCTACAAATGTGCTCGGTGGACATGTGACACTCGATTTAAATCTGTGGGGTACTTGTCCAGAAATCGAGAAGATAAAATAGCATTCATTAAGGATGGATTGAGTAAGGAGCCTTTGGATGATATTCAACAGGCTCTTGAGACACATCCTAGTGGACACGCATAAGGTGAGCTAATGGCCTTATGGGCCAAATTCAAAGATCAACAAACGCCACATGTCTTGAAAAACTTACTTTAGAAGATCCTGTTTGTAAATTTAGTAGAAAATTTTAGTATAATAATTTTCTCATATTAATATAAGGAAGCTCGATGTAATAACGAAGATCAATGTTTTTCTTGTAATTGTAAATATTGTTTTTCGATTTTAAGATATATATATGTATATATATATTATTTTTCAATCACCGACAGGTATATGTCATTTCACTAAAATTTTTCTGCCATTTTCTCTTTCATATTTGTCAAAAAGTAAATAGTACAATCAATTATTGGTTTGAAAATTTATGTTTAAATAGAGGGATTCATATATCTCTCATGTTCATACATTAAAAGTATAGTGTAAAAAAAGAGATAGGAGTAGAGATGGATATGGAGATTTTAGAATCATCTCATACAAGTCAGCCTTTACCTCGCCAGATGAAAACCGTATGTATTCTTGGTGGATCTAAACTAGTAGGCCATATCCAATATGTGGATATGGCAAACCGACTTGTAAAAGAGTTAGGGAGACAAGAAATCAATATACTATACGGAGGAACCAACAACAAACTTTTAGCTAGACTTATAATGGCCGCACAATCATGGGGAATAAGAGTTTCGAGTGTAATACCTTTCCATCTAGTTGGATCTAATACTCGAATTGGAGCCGCTTCTACCATGGGTCCAAAGCAGGTTGGGGCTACAAGCGCAATCCATCCACAACCGCATGATGTATATGATGAATAATAGTGATGCTTTCATTGTCCTTCCAGCCTACAACACAACCGGAGGAAATATTCAATATAGCCTCGTTGTACGATTGGAACTTTCATGTCAAACCAATAGGTTTGTTGAATATTAATAATTTCTTTGATGGCTTACTAGCGTTTCTAGATCAGGGTGTAAATAATAAGTTTATCTCTCATTCAGCGAGAAAAATACTTATCTCTGCTAGTACTGTTGATGAACTACTCATCAAATTTCATGCATATGTTCAAGAATCTGTGGAAGCCCAGTCCGCTTGGCCACAGACCATCGTGTCAGCGAAAAAGAAATTCGGATCATTTAAATATTTCATTATGAATCCTAATGTTGATGGTGGCAGAGTTACGGAGTATTTATACTCTCGAAACGCATCCCTCATTTATGGGTTCAATATATATTTTCTTTTCGTATTTCTATATTTTCGAGTGTTTATTGCCATCTTTGATATTCTCAATATGTTCCACTTCGGCTGTTTTGTATTTCTTCTGGAGTAATAATAATAATATCATATTGGCTTTATTCAAATATAGATATCTAGTGATTTTGCTTCTTCAAGAGCATTTTATTCTCATATTAATACAATCTCATATCATCGATGAGATTACTTCATATAATCTCTCCATGCGATATATTTTCTTTGATTTATCAACTTGGGATCTATTGAGCATTTTATTTTCATCTATTTATCCAATGGTGACTTCAAGTACCACTTGTTCAATTTTCTCCATTAATATTCGATATATATGGGGAAGTAATTTTATTCTCATCGTCTACTACTTCGAGAGTATGATTAGAATATTTGATCAACTACTTCTTCTGGAGTAGGATTTGTTATAACCAATCGTGTAGTATAACCCGCCACATTGGAAATATGCACACCAATCGTGTGGTATTACCCACCACATTGGAAATATACTCAAACTATAAAGTGCATAAATTTAAATTGCAAAAATTAAATTTCCTCCAATAGGTGGTCGAACCTACCTTATGGGAATTATTGCAATAAATATAAATTTACGGAATTTAAATAGCAAGAATTAAATTGCATAATATTTAACTACTTCTTCAGGAGTAGGATCTGCTTAGTAGAAGGTATTACCCATCACTTAGCATATAAAGTGCAGAAATATATAAAACCTTCCGTTTAGTGACGGTTGAACCCATCATCAAGTAGGAGGTATTGCAGTAATTAAATTGCAAGAATAAAGCGAGAATTAAATATTGAATCGCTTACGGGAGCAAATTTGTTCTTCTAGAACAAATACTCATTACTTCTACAAGAAAGCACACTTATCCTTCTGAATAAGTACATTATGTAATTGAACTCTTGAGAGTTACATTAATATTTTGATCTATTAACTCAAATGGACTTCAGGTCGTAATTAATGGATTTAGAATTTCTTCGGGAATATTCTATCCATTTTTGTTTATTGTCGTCAAAATTAGGTCGCTCCTTCCTTTTACAGTTCGCAAGGGTAAAATTGTCTATTCCAATCCGCAATGGTTAAATTATCAAACATATTCTATCAATATTATACGATTGGAAAATCGTCTCCTTTTCACTTCCATTTATAAATATCAAAATATTTAATGACTATTTTGTAACATTTCAAAAGTTGGTGTACTAATTTATAAATTTTGAAAGTTTGATAATAACATATTTCAAACAACGAGTTATTACCCTATTAATATTGGTGTCAAATCGAAGCTCTCGTTAAATCGAGTATAATGGAGTCGAGAAAATTTGATTTTGATAATGTATGCTCCTTATATCTCGATAAAACGAATGTTATAGTTTAATATATTATTATATTATAAAATCATATGATTTACCTTTTTCCTTTCTCTAATTATTCCAATGGATGAGATTTACTTGCAATCCATTTACGTGATCGGAAAATTTTTGACTCCATTCTTCCAATTTTGGGATTTCAGATCTCCAGTTGTGTAGAATGAGGAATTGTGCAGAAGAATATGAACAAAAGGAATTTTCGATGATGTATTTGCAAAGAGAGAGTTATTTAGGATTGATGAGGATGAATTAATTCATTGGTAATAATCCAGGTTTAAATCTGAAGATCATCTATAAGATCTGTTGTAGAAAGATACTTCTTTCATATTACTCAAAGGTTAGAGACTCACGATAACGTGTTATAAAAATATGTAAACAATAGAGAGAATTTAGAGAATGAATTGAAGGAATTCTCGTGAATGAATTTCATTAATAAGCTGCTCTATTTATGAAAAACTTGAATTCAAGACAATCGTAATTACATAATTTCATCAAGGGTATAATAGTCATTCACATATAATAATTACATCTTTTACCAAATTATTCCTCCACCAAATTATTCCTCCACCAAATTATTCCTCATAATTCATAACCACCACATTATTCTCAATTATTCATAACACCTAATAATTATTCTTCAATTATTATTCATAACAATAATCTAATTTTGGTTTGATTCGATTGTGCCTTTTGAGGTCAAGTCAACGCTATTGAAGGTTCAAACAGAAATATGAGGCAGAGCCCATTTGATCTTTGCAACAAAAAGGGTACAGAGTGATAGATAGCTCTAGTTCATATGAGGCGGACACCCACTTGAAATCTAAGTGATGCCCAATTTTATATCGAGTGATCGTGCAATCGGCAAATAATATGAGACAACTTATTCTCATAAGTAAATCAATTTCACGTTTTTTTAATTATAATTATAATATCTTAATGGTGGTAAAAACCACAAGATTCCATCACATGAATGCATACACGGAATGGTTCAACAAGCCCAGATAAACCGGAAGTTTGGATCTTGAGAGTTGAAGTTGAAACATTACATTACAATATTGCAAATCTCATACTTACACCATACACAAAGTATAGAAGACAATTGAATTCAAAAGCCTATGCAACAGACAACGCATTAAGACAAAAGAAATCAATATATAATGATTGTCAATCTAACTTATAACCACGCAATCACATAATCTCACAGCAAATATTGCTCCTTATTACATGGGTGTTCCATAAAGATTGCCAATGCACTGCAGAATACCCCGTCAAACTTCAAGAAGCCGATGATGATTTAGGAGCAGACGGGTTAAAAGGAACCTGCTCGGCACAGGCGAGTACTTCGTGGGGCCCAGCTTCTTCCCGGCCAACACCCATCAAGTCGAGGTAATACTGGTAATGAGATATGATGTTGTTCATGGGATCAATGTCACCTTGACCACAAATGTTGTCTCCATACAATATGTTCATTGTTGTGCCAAATCCAGGCAACCTTTTTGACAAGGTGTCGTTTTTGGTGGGTTTCCAGTTGCCGACGAAGGCGTCGTGAGCTGAAGGCTGTCCTTTCTTTACTGGCGTCATCCACCTCCACATGGCAGCTTGGAAAGCAAGGGTGGCATTTTGTTCGATGTATTCGGGATGGTTCAAGAGATCGACCTTGAGGGCTTCTCCTGTGGCTCCGTAGTTGTAGTTCCTAGGAAAATCAAACCCCAAATAGGAAATAATCTCTTATATCTTAACCTTGGATAGCCAAATGTAACAAATATTTTCAATTTCGTGAGTTCGTAACCAATAAAAGAAGCCGAGACAATCGGCGCTCATATCCACTTGTGAACAAACACACTTGGAAAAAGAACGTAGATTTTAAAATGATGCTAGCACTTCAACTACTCAATGTGTGGCAATCGTAATGGAGAAACTCAAACAAAGTTTAGTACTATTAGCCTACATAAAAAGGAATATCAGTAAACAAATCTAGATATCTCTTTGGCAACGTGTTGTTTTAAGTGTTTCTTAAGAATTAAATGAGCAGTGAAAAGGTGCTTTTGAAAAATGAATGTAGATAAAAGGTTATTAGAAACTTCATGCAGAAATAGATAAATTTTGAGTCTGTTTCTATATCGTTTCTGTTTCTGTACAATTGCTCAAATCGCTTTTTGTTCATACACATTCCTCAGAACTACTTTACAACCACTCATTCTGTTTCCTAAAAGCACTGAAAGAAACAGGTTGTCACCATAATAAAGAATTCGTTCGGGATACTGATTGCAATACATGCTCATAGACTCTATAGTATACAATAGATTTAGGGTTGTTTAAAATCATTCAAGAAGAAAATAAAGAATAAGAAATACCAGTAGAGTGGCAAAGCACCACGCCCATAGTATTGGGCTCCAGGAGCACATGGGTAGGTGTATTTGAAGTAGTCGTCACAGTAATCTTGGCTTGGACTCATTTCCTTGTTGTAGCATAGACCCCAAGCTAGAGGTCCACCAGTAGCCACCCCATAACCACCTGCATCGTAACTCATGAATACCAAGTAGCATACATGAACATGAAAGATCAAACCTCTAATATCTAGTTTGGCAGGGATTTTTGGGAAAATGATTTCCAGATGTGCAGTTGAAGAGTGGAAAACATATATGGAGAGTGGAGAATATGTATCTAGAATTGGGTAGAATTTGTCAAATCAAGTTGAAAACGATTATGGAGAAAAACATCTCCATAAAATATATACCAAACAAGCTTTTAACTATTTACTCATGATATTGAAGTTAACCGTCAAGAACATTTACCCACGGGAAAAAAAAGTAAAACAGACATTATAGTTCGACAAAAACCTTGAATCTCTCTTTTTGATACAAACATTAACACTACCAAATGAGATTCATCCTCCAAGATTGAACACAAAGATAATAAATAACCTCAAAGAAATAAATCAAGACAATCTTGTTATAGTCCACTTGGCAGCGTATCATTGGCCAAATAAATGAGATTAAAAGTAAGAGGAGTTATAGTTAGACGAAAACCTCGAGTCTCTCTTTTGGATACAAACATTAACACAAATAAATGAGATTTATCCTCCAAGACGGAACATGAAAATAATGACCAACCTCTGAGACATAAATCAAGACAATCTAGAATTGGCAGCATATCATTGGCCAAATAAACAAGATTAAAAGTGAAAGAGACTTTATAGTTATAGAAAAACTTTGAATCTCTCTTTTGGATACAAGCATTAACACAACTGTATGAAATTCATCCTCCAAGATTGAACACAAAAATAATAACTAACCTCAAAGAACACAGGAAATCAATCAAGACCATCTAGTTCTAGTCCATGTGGCGGCATATCATTGGCCAAATAAATCCAGACAGTCTTGTTCTAGTCCATGTGACAGCATATCATTGGCTATGTCCGGCAAGCCACTCCGTTCAAAAGCCCCACAAAAGCAATGATATACTGCCAGCACTGGTAGACAATATAAATTGGGTCCACCGTGGGCATTAGAATTGGACTTCTAACAGTCAATTTAGGATGTATATTACAAAAGCATTGAGTCCTAAATCGAACAAATACCTAATGCCCTCTCCTTTTGATCCAAAAATCTATACTCTAGGCAACCAAAATCGGGTTCATCTTCGAAGACCAAGCACGAGATTCACCAACTGACCTCAAAACACAGACAAATTGAATCTAGAATCCCAAATTCAAACAATTAGGGTTTAAAGTTTGAACAGCCAATTCCTATACTGAAAAGAAGTAAAGTGAATAATTGAGTTCGCCAGACGAGATAATTGATGAAGACTTACAGGTAGTTTTGCTGCCGACATGGCCAAGGAAAGCAGCTACCTCCTTCATCTGCATCAATTTTCCACCAGTGGTCCCAAATCCAATCGGCTGGTAAAGCGCAGCAGCAGTAATGAAAGAGTGATAATCCCAGAATCCAACGGCGTGAGCAACTGGCGTATTCCTCTTAGCGAACAGATTCTCAAATTGATACGTGTCAAAATAATCCGTAATCGTCAAGTTACAACAGTAAATCGACAATCCTTTACACTCCCATCCTTTATCGCACATCTTCTTCCCCTTCACCTTCTTCACGACCAACGGTGGAGTCTTAGATTGCTGCTCCTCCGCACTCGCAATAATAGCCAGAGCCAAAATCGCCATTAACAAAACAGTAACAGAAATTTTCGAGCCCATCCTTCTGCTGCAAAATTTGCGATTGCCAAAACAGAAAAATTACAGATTAGAAACTAGAACTCTACAAGAGAAATGGGAGAAGAATGGGGTTATTAAATTCGAGAAAAATGAGAAAGGGAAAGAAAATGAGCTTCCAACTTACTCGAATGGAAACCCACTATTGAGATCTGATCGTAAATTTCACTGTATTTCTTTGGGTGCAATGCAAGAGATTGGAGAAGAAGCGTTAGATCAGTGATCTCTTTCAGCTGAGAGAAGGGAAAATGACATCAATGATCAATGCGAGCGGTGGGTGTGCTGTCGTTTGATAATTTGGAACCTCTGCAGACAAAATGAGAAATGTCATAAATACCTTTGCTGGTTAACAATGGAAGAGTGGAGAATGGAAGGGCAAATTAGGTAAATCGATTATGATGCCAATAAGGGCAGTAGAGGATGGACGGCTTAGATTAGTTTTCCGGAGAGAGAGAGAGTAACGATTAACAGGCTGGATTTGGAGTGAAGCAATCGCGGAAGGTAAGGAGCTGACCCACCACCTTATTCTCTCCTCCACCGACAGCCAAGCTTCAATTTATTGTTTTTTTTTTTCATTTCCTTTCCTTCTTCATTTTCTCAGAAATTATACTGTTTTCTTCTTCATTTGTAGAAGGATACGTTTGATAAGCACAATAAGTTAGCTTATAATTTATTTAAAGAGCTTCTAAGAGGGTGTTAGTGGATGAGTTTTAATGTATTTTTATGAGTAGGAAGAGAGAGAATGAGTGGAGTTGAATGGTGGAGATTTAATGAGTTGAGAGATATATGGATGTGATTTGTTTGACCAAATTTGAAATTTGAAAAAATGCATTAAAATGTATTTTTGAATTTATGCTAACACTCTCTAAGTTTCTCTTATTCAAATAAGTTCTATTTGGTGGGAAGAACTTATTTGAAAAGTTAGATATTATTTGGAATTTTTATTAGTTTTTTAAATGAGCTCGTGAGCTTTTTATTTTTGTATTCTATTTTATCATTTTCTTTTTGTAAAAAAATAAATGGTATTATTTTAAAATTATGCAATTTAAATAAAATTTTGAACGAAAATATATATTTTTCAAATTTTAGAACTTAATTGCATAAACCTCTAAAGATTATGATCTTTTGTACAATTTACCTTAAATTAAATAATTAAAATACTCATTGGGAGAATGATAACATAGGAAAATCTAATATAATTAACGGCAAAAGTGGACGGATTCTATCAATTTGGACCAAATTGACATCAAATTTTTTTTTTTTACCAGTTGAGCTATCTTTTTTTTTGGAACTAAAAACGCAGTTACCATATTTTTTTTGGACTATTTGTACCAAATTCCCAATTATAAATATACATAGAGTTAGGATGGATTTGATTGCAATGATATTCCATGGCAAATATAGAATTTTGAAAAATATTTTCTTAATTGATCGTTTAATTGTGAAATTTTTCATAGAAAAGCATTTCCATGTACAAGTGTACAACCACTTATCTTTTACCCCATTTTTCCACGGAAAACAATTCATGCATTCCCTAAGGAAAATGTTTTTCATATAAAATGAAAACTATTTTCTTTTTCATCTTTTCTTATTAAACACATCCCAAAGTGATTGCTAAATTAGCAATATACTTATACTGCAATGTGAATAAAAGGTTTAATTTCATCGACGGTCACTAGAGTTACTCTTAAATAACAAAAGGGTTATTGCAGTTTAAAAGTTGTCTCAACGATCACTGAAATTTAAATTATTTTCATCAATGGTCATTGAGGTTTCAAGTCATTCAAAATAAAATTTAATGGACCAAAAGTATAATTTTATGTGAAAAATAAAATCACAGAGGTCCCTTTTTCTCAACCCAATCACCATCACTGTCGCATTTCTATTGATGTGGTGCGAAAATGCAGCTGGCCAAGGGTGATTTATTATTAATGATGAGTGTGTTTTTACACACTCATTTGATACTCTAAATATGTTAAAAGTTTGAGCAAATGGATTGATCTCTACTCACAAATTTATAAAATTCATCTTTGTAAGTCAAAAACCATGTTTAAGGAAGAAAGAATGCAAAAAGAGAAAAAAAAAGGAAGAGTCGGAAAACTTGAAGATGGGAACCGAAGTGTAATTTTTAAAAGATGAAGGACTTCAAGTGAAATTTTTTTGGGACTTTTTTGAAAGGAAGTTAAAAAGTTGGGGACCAAAATGTACAAGTTTCATAGTTTGATAACCTTGGGTGCAATTTTCCTATTTTTGGGCCTGAATTTTGGTTGTTGCCGAAGATTGAGTTAAGGGTGTAACTGTCAATAGTTACACCCGTAACTATTAGATTATGGCCGTAACCCCCTTAGGGTACAGCCGTAACCCCCAACCAACCAAAACTCAGGCCACACCTGAGGTGGGTGTTACGACCGTAACTTAGGGAGGTTATGTTTGTAACCCCAAAATCAGCTTTTGCTGATTTTGCGAGCCAACTCGTTTTTAGCCCATTTTTACCTTTTTCCTTGAGGATTTTTTGAGAATTCTTCACCTACAAACATTAGAAATATCCTAGGGCAATTTTTTTTTTTTTTTTTTGGATTGAAGAGGAGAAAAGAGGGAAAAGGGGAGAGAAGAAGCTAGGGTTCCTTGTTGATTCTTGAAGAGGAATTGAAGAAGAAGACCATTCAGTGAAACTTTTTCTTTTTTTATCTAAAAGGGTTTTCCACTTTATTATTCTTGTATTTCAACTCATTAATCTCTTGTAATATATCATCTTCATCTTCTCTTTGTTTTTCTTGCATTTATGGCCTAAACACTTTAGTGTTGGGATTCTTGATGTAGCTTAATTCACTTAATGAATTCCACTGTTTGTCTACTAGATTTTATGCTATTTATCTCTTGTGTGTTTGTATTTGAGTTACACTGTCTTTTATTTGTTTAGCTACCAAATGATTGTTTGAGAATTGTATGATCATTGAGAGATATTATACAATTTGGATACTACTTACAAATACCTTAGGTCTCATAATTGTCGGACATATAGATATTCATATCCCTAAGTAATCCTTTGAGTATTTTCACAATGGTTAATACTTTTAGTTGGTTTTACTCGGCGTAGAGGTATTGTTCATTAACCATCTAGTTAGAACTAGTTCAACACTCCAGAAATGTAACTAGTAAAGATTGGCAAATCGGATCTAACATGAAGATAAGTGACTCATGCTAATGCAAATTGCGGAATTGATATAGTGAAGTTAAGTGAAATCATGAATCCCGACACTCTCTTCTCCAACTACTTTTCAAAGTATTTTCAACTCATTTAACCTTGCGTTAGTTGTGTTTTCATTAAGCAGAATATTAATTACAAATCACCAACCTTGTTATGTTGCTTGACTTTTCGATCAAGATGGAATTGGTAGTTTAGGCAATTTTAGTTCAATCCCCGTGGGTACGACAACCCTCTTACTCTTTAGTACTTGAACGCGACGTTGTATACTTGTGGTATGCAATTAAGCGAACAATTAACCTAGTGAAGTCCTTTAAATAATTCTTGAGGTAACATAAGCAATCGCAAGTATACAATTAAGCGAACAATAAACCTACTAAAGTCCTTTAAATAATTCTTGAGGTAACATAAGCAATCTAGATTGCGTGAAACCTATTTTTACACGGGTATCAATGATTAGATTGCTAGATGGTGAATGATATTAAACATCTAATGTGATTTTCTTGCAAAAATTTCTCCCATTCTATCTCTTCCTACTTCTTGTCGATCATACTTTTCGAAACGTAACACAAGAACTCGTCTCCTTTACTTCATAATTTAATTCTTTGATCAATTCGTGTGTGTTTTTGCAAAGGAAATACGGCGGCAGGGTGGTTGGAGTTGGGAAGTTTGATTGAGGAATAAGAGGCCTTCTTTGTAATTTTATTTTGAAATAATTACTTAATTATCAAACTATATTATGTTAATTACTGAAAAATAAAAAGTAATTTTCAAATTTCAAGTTTGTCAATATTTTTAAATTGGGGTCTAAAATACCCTTTTAATTTTAAAAAAATTCTAGAACCTATGATCTAGGATGTCTTTGCATTTCCTACGGCACACTTCATCTTCAACGGCGAAATTTTGTACCACATTTTACCCCGTCACAATTTGTATAATCAAAGGCATAAATTTAGACCGCACTTCATCCCGATAAAGTTTGTATAATCAAAGTTTCTATGTATTGAGCAACCAGCAACAAAAACCAACATGGTGGTAGATCTAGTTGCTGCAACCAGATCCACAAGTGGTTGCTAGTTGCGAACCAGCAGCCATCGTCGTCGGCGAACCAAACTGTGACGGGGTGAAGTATGGTCGGAAATTTCGCCGGAGAAGACGAATTGTGCCAAAGGAAATGAAAAGACATCCTAGATCCTAGGTTCTATGATTTATTTTTGCGAGGGTATAATAATCCACTCAATTTGACAATATTAACATTCTTGTAATTCAAATTAACTATTAATTTAATTGTGATTAACATGTTTAAATTGACAATTAAGTAAATAACTCTTTTATTTTTTTGATATAAAATTGCATTTTTGGATATTTCAGCCCTATTTTCAATGATTTGGGATTTCAGTGATCATTGATAAAAATGACTTAAATTTCAGTGATCGCTGGTGCAACTTTTAAACTTCGGTGAGTTTTTTTTTTTTTAATTTTAAGGTAACTTTAGTGGCCGTTGATGAAACTAACTCAAAATAAAAAGTAATTTATATATAATTTTACAAGGTTTGTATGGACTTGGCTACAACAGTACTTCGGGTGTGCTTGATTGGCTATAATTTCAATAGAATGTGTAAATTTCCACCATATTTTCAATTGGTCAATCAAACGTAATTTTATTTTCTACAGTCTATAGAATTCAAATACCACCTCACGAAAGTGAAGACTTTTCCACCCATATTTTCTGATAGGCAAATCAAGCACAATTCCTTCCCTGCTGCCTGGGTTTGGGAAGAGAACTATTTGAATTCTAAAATCCAGATTTGGGGCAGAAATTTTATCAATACAAAAAAATTTACAACTGGAAGAAGGTCGGGGAGTGAAGCCTCACATGTCAGTTGCAAAGTGCACTAAATTAAACCTTTTTTTTTAAAGCTTGAATCTATTCAGTGTAAACATATGCTATAAAATCTATTCAATGTAAAATCTAACATATTTGAGTTCTGTAGCTCAAAAGGATGACTCAAGTCAACTAGCTTCTTTCTAACATTTGGCTGCTCAATTTTATCCGAAAGGATGATAACTTTGATTCTTCCTTGTACGCTTTGTTGCTCAAAAAGACAGAATTTGTGCTAATGGTAAACTAAATAATAGAAATAGTCAGCAACCATATTGGCTTCTCGAAGGACATTTTAATTAATATTGGGTATGAGCTGAAAAACCGACTCAAAATATTGGTGAACATGCCATCCCTCTTGAGTGTTTCTAGTGAAGAATTGTAAGGGCCGTAAAGAGTCCGTTTCAACCCACACATTAGGAATGCTCAGCTAACTAATTTTTCGAGACTTCATCGACATTGATTTTTAGCCATCCACTTTCAGGTCTTTTCCAACAAACAATTTGGGGACGGAGGTAACTTCTTTTGTCTCTTCTAAAGAGATACGTTTCATTCTTCATTTGATGCATCATGAATTTAATACAAAAGATAATTCTGCTAGAGCTCATATTTATGTCATCAAATTTTGTTTTGTTGCGTTCCTTCCATCACATTTCACTAATTTTATTGGTGTAAAGTATACACTCGCGTTAATTGAAAATTTTCGCATTGTCGTCATTCTCACTCAATCAAACAAGGTTTTATTTCACCTCATAAAAGTGAAAGATTTTCGTTTTTCCATCGTATCAAATGATGGAAATTCTATGAAATTAGAATTTTAAGTTGTTTTTTACCTCCATTCTATCAAAACGTGAATAAAAGTAATTTAGATATTTCCTTTCTCTTATTTATTATTATTTATCACGAGCGAAGCGAGTTTTTCTCCCCACTTACATAAAAAAGGATCGTGATTGTCCGAGTGTCCGTCATTCCGTCTTCATCTCCCTCTCTCGCTCTCTGCCTCGCTCTCTTCCTTCTTCTCCTTCCCTCTCTCTTCCTCCTCCTCCTCCACCGCCACTCCTTCGCCATTGCCGGCTTCGCTCGATCCACCGGTGAAGAACGGTATACTAGTTATTTATTATTTATTATCACAAGGCTTGTATGGACTTAACCATTTGGGTTGGCCCATGGCCTGTCCCATGCGTAGCCCCATTGGACCATTTGCAACTTGGGAACAATGAGTCCAATGACTCGTCCACGTACAATATAGCACTTTGGATTGTATGGGCTTTCAAGTCTACAATGAACATGGGAGCATGCTCTTGATAACCTTCAAGTCCAACAAACAAAAACGGCTAAACGTCCCCACTCCCCAGCTAGTAGACAGATTTGTGTAGGCGATAAGAAAACGAAAAAAAGGAAGCCATACTCTCCTCTCTTCTTTCTTCTTCACTTGTTTACACTTAACGGAAGCTTCAGAGGACGGCAACGAATCTGCAGAGCGGCCACCACCGCACGCTAACGAAAACTCTTAAAACCAAATTGCCTGTTTCACATGCTGTATGTACAACATAATCGCACCTGTACGCACAAATTCAAACCAAATTCAATCCTCATGCACCTGTATTATCCACAGCGGTGTTGCTCTCGCCCCCTGATAATCAACTGCGCCATCCGCCGCCATCATCGCCGTCGCCTTCTCAAATACTCTCAAAATCCCACTTCCACACCCTCCATTTTCAAGCCCTCTGATGATACCCTTCGAATAACCCTCAGACCCTCTAATTCCCTCAAACAATTATTGGACCAATCCGAAATTAAGCTGAATGGATTGATTGATCGTGGCCGTGATGCTTTTGATGACTTGAGGACACTGGTGATTATTGATGGTAGTACTGGAGGGGTTGTAATGTCTTGTAGGAGGTCCACAGTAGAGTTCATAGCTGCGCTCTTTATGTCCAGCATGGTAGTTATTTTCATTTTCAAGGGGTTGTTTAGACGAAGGAAGGGGCAAAGTGAAGTATTGGTGTATAAGAGAGATAGGAGTTTGGGTGGGAAAGAAGTGCTAGTAGGGAAGAGGGAGGGGAACTTGGGTACTAGCCTCAAAACTACTCCGCTGAGTTTGAATGAATATAATGACGAGAAGAAAGCTAAAAATACTCTGTTACTGAACAGGAGGAGGAAGGAAGAGTTGCCTCAATGGTGGCCTCAGCAATTGGATTCGGGTTTGGGTGCTAACGAAATGATTAATAAGGAGGAATATCAGAGAATGGCTAATAGAACGGTTCAAGGTTGGTTGAACTTTTCGCTCCTTATTCTTTCGGTAACTTAGATTTGATTCCTTCGGTTGTTAATATGATTAAATAGAAGTATTTCCCAGTTGATTGATTCTTATTATATTTGATGTATATATGTTTTTTAGATTTTGGTGATGTCATTTGTTACACTTGCTTCATATTATCTCGTTAACTTTGGTATCCATTCACGGCTATTATCATTTGCTTAAACAAGCAGTCCAAATTTGTTTGTTACGAGCTGTCTCTGCAATATTTTCTTTGAAATTTCGTTTCAATTTGATGAAAATATGACGGGTTAGTTCATCATGAACTGCTTGCAAATTAGGAAATACACTACTCTCACCACACTCTCCTGTAAGAATTAAGTTGAAACTCAGGATTGGTGGTCTTATCCTCCATCCACGCGAAAGCACTACCCCCCCAAACAAAAACCAAAAAAAAAAAGGGAAAGGAAAACCTGCATTCCCGAACAGCACGATGTGGTGGATAGGGTGGAGTTCAGGTGGAATTTGGATTTGGAGGAAGAAAAGGGCTGTATGCGATGGTGGTTTATTGGTTTTTCGGGTGAGGAGCTATTGATGGTGCTATACTAAAAAAAATGCTGGGAGCCCAGGATCTTTTGGGCATAACTGGAATAGAAAAAAGGGTCTTATTTGCCCTTGAGACCTCAGTACCCTTTTTTTCCCTATTCATTGATGTTTGATCACTGCCAAACAAGCATAGAGGCATCAATTTTGCTGCTTTAGTAGGGAATGTCTTGGTACCTTTTATTGTTCCTGCTGTAATTTGTTGTGATTACATGGGATCAGTTCCTGTGGTTTACTCTGTTATTGGATGTTCTCTTGAGTTCCTCTTTTCTTCTTTTTCTTTTTGCTTTTTAAATAATATACAACCAGTTTTACCCCTCACAATGTGTGAGGCCATCCAAAAACAATAGGAAGTGAATTTTGAACAAAAACTAGACATTGATATGGTAGACTGAGTGCACTAGCTAAGTGAAGAAACAATTCAAGAAATCTATTATTCGTTGAAATGGAGGGTAAAAGTGTTGTCTGATCTTCAAATACCACATTCAAACTAATTAATTATTAGTTCTATCCATGTTTGCATAGAATTATGTCACATAAAAAATCAAGTAAAAGCAGCAGCAAGGATTTACGACCAAAACTGTTTGTTCTTCATCTCGAAACACATCCAATGAGATATTTGGAAGTAAAAAATTGGTATCTTTTCGCAGTATTTGCAGTCAAGAATGAGTTTTTACAAAAAGAGTGGTCGCTGAAGTTGTTTTGTGAAACAAGCACCAAACCTTCTTACCAAGAGACAACGTTAAGGAAAAATAATAATATAAGCTGCCTCACACGTCATTTATTCCCTATCATATCTGCAGTTTCTCATGTGCATGGAAAGTAATTCTTAAGATTGCTTGAAATATGAAATGGGCATGAACCGAGGACAGCTTAGAGGATCTTGCTTGCAAGAATTTCTGTTCACTGTGAATGATAGCTGCTTTGGATGCATACTTGGTTTGTGTTCATCTAATATCTTAGTTTACCACGCATGCAAATCTACTTCTCACTATTACCCATGCACGTTTCCACCACTATTCTTCCTATAAAGTTCACTGGGGAACAATCTGGCCTAAGAACATTGGTGTTGTGCATTTAACCTGAACTAGCATTTAATTGTCAGCAATGATGGACAAGAAAGTGGCTGGGGAGGACATTTCTGCAAATGATATAGTTCAGGTTAGTTCATTCCTCACATTGTTCTCTTTCCGTCAGCCTTTCAACTCTTTCATTTATTTGATATATGATATATCAAATCTAGTTGGGAATGCTGTTTTCTTGTGCTAACGAGTAAAAGTTTATTGTCTTGCTTCTACTCTATATTAAGATTTGTTGGTATTGCTGAAAGTCATTTGCTTTTAGGCATTTACTAGCTCTATACTTTTGGCATCTGGGGCATGTAATGCACTCTAGTGCAAGATAAATGGATAATGGTGCTATATTTTGCTCGGAGAGGTACTCATGTTTGAGAACCTAGTAGTATTAGTCATTTAATGGCATATCCAAGAATATGCTTGCATTTATATTTTGAACTTGGAAGTTAGAAGTGATAGACTTTCTCTTCCACAATGTGAAACCAAAAGTTTATATTAGGATCCAATGTGTTGAGCGGCAGCAAGTAAAGTTTTTGATTTGTCTGTGAAACAAATGGAGTTGGATTGCGGTATCCTACCACTTGTACCTAATTAATTATAACAAGGAACTTTATTCTCTGCAATTACTCTAAACTTAGTTTCATTCCCTGGAGCTGACTTAGTTAATGACTTGATTCGTCATCACCAACTTTGAGTTAAATGTGGAACGTTATCCATTTTGTAAGGAGCCGTTATTCGCGCTTGTGTGATTGCTAAAGTTGGCCGAGCTAATTCCTTTTGGTTGGCATTGCTATTTTGATTTGATTTTAATTAGTCACACGATTTGAAAGTTCCAAGTATTTGATAGCATCAGATAGAATGTACATCGAGTGATGATTTATTGTTCCTGTGTGGCACAGTTGCGTCGCATATGCAAGACATTTAGAATCAGAGCCGTCATCGAGACAGCTAATGTTCGGGATTCACTTTATCGGACAGCAATAAACATGGTTCTCAGTTACTGTGAAGTGTATGTGAAATTCAGCTTGCACAGCCATGTTAATTAATTATCACGATCTTGTGTCTTCTAGTCTTAATTTAAATTCACGTTGTAGTAACTCGATTTGATCTTCTATAGCATTGCAAATAAATCCACCTCTGTCCAGATAAATGGTGAGGATGCTCGACAGTTCATTGCTGGGCTAGCTGATAACATTGGTCTGGAGAACACTAGTGCTGCCAGAATGGTGTCTGCAGCTGTTGCTGCACGCACACGGTCAATAATTCTACAGGCATGGGTGGGTTCTCAGTTCCCTGTTCTTGAGATTTAGTATTCCTGTTGTCATTGTTGTTCATTTTCTGCTTATATTTTTAGTACAAAGGCAACAATTTTAACTATTAAATCTTGTTTCTGTCTTCTGCTTATTTTATTCCGCATATAAAACATTTTAAACCACTGGCCAATCTTCAGTTACTTACAGAGTTCTAAAGAAAATGTTACAATCGCATAGCAAATTAAGCAATCATCTTCGCTGTGTCGCTGAGACTTCAACTGTGTTTTCAAATGCTGTCATATCAGGCATTAGAAGTTCAAAATAAACATTCTGAAGCGCTGTTTGAACTGGCCAAGTTATGTCTCATTCACGGGGTATATCCTCCTAACGAGAGCTCGGTATGTGTTTTGGTATCTTCTTATTATCATTGCTGTTTGAATTATCATCACACAGAAGTTGTCAGGGTTTCAGTTAAGCAGCATTTGGTTTCTGGGTAATTAACTTCGAACAACTTATGACATGCAGGCCGAGATGGAAATGGTTGCTCAAAGCCTCGAAAATCATTTAACTTTTGAACAAAGAGAATCGATATTAGAATCACTCAATACAGTTTGTGGGGAAGAGACATGTAGAAGTTTGGTGGAAGCATTGGGTTTGGTATGTCTTTTCTGAACTTTGATCTACTCATCCGCTGCAGTGTTTCATATTTGTGTTAAACATACAGGGTTAATTCATTATCCTTAGCTAGATTTGTAGCTTGTTTGACACAACTTTAAATAAAAAATTATTTTTCTCTCTCATCATTCCCAACTATTCATTATATATTGATTCGAACTCTTTTTTTCTCTCTATTTTTTTGATACATTTGCTTTACTTTTTGAACCACACATCTACTGTCAAACTTATAAGTATTGTACCACTAAGTTAACAGCCAAATGTAAATTGTAATTATTTTTTGACAATAAAATTGTTATGATCTTTTATCAATTTTTTTTTACCTTGGTGCAGGTAAATATAAAAAATAGACAGGATAGCACGGATGATGAATTCAGTTAACACAGCCCAAATTATTATCTAATTGAAGCTTTAGGCTGCTGAATATGTACAGTGATTATACAGTGTATCACATTTATTTGGGTAATATATAATCGATAATCCTCTCTGGGTCTGGGTTTCACATCGTTGTTTCATTTTGTTAGACACGATTAAGTTCGTACATCAAATGTGTTTGATTAATTAAATAGATAGAAGAGAGAGAGAGAGAGAGAGAGAGAAAGTGGACAGCAGCCGTGGACTCGAGAAATGCGTGAATGAAACAATCTCGACGTTTGATATTGGAGACCTCCCAAGCTGAGAGTGACCAGCCACCAATTCTTGACCTTCTTTCTGAATAATGTATTTATTAATGTTTGCTGTTATTTTAATATATAATAATAACATAACATTTTATGTGGACATCATTATTTTATTGTTGTCGTGAAAATCGTGTAATGGTCTTAAGTAGAAACATTGCCTGAAATTTCAATAATTAGCTGTATCACCCGTGCATTGCACGGGGATAAAATATTTAACTAATAACGTTATTGATAGATGTTAATAATATTAATATAAAATTTAAAAAATTAATTAAAATAAAGAATGAGTTACAATAATAAATTTAACTTGAAACAATTCTATAAAAATTTCGATAGAATTTCCCCTATATTTCATACTAATCCATTGTACAAATATGCAAGGAAGAACTCACTAAAATTCACACAACTTAATTTACTATTCTCCATGTAATAGAACTTAATTAGCATTTACACCCGTATGGAATGATAATTCGCAAGAATTGTCATAATATATTACATTTTCGCTTCATCAGAAGATTAATCTACTTATGTAAACTCAAAATAAAATGACATTAAATGTTCTAGTTATTAAAATAACCATACTAAAATAACTCTACTAACATTCGTAGAGCGCATAATTTTTTCTTTAAAATTATTTTACATTTTATTATATGCAATTATAAATTTTGAGATATATTAATTATTATACATCAGTATGACGTATGTTATTAATAATTAATATATAAATAATGATTTTTAAATTTTAATTATGAAATATAATAAGTATAAAGATATATTATAAAAACAACAATGTAGTCAGTACGGTCGGACATACCCTAAAATGTTCTTGCCACGCTTGGAAACATTTATTCTCGTTCCGGCCCATCCTCATTTACTCTGGGCTGAACGCAGATGATATAAGAATTACAAACTTCCATGCCCCGTCCCCGTCCCCGTCCCAGCCCTGCTAGAAAATTCTCATCCGAGTTAATGTGTCATCGTGATAGTTTAATCCAAAACTTTTGTTTCGACATTTTATTTCTTTAATAAATACATTCTAAATATATTAAACACATATACTAATATATTAGGTATAAACTTACTAATTTAACATATTCGACATATTAAATATTTAATGATTTGATATAACATTTAAATTAATTTGAATAAGACAAATAAATTAAAATATATGTGGTTAATACTTAAAATATACAATCTAACTGATTATACTTAAAAATAAAATAAAACATCAACAGAGAAAATTCATTATAAAATAAATAATTAAAGTAAGTAGGATTCTTAATATTTATTTTGGAAACAGAAATTTAGATAAATATTTAATATAGTTGAAAGCCAGTTAAAATATTCTAATTGAGTCTTATAATTTCAATAATTGATTGAGGTGATAGCCAATTGTTTAATAAGAATTCTTAGATTTATTCCTAATAAAGCGATATATTGAACCAAAAATTATTATATAATTGTTGGTTCAGTAGTATCAAAATAAAAATCATTACTATTTGAATACCTATTTTTGGAGCTTGTTACTTAAAAAGAAAAAATGGATCGATCCTTTGAAACACCGTAATTATAAAAAAATATTAGTATTTTGTAAATCAGTAACTCAAAAGAAATCTAATAGAAAATACAAAAATATATGAAAATAAAAAAAGTATATTTTCAAAAAAAATGATACTGAAAAAGTAAATAAAGTTAATCAGGGACTAATGATCACTCGAATTACTTTACAATAAGATATAATACCCCAATTGTAAGAATCTAAAATCTTATAGGCGTTAACTTAACTTTATTTTAAAATGTATAAAAAGATAAATTAATTTCGTAAGCACATTTTTCTTTCCGGTAACAATCTAATTAATTTTAATTATTTTTCATTTTTTGAAATAATTATGTTTCCCCATTTTTAGCAATTTAATTAATTTTGATTATTTTTCGTCTAATAAAACTATCTCAATTTTTATCCAATGAAAATATATCCAATAAAATATGAGAAATTTAATTAATTGTAATTAATTGTAGTATAATTAATTCTGATAAAATCTTGTTTTTAGCTAATTCTTTATAGAAATAATTTATTATTTATAAATAATTAGTATTTTAACCGTAATTTTAAGAATTGTATGAATATAATTTTAAAGATATTTTACAATTAAAAAGATATCTTGCATGTAAAAAGATGCCTTTCATTTTTTAGGGAAAATCTAGCCAACCATGGAAATGTAACTAATTATAATTATTATTTATCTTTTCATTAATGTTATATTTCTTTTTAATAATATAATTAATTTTGATTAATTTTTTTCGACAAAATTGTATCAATTTTTGCCAATTGAAACCAAATCCAAGTAAATTGTAATAATATTATTAATTTTAATTAATCGTAATATAATTATTTTTAATTAATTTTTATTTTTAGGTAATTATTTATGAACAGAATTCATTATTTATGTGATAATCATTTTAATATCGGCAGACTTACTTTGCAATAAGATGTAATACCCCAATTCTAAGAATAAAAAATCTTATAGGTGTTAACTTAAGTTTATGTTAAAATACATAAAAAGATCAATTAATTTCATAAGCATATTTTTCTTTCATGTAGCAATGTAATTAATTTTAATTATTTTTCATTTTTTGAAATAAAGTTATGTTTCTATTTTAGGAAAATTAGGAAAAATCTAGTCTACAATGGCAGTCTAATTAATTTTAAAAGTTATTTATTTTTCAATTAATGTCATTTTTCTGTTTTCGACATATAATTAATTTTTATTAATTTTCGTCCAACAAAACCATGTCAATTTTCGCCTACTAAAATCAAGTCCAATTAAATCTTAACAGTAGTATTAATTTTAATTAATTGTAATAGTATTAATTTTCATTAATTGTAATAGAATTCGTTTTAACTAATTATTATTTTTAGCTAATTATTTATGAAAGGAATTAATTATTTATAAAATAACTATTTTAATATCATCACTTTTAAGAAATGTATGAATTTAATTTTGAAGAAATCTTGTAATTTAAAAGATATATTACAATTTAAAGGTTTTTTTTTTCATTTTTTAGAGAAAACCCCCAGCAATTTAATGATTTCTTGCATTCTTTAAATTAATTATATTTTTCCTTTTAACAATGTAATTAATTTTTATCAAACTTTGCCCAGTAAACTCATGTCTAGCTAAATATTGGCAATAGAATTTATTGTTTTAATTAATATTAGTTTAAATAATTATAGTTAATTTTTGTATTTAATTTAATTATTTCTAAGAAATAATTAGTTCCAAAATAATTGGCTTGATGGCCATAAATTTAAGAATTATATGGATCCAATTTTAAAAATATCTTACAATTGAAAAGATATCTTGGAATTTAAAAGATATAAATATATATTCAATAAATTGATCTTATACATTTATTTTAATATTTTATTTAAAAATTAAATAAATTGTAATTTTTTATCCCATCAAAATTAAATTTTAGTGAAATCACTAATTTTAATTAATTTTCATTCATTAGCTAATTATTATTTTTAAAAATAATAAATTCTTTCTAAAATTAATAAAAGGTCCAAGCTAAGTTTTTAATTTTCATGTTACATATTTATTTTAATTTTTATGTATAAATTTAATAAATTGTAATTTTTCATCACACAAAAAATTAAATTTTATATAAATCGCTAATTTTAATTAACTTTTATTCTTTAGCTTATTATTTATAAAAATAATTGATTGTTTCTAAAATTAATTATTGGGTCCAACCTAATTTTTAATTTTTTTAGTACCCATTGGGGATCATAGTAGTGAATTTTGTCTCAAACTTGAGCCAGCTGCTGGTAAGTTGTTTTTTTTTATTTTTGTGTAAAACTTTAATGAATCGTAATTTTGTAGTGTAAAACAAATTGAATCTTAGTAGGATTGTTAATTTTAATTATTTTTTGTTTCTTAGTTAATTATTTACAAAATTAATTAATTATTTCTGATCTTATTTTTTAATTTTAATGTTAAACCTTTATTTGAATTTTTATGCAAAAATTTAATCAATGATAATTTTTTATGGCATAAAAATTAAATCTTAGTAAAAACTGTTAATTTTAAATAATTTTATTTTTTAAATACCAAAATTATGAAAAAACAATCAGTTAAAAATTCATTCCAATTCTCTAACACCCTTATATTGTTAAATACGTAAATATATATTAATTGAAGATTTGATAGAAAAAATAGAAAAAATTGAAATTTGTAATATTTGAAAGAAAAATATATAATACTTTTCCCAATAAACTAAATTACAACTAATAATAACAGAAGCTAATGAGGTAATAAATTAAATTTGTAATTTGTTATTGAAGTTTGGATGTTAAAGTGCAAAATAATGAAATATCTTATTATATTTGAATTTTACACACAAACATCAATTAAGTGTCGTAACAAATTATCAAAATTTTTTAATATTATTACATTAGTAGTCATTAATCTATATTAATATCAATTTATATTTAAGTTGGGTACTAATTTATATATTTGGGGTAAATTTTAATTTTTTTAAAATAAAAATTTATATATTGATAGTATACTTGTTTTAAAGCTCTTATCAAGTCGAGCAAAATAGAATCACAAATTATTATGTTTTATACATAGAAAAAAAAAGAGAGGAAATGATAGAGAGAATATTTAGATATTATGAGATTGTGTAAAGTAGGGTAGAAATAATTAAATAAAATCTCTATACATTAATATTAATATATTCGGGAAAAAAATAAAAGAGAGTTGGATATGGATTAGGAAAGAAAAAATAAAAAGAGAGTTTATTTTAAGCGGAAAAATGGTACGACAATAAAAAATATAATAAAAAAAGCCTCATTTTCTATATATATAAAATTTAAATATAAATTATTCTATATATAGATAGAAGTTTATATTAGGCAAATTCAATAAGCGGGAAAAATTAGGAATGTGTTTTGGAGGAAAAAATACTGATTTTATATATATATATAGATTTGTACAAAAAGGTTAGAAAGACATTGCGAGACCATCTTACCAAGTACCAACTATAACCTATAGGTAAAAGGAAATTCGTATAAAGTGAACGTGAAATATTTGTTTTGTTAATCAAATCAAAAAATATACTCATAGTGTGGAGATTTGGTATCGTAAGACACTTTCTTATCAATTTATTTCGGGTTCGAGACACTATATTCCACCTTTATTATGTCCAATTTGTACTAAAAAAAAACTAACAAGGTAGTATGCAAGTTGGGAAAATAATATTAGGGCTTGTTCTATCCACCATAAAATTAATATTAATAGAAGTTATTCGAATTATGTGTAGATTCACTAGATTGTGTGGTTGAAAATAATGGATGATATATTAAAAAATATAAAATAATTACATGTGTAGTTGAAAAGGATGAGAAATAAAAAAATTTAAATTTTATAGTGGAAAGATAATGGAAAGAACAAGACCTTAATCTATGAATTAACCCAATCCTTATCCAAAAGGTTTGGTGGGTATTTAGAGATGAGAATCGATTACTTGCACTTCAATTTTATAACTTAAAAAGTATCTTCGTAACACAATTCTATTGAATCTTGTTTTTGAATGAATTCTATTGTTTCCGGGGGAAAAAAAAGTTTTCTCCATTTCCATCTTTACTTTATGTTTCTTTATTTTATTTGTTTTTAAAAGTCACGTAAAATAAATTAGTAAATATATGTTATATTTATTTAAAATCAATCATATACTTAACCTATATTGAATGAACATCAATGGTACGTAAATTATAAATCCTTCAAAATTTATTATTATCAATACGTTCCATAAATTTATTATCAAAGAATTATTGTAATATAATTATCAACATGTTGCTATATGTATGGACGTTCATTCCCAACCACAAGCTATCGCAATGAAAATTGTCTTAGTCGAATGATGTTACTCAACCACAAGCTATCGTAATCGTAATAAAAAAAAAAAAAAAGGTCATAGTCGACTACAATATTTATTTTGACATAATGCTTAAAATAATTTCTTTGTGTGGCACCATTATGAAAATAGCTATTATAAGTATTTTGTGCCATGCATTGGTGCAAATAGTCTCTACCCGAATAATTTTTCCTTGACATCATCTTTTTGAGTACCAGGTTTTCTGAAGAAAAGTCTAAATACTCCCTCAGTTATTATTTTACTTTAATCACTCATTCACACCCACACCTCCCTTGAAAATCAAATTTTTTGTTAATATAAATAAATTATCAAACAAGCTCTAGCACCTTATCCCTCGGACCTGCTTCCCTGCCAACGCTATGGGCAGGGGGCCATGCCTACACGGGAGGAAAAAAGGGATCATATGAGTCCTCATTATCAGAGAATTATTATGTATTATTTATCTCATTTAATATAAATATTAAATAAATTAATAAAAATTTAAATGACGTGACACCCTACGAAGACACTAAAAGCACCACGTCCTGAGATGGGGATGGCCTCGTCGCAGCAGAGTAGCAGCGCCTTATCCCTTTCGTTTAATTAATGAATGAATGAATGAATTAATTAATTAATCAGATTATTATATTATTATCCACGCGTATCCATATCCATTTTCATTGCCATTTGTCCTCATACGTCAGCGACGAACCAGAACGTCTCAGCCCACAAAGAAAATTTCCCCGAATCACAAAATTCGCCCCCTTTTAGTTACTAGTATTTGCGTTCCTCATTACAACAATCTCCAAAAATCTTGCGTATCCGATCATAAAGATGTTGTTATAGCATTCATTTGCAAAATCTCATTGACTGTTGACGGGGAAAGCTCTGTACAGACCCCATTTTTGTTTCGCCGATTTGGTTTTGAGTTAAAACTATAAACCCTTCACTCGAAATCCGTCAGCAAAATTCCTGTCTCATTATTCAGCAATTAGCCAATTTTTTTTGTGGTGATTGCTGGATTTGTAAGCTGACGTGCAATTTTAGGAGTAAAAATCGAATTGAAATTGTAAGATAGAGAAGAAAAGATGACGATCGAGTCGATGCCAGGAAGTTCGGGATACATTGATGCAGGAAATAGAAAGATAACCTATTTCAGTAACAGTTACGTTTTGGGGTTGACTGCTGTTGCGGGCATTGGTGGTCTTCTTTTTGGCTATGACACTGGTAATTTTTTCGTTTTACTGGACACCCCTTCTTTTCTTTTTGCAGTCACCAGTTAATTTGATTTGTATGTTCATCATTCGCGAGCTTAGAATTTTGAATGTTCTCGACTTTTTTTGATATACTTAGTTTGTCTCCTCGATTTTTTGAGTTGAGACTCCTCCTTGAAATTTTTCTGGAGCTAAGAGATTTTTCTTATATTTACAAACAAACTTTTATTAAGAATATGAAATTCGGAGATGTAATCTAGTCGTCATCCTTTCCAACTGCGCGGGGAATTGCTTTTTGACTTGTTAATGTATTAGCTGTAGACTATAATTGCATTTTTTTTTGGTTTATGATACCTTTTGGTTAGTTACAATCACCTCCCTGACAATGACGGCGAATGAAAAATAATGCCAAGCAAAGTTGAACGCGAATCTCAATAATCATTCAATTGGTTGCAGGAGTTATATCAGGAGCCCTTCTGTATATTCGTGATGAATTTGAAGAAGTCAATCGAAGTAGCTTTCTGCAGGTATGCAATAATTATGATACGATGTGCAAAATATCCACATCTTATAATACTCATCGTGACTTAAAAAATGTCGAAATTTTACTCTTCCGTTATTTGTGATCAAGCACTTGAAGACGGTGAAAAGGTGCCGCGCTGAATATTATAGTGTTAGAAGCTGGCTTTACTGATTTTTTGCTTTCCATGATATCTTCTAGCTGTTGCTGAAGCAATTGTGCAATGGTGGTTTACTGGTTTTTGTTATTGGAAGACAGTAAGAGAGAACAAATTTAGGGGAAGTCCAAATGTCCAATAGTTGGAAGTTCAGCAGAATGGGACACAATGATATTTTCCTTTTGCCGCCATCAAATGAAAATGTTTACTATTGCAGATGTTTTAAATTGTAATAGAGGAGTGAAATTGCTCTTCAAGTTTCTTTGTTCTCTACATGCGCACACCTATCTGTCTCTGTCCACCCCAGCCCACATGGGCAGGATTTTTGTTCTACTTTCTCAAGCATTTATGCTCTTTATTATCTATTATATTAAAGTCTCTACTTCAATGATATGACAGGAAACAATTGTTAGTATGGCTTTGGTTGGCGCAATGATTGGAGCTGCCGTGGGTGGCTGGATAAATGATTTTTATGGACGTAAGAGGGCTACTCTGTCTGCTGATGTTGTTTTCACAGTTGGATCAGTAGTCATGGCTGCTGCGCCTAATCCTTTCGTTCTTATTATTGGCCGATTCTTGGTTGGCTTGGGGGTGGGTGTTGCATCTGTTACTGCTCCTGTGTATATTGCTGAGGCATCCCCATCAGAAATTAGGGGAGGCCTTGTGAGCACGAATGTGCTAATGATAACTGGTGGACAATTTCTTTCATACCTTGTGAATCTTGCATTTACAGAGGTCAGATTTTATTACTCTTTCCATTCTCTACTACCACCTCAGTTTTTACTGCCAATTCTTTGTATTTCCAATGTCTCTCGCAAGGAGGTCATTTTGCTTTTTTCAATGGGATAAATCTGTTCCCAATACCTACCTTTTGCCTAAGACAGTTCTGGAAAAACATTAAATTGTCACGCAAATTAGATATGCATCGGGTGACCAAAATTCTGCTTATGTTACACCTGGAATTTTGAAGGTTGGGGCTAAATATGACGGTTTATACCTGATCTTTGAGCATCAGTAACTTAAATTAACATCCTCAATTTATATCAGAATACAAGTTTGGCGCCAGTGCCTTTTTTTGTCATTTTCTTGAAAAATTGAAACTATTCTTATGGTTAAACTGTAATGCTACATTGAGCTTTTCTTACATATTTTCCTATAATAACTAGACAGGTGAGCTGTCTATTTCTTGGCTGGGATCCAGTTGTTGTTGTTGAGATGATACGAGCATTCTTCATTTTAGGTTTATGTATCTTAATGCAACCATAAGTGACGGATAATGTATCACATCAGAGTTTTTATTGACTAACGGTCATGTTTTGAAAGTAATACATTTCTTTTTCATACATAAGCCCTTCTAGCCATTTGTTTGACAGTTTCCAGAATGATTGGAGGCATCAAATTCGATTGACTCACACACTATCAATTTATCTGCATCTGTTGATTCTATATGCAAAAAAGAAAATTATTTGCCTATGATTATAAGATTATTACATTGTTTTTTTGGCATGAAATGTTTTCCATTGTGCAGTTTTGCCGAGGCAGCATCAAGATAGAATATTGGGATTTTCACTATAAGTTTTTGCAATGAGTAACAACCCAACGGAATCTGTTTTGTTCTGTTCTTTTCTTGCCACTATTATTTGTAGTTTGGTGGATTTGGCATATTGCTTCTTATTCTTGTTTGTTGTTAGGATGAACCATTACATCTCCTTTTCTGTTACCAATTTTCACTTACATTTCTATCCATATGCTGTCATTTCTACTATTGGTTATAATAAACTAATGGTTAGTATCTTGAATTTGCGTGGTGGATGCTGAACAATTTTTATCTTCAATTAGACCTTTGGCTAATTGTCCAAGCAGTTACTTTGTGTATTATGGCCATGTTTTTCTCCAATGTTTTTGCCATGATGTCACCCTTTATGTCACTGGGTTCATTAAAGATGAAAGTGAAAATCTAGATGGGGACATGTTAGCATAAGCTTACCATGTTTCTTTTCCTTTTCGGTAATGTTATTATCTTATTGATTAAGCCTTGGGATTGAGTAGTAATATGAATGAGCTAACTTGACTGGATTGATCTACAAGCTTAAGCTTCCTCAACATGCTTCTTCATGTGCAGGGGGATTTATTTTTTCCATCAAAGCCTAACACGTGCACAATTCATTTGAAATGAGCAACAAACTTAGGACCGACCCTTGCTTGCTTTGATACCATATTGATTTGATCTAAAAGCTTGAGCTTCCTCAATCAAAAGGCTGCCAAAATCCAGTGTATATTTGTATTACTTGTTTTCTTGTAATGCCTTGTGCCCTGTTGGTATTTTGTTAGGTAAAGTGGTAGCAATACATTTTTGATTAATGTTCGAAAAAGACATAGGGTAATGTAAACTGCCGTTTAGCTCATCAATGCCCCCGAATTAATGCTTTAGCTGATTAGCGCTATACTCTTTGTATGGCGTTTACATATGTAATATGCAGATTTGCTGAGCCTTTCCAATGTAGAAGGCCATGATTTTGTTCACAAAGTGGTCTTGAAATTGTGTGTTCTAACAGTTTCTAATAAGAACTTTATAGTTTCTATACGCTTCAACTTTTTGCATGGTTTGACATATATGTGTGTGTGTGTGTGTGCGTGTGCGTGTGCACACGCGCGTGTGTAAAGTGTTATTGCTCATCAGAAAAAAAATGTTGACATTCCATTATTTTGGCCAGACATACTGGAAGCTGACTGTATACTACCAATAAATTACAAATTCTTTCACCTGAGAAATCTCAATTTTATATTTCCAATAAATTGTTTACAGACATATTATCCATTTGCTATGTCTTCTGCATGATGCACCAGGATAAACATATGATGCTTCTAAAGTTTGTCATTTTCTGTCTTATAGCAATTAATTAATTGTCTATCACCGTCTTGCTTACCTAGCACTACTAAAAGTTTTAGTTGATTTGTCTAGGAATATTTTGTTGCAAAAAGAATGAATAAAAATTTAAAGGGGTAAATTTTGAATTGCTTTTAGTCTAAATGATTTGTTTCTAAATGCTCGCACCATAATGGGTGTCATGATTCAATAAATTATCTTATATTTTATATGAATTTGTTTGTCATTTAAACGGTCGAGCAGGTTCCTGGTACATGGCGATGGATGCTTGGAGTATCTGCAGTGCCAGCCATTCTTCAATTTTTCTTGATGCTATTTTTGCCTGAATCTCCTCGTTGGCTTTACATGAAGGTGCAAACAAACTTAGCTGGTTTTGGATAGTTGCTTCTTAGAACATTTTATGAGATATTTTATTTCATTTTATTTTTTTAATCTTTTTGTTTATTGATTTGGAAGTAATTTTTGCAGAAAGATAAATCTGAAGCCGTTGTTGTGCTCTCAAAAATCTATGATCCTTCTCGTTTGGAAGAGGAGATTGGTCAGCTTGCTGCCGCTCTCGAGGAAGAGTGCCTGAGAAAGAGCGTGGTCCGATACTCTGACGTTTTTACTGTGAAGGAAATAAGACTTGCATTTTTTGCCGGAGCTGGAC
Organism: Jasminum sambac; assembly: GCA_018223645.1. NCBI lineage: Eukaryota > Viridiplantae > Streptophyta > Magnoliopsida > Lamiales > Oleaceae > Jasminum > Jasminum sambac. The sequence goes on from CP073652.1 coordinate 35,066,429, forward strand.
TTCAAGTAATTTTCAAAATTTTCTTAGTCTCGCCATCTACAGACACTATTTCCCTAAGAAAAGCGAAATGTCTCTAAGCGTGTGTTCGTCTCCACTTATTTTCACCTAAAAATTACCTACTACTAAAAGTCAAAGTCAAACATCAATATCAACCACACATTTCACATCATCACTCATTATTATCCACACATCTCGTGGTCCCCACCACTACACTCTACTTTTAGCAAAATTTTAGACAAAAATAAGCACACACGAACACACGCTAAATTAATTTTATCCTCTGGCTAAGCTATATTATGTTGGAATGTGGGGACCACGTATGACCTTTCTATTCTCATGATGTGCAATTACGGATCTCGATTGCATTGAGTACTTGGTTACCCATGGTCTCATTATTAAAGAGGCAGGTCTGCGTGTGTTTGGCTAAACTTTGCCTATACTTCTGTTTGGCTAAAATTTGACCTTTTAGATTTAATCAGTGGTGGGGAACATAAGATGTCGATGAAAATGAGTGGTGAATGGTGAGTTAAGATATGTGGTTAATATTGAAATTTTGACTTTTGATTGAGTAGTGGAAGTTACTCGAGTAATGTCGAAATCGGGTGAAGTGAGATGTCCCCATTGTAATTGTCGCTCCTCACAAGATTTTGATGACATTCATGTGTGTCAACAACTGTGTACAAATAATATCCAAAAAAAAAAATGTGTACAAATAATATTTCTCCTTTTAGATAGAGAAAAGTAAAGATCTTGTTTGATATGTGCAGGCATTCCAGCAGTTCACGGGTATCAACACGGTTATGTACTACAGCCCAACGATCGTCCAAATGGCTGGGTTCAGTTCCAATCAACTCGCACTTCTCCTCTCCCTCATTGTAGCTGCCATGAATGCCGCTGGAACTGTCCTCGGTATATACCTCATCGACCATTTTGGTCGCCGGAAATTGGCACTCAGCAGCTTATCCGGCGTGATAATCTCTCTCGTTACACTCTCAGTAGCATTCATCTTGCAACCACCCACCACCACCACCGCCGCCAGTGGGCTCTATGGTTGGATGGCAGTCGTGGGTTTAGCTCTTTACATATCCTTCTTCGCCCCGGGTATGGGGCCCGTCCCATGGACGGTGAACTCAGAAATATATCCCCAGGCTTATCGTGGAATATGTGGAGGTATGTCTGCTACTGTGAACTGGATATCAAATCTTATCGTGGCCCAAAGTTTTCTGTCGTTAGCGGATGCTGTGGGTACTGGCTCGACTTTCTTGATAATTGCTGGCATTGCTGTAGCGGCCTTTGTGTTTGTGAGCGTTTTTGTACCGGAGACCAAGGGATTGACATTTGAGGAAGTGGAGAGGATTTGGAAAGAGAGAACTGGGGCCAGCGGATATGGCAGAGTTGAAACGGAGGGCGATCAGTGAGAGAGCATTCATTCCCCTTTATTGCTATAGAGAGGATTTCTATTGAATGTGTGGTATAATGACATGTATTTCGTTGAGTTCCTGGAGTTGTAATTGGAAAAATGACATGATTTGTCAAGTGAACCGTAAATCCATCGACGAAATGAAATCAAGCCAATAGCAACTTCATAGCATTTTTGATAAATATTTTTTAGTTATTTGAAAAATCACTCCAGTTGAGATTTTATTTTGTCGACATTAATAATGGGAAGAATAAAGTGTTGGAAAAGAGAACAACGTTGATATAAACACCTTTGGAGCATGCTTCTAATCCGACAATTGAAGAGTCTTGAATGTACTTTAAAATTGAAAACTTCAATTGGATAAAATTTAGAGGAATGAAAGTCAAGCAAAAACACAAGTCTCCGTCTAAATTTTGTCAACCACCACGAGAATGAATATCGTCCATTGTAATGAGCTTTGTTCAAGTTCCGGTCACGGGAACATACAGGAGAGAGAGGGAAGAAAAAAAAAATTGTGTGGGCCACCTCTGCATTCAGGAGGGCTGGTCTCTGTCGCGCACGTTTCCATGACGGGAACGTGAACAAAAGTGCCATTGTAATGATGTTATCATATTTACAAAATGGTCTCCGTGTAGAATTTTATAATTTTCGTCTCAACTAATGTTGTAAAGTGTATTTTTTTCTTTCTTTCTAAAACAATATTGCAAGGTCGTACTAATAATTCATCACGAAAAGGCATTATATAAAAATATTGTATTACTGAAAGTATATGTTACACTGTGCATAAATATCTACCCACTAACAGAAATGCATATTTTTGTGTGGAAGTAAAACTTCAACCGCTCCCGCTCTCCTACAGACTCTTACATACACACTTGCACACTCGCGTTTAAAAATTCGTGCGGGACATATAATCCCCCGCCTTCAGGGGGGCAGTTAAGTATTAGTCATCGCACTTATCGTAGACTTCAAAAAAAAATTTAAAAAAAATATTTAAATTTTTTTTTTTTAGATGAGGTGGCGTCATCACGTGGCGCCACGTGTAGGAGTGTGCACACTCTCCTACACACTAGTGTGTAGGAGAGCACTAGCATACCCACTTGATGATTTACAAAAATTTAATTTAAAGCCTACTTGTCGGGTTGAAGTTTTGCTAGTGCTCTCCTACACACTAGTGTGTAGGAGAGTGTGCACACTCCTACACGTGGCGCCACCTCATCTAAAAAAAAAAATATTTTTAATATATATATTTTTTTTTTTTGAAATCTACGATAAGTGAGATGACTAATACATAACTGTCTCCCCTGAAAGCAGGTGATTATATACCCCGCACGAATTTTTAAACTCGAGTGTACACGGAAGTGTGTATGTAAGAGTGTGTAGGAGAGCGAGAGCGCTGTTGGTGCTGTCGAAGGGATTAATAAAATAGTGACCGGAGAGCTTAAAGAGCTGTCAGTCCAACAGCTCCTTGATTGCGATCGATTCCGCAACAAGGGTTGTGAAGGAGGGGTTCCGTGTTGGGCATTTCACTATATCTGTGCGCACAATCTTGAAACCGAAGAAGATTACCCTTCGTCGTTTAACGTAGGACACTGTGCAAAAAAAGAAGTAAGTCAAAAATTTTAGTGAATTTGTGAATCATTTTTATGTATCCATTTAATGTTTAATATTTATATGAATTGTAAATAATTTTTCAGGGCCGGGGCGTAAAAATTGATGGTTTTCGCTTCGTAGCGCAGGATAAGAAAAGTCTGCTGGAAGCCATTTCCAGGCAACCAGTTGCCGTGTCGCTTGATGCCGACGACCCGGAATTTTTCCTTTATGACGGGGTAATGTATCATTTTCTTAATTAATTTTATTTTTGGAAATTAATTTGATTGGAAATTAAATTTATTTTTCAAACTTTCAGGGTATGCTTCGGGCACATTGCGGGACCCAGTTGAACCATGCCATGCTAGCTATTGGTTTTGGCACCACGGAAGATAAAGAGGACTATATCATCCTCAAGAACTCCTATGGAACGGAATGGGGAGACGCTGGATACATGAAAATGTCCCTAAAGAAAGAGATCCCCGAAGGGCCATGTGGCATCTACATGATGCCGTGCTACCCTGTCAAAAAGAAATGAGAAGAGGGACAATGCTTGAGGAGAATTTCTACATGTAGACACATAGAACATGTTGTATTTTATTTTGACGATTTTTATTTTTGAATATTATGACATGTGGACGCGTATGAGGTGTTGTATTTTATTTTGAAGATTGTGATATAGCTTTCAAGTTATGCAATGATTTTGGAATGAATTTTTGCAGCTTGTGTGAAACTGCAAAGAAATAATGTTTGGGTTTTTGGAATGATTTTGGTGAAACTTTGAAGTCATATTTTTGGAATTATTTTGATGAACCTTTGAAGTCATGTCTTGGATCTTTTGAAGTCATGCTATGGTTTTGTGGAAGTCATGCTATGGATTTTTTTACGTCATGCAAGCAAATGGGAAAGCTCACGGCCTGATGTTCATGCTTGCTTGCAAAAATGGTTATACACTTATACTCTTATGTGTTGACTGCTCATACGAAAAAGGATATTGGCTAGCTATTGGAGCCATCCTGAAAAATCACAACACATGAGATCAAATTTAGAACACTAGGAAATAAGGACTTGTAGTTGTTACTCCTCAAACCAATGAACTCTTGGGTAACTAGTATAAAATATTCAAACAAAAATGATGCACGAATGCGATAACTCTTTAAAATTTTGTGGCATTTTCAAAATAACGCCAAGCATTTAACAATACGAAAACGAATATGTGAGTTGAATGTCTCAATTGCAACGATTATCACAATAGTAAAGTTAGATTAATGACCAACTCATACCATACACAATTTAAGTACATAAGAGAAACTACTAACACAATCCAAGTTATCAAGTCCATAAGATAAACTACAAAGTACGAACACACTGCTAGATAAAATACTAATGCAGATCACAAGTGAAACTGCAATGCAATATAAATCATAATCGTCACGCATGATTTGTTGCTTTTCCCTTTCCTTTGCGGATCGTTATATTCATCCCAAAATCAATAACATCTTTCTCATCTGTAACAGTAGCAAGGCTGTTGAACAATGCCGATAGCTCTCCATTATTCTGATCAGACACAGGTTTATTTGGCACAGCGTGGTCCGGTATGTTCGGCACAGCATGATCAGGTATGTTGGGCACTGCACGCTCAGCTCTATTCAGCGTAGCTCGACTAGCTTGACCTTCATGAGACACGCGGCTAGATTCGGCATGATCCCACTTGAAGTATCTGCAATAATCTAAAATGCAATTGAAAAAATTTCGTAGCTCTCTAACTCTTGATTCACTACTTGGAGATGCTTAACATATCCCATCTTACAGAGCATGGCTTCCTGAAAGGACAGCGATATATATCGTGGCCCAGCTTCCTACAACTAAGACATATTCCTTTGTTTGACGCAGGCATCGTGTTTTATTTTCTTGTAATTTGAATCGAATTTCAAAGCAACGGGAACGAAGTTGAAAGTTTTGATAAACATAAAAAAGACAACTAAATGAGGTAATAAAGGGCGGTTTAATCAGCAAAGCAATCCACGCTATCTAGGTAGTAGATGTCTGATTTTCTACTTAATTCTCAGCTGGTATATATTTTTCCTTGTACTCAAAGAAATTAGCCGAAGGGTACATTAAGCAAAAATATTATAACTACACTAGACAAAATTTAGGCAAAAGGTAAATTAAGCAAAACTCAAAAACTGGTGTATTGCAACTAAATTAGGCGAAGAAACTAATCAACCAAAGAGCTCGAACCAATTTCAAGAATGAAACACAGTCAAACCTACAAAGATAAAGTAACTAATCAACAAAACAGCCCCAAGATATTTCAAGAATCTTATTGTAAAGTGGCACAAGAAACTAAATTGACCCCCACAACGGCAAAGAAACTAATCAAGAAAAGAGGCACAAGAAATTTCAAGCGTCAGACTGAGTGAAGCCCACAATAGCATCGGTTTTTTTTTATATATATCAATTGATAAATTGATAAATCTCATAACTTCCAAAAATCAACCAAATTTGATTACACTATTGGCTATCTATGTCCCAATGGGACATTTGGTATAAATTAACAACCTGAGCATATTGTAAAGTGGCCTTCTTATTCACAGACAAAGTAGAAACTTTTAGCTTTGTTATAAAACCGAAAAGACTTTTGCATTGAATCCATAAATACCAAAGTCGACAATTAACTATAGGGCACCAAAAATAAAAAAAAATCCCGATGGATTGTTGCAGAATCTATGTCCCCTATGGATTATTATAGAAACCCAAAATTCCACAATTTAGGGAGCTAAACGAGAAAATTAGAAACCCTAAACATAGAATACACACAAAATCCCCAAATGAACGACAATGCCCAAAAATTCGGCCAAATGAGCAGAGCTGGTCCTGGGCATAAGCAGTTTAAGCAGCCGCTTAGGGCCCCCAAAATATAAGGGCCCCAAAATTTGTAAGTTTATGGGTAAGGTGATTTTTTTTTAAAGTAAAAGTCAAATTGTTATTTATTAGAATCCAATTTTAATCTCTTGAAAGTTTATATTATCATTATCATAATTTTGAAAGTTTTTATTTAGTAAAAGTTTGTATTTGGAATTCGTGTATATAGTTTTTTTGAGGGAAAAAAAATCTATTTGTTAAGGGCCTCTAACAATATTTCGTTTAAGGGCCTCCAAATCTCAGGATCGGCTCTGCAAATGAGAAACAGAACAAAAATGCATTCGTACCTTCTTCACCTCCTTGGACTTCGCTTTTGGGCCACTAAATGAACGAGATATTGCGCTGCTTGTTCGAATTGAAAATGCAACAATAGGGCGCGGTTGAAAAACCAACGAGTGATTCGGCTTGTCTGAAATAGGGTTCGTCTTTAGGAGTAGTAAGTCGAATTAGGAAGTAGGGTTCTTATTTGGCAGAATAGTCAAATGAAAAGAAGATGGAGAGTTAGATCTAAGAATTTGATTTTGGGATTGTGATGGCCAATCGGATTAGGGTTCTTAGGGAGAAAATTTGGGGGTGTTCAATCGGGGAGGGTTTGGGGTGTGTTCAGTCGGGAGGGTTTGCTAGATCTGATTTGTTAAGAGCTGATTTTGAATTTTTTAATATTTGCGAAGTGGCCCCTAAACTATGGATCACTTTGCAAAATGGTCCTCAGATTCAGGTGGCGTGAGGAGGCTGACATGGCACTGCCATGTGGGCTCCACGTCAGAGCGTGGGACATACCCTCCCCACTGTGGGGAGGAGAACGGTACCGGGTTAATCATATGAATAAGTGGAATACCTTTAGTAACATTTGTACTTAGATTTTTGCCTACTCAAATACCACGTGCAAACAAAAGACCATCAAAACAAGACATTAATATTTTCACAAGACATTAAGTTTTTTATTAATATTTTCATCCTTTAGTACAATTTGTTAGTTAACAAGTCAAAATAACTACATTGTCTGGGGTTAGCAAAATTGTTAAAATATGATTTTTAATACCAACAAAATATTCTCCAAATAAATTTTTTTTTTCACACTTTTCAATGATCTAGATACCTTCACATCTGAACCACACATTTTTTATAAAAGAAAAATAATAATAATAATAATAATAATAATAATAATAATAATAATAATAATAATCATCATCTTAATATTATAATATAAGAGGAGTGCCACCTAAGCAAAGGGTTTAAGTGGCAGTGTCATGTTTGGCATTAACTTTTAGGAGTTAATTATTATCCTTATTTATTTATGCTTCTTTCTTTATTTAGTGCTATTTTATTTTCTTTATATGTATTTTACCCTTTTAATATGTATTCTTTTTTTTTCAAATTAATTTATAATGTTTTTATTTTGCTTCTTTTATATTTAGTGTTACATGTATTTATGTAAATGTGATAAGAGATAAAAGTTACAACTTACAATACATATTAATTAAAATCTGAAAATGAGAATTATTAGTTTCTATAAATATTTTAATTTTTGGATATTACATTTTAATTATTATTTTATATACATTTCAATTTTCAAATCTCTATATTGTAAAACTTGAAGTGCCAGCTATACACTTTACCATGTTAGCAATGCCTAATTTGAACACTTTTTAAAAAAACTAATTAAACAAATTTGTAATTAAATTAATTTCTGTTCAAAAAAATGTAATTAAATTAATTTTCCATTATTTTTTTGTAACTTAATTCCAAAATCACACAGCCATTGTGGTATAAATTCTACATAATTCATGTTGTGATAAGTTAAAGAAAAATGGAAGATTTTTCTATTTTTATGGCACGTGTCTATTTGAAAAAGAAATTTCAATTGTTTAATAGGAATAATTTTTTATATTGAACAATTGATTTCATTATTTTAATTTAAGTCTAAAAGTAAAGAGTGTTTATCTTTTTAATATGCGTCTATAATAATTGAAGTGTCACGTTGACAGATGATCTATTGGTAGTGTCAATGTGGCACACGGGTTTCAATTAAAAATTAATTATTTGTTTCCTTTTTAATACTATTGAGTTTTCTCAATGAGAAAAAGAGTAAATAATTTGCTCAATAATTGAACTTTGTATTGCATGCATTTTGCTCTTTTCAAGTACAGAAAATTAAATATGAGTTCTTTTTCTTTCTAAAATGAAAATGTGTTTTATGTAAATGGAAATAAAACAAATTAATTAAAACCCTGTTGAATTTAAAAGTGATTTTAGTTTTAATTGGCGGTTTCTTTTCTTTTTGTTTTATTCCTTGGTTATTTAGATCATGTGTTTTATATGTGAGAATAAAATTGTAAATTTTTGCATAGGCTAAATTTTTCATAATAGTAAATATAATGAAAATGTGGTGCGATGTAGTATTTTTTCCAAAAGAAAAAGAATATTCTTTATCAATTTGCTGAGTTATATTTACTTATTTATTTTTCGAAATCTAGCATATTATATGATCTATAATATAGAAAAAGAATTGGACAAAAAATGTTTTTAATTGATTTTTTTATTCTTTTCCCGCTCAAAATGCCACACCAATCGTAATTTCGGAAAAAGATAACAGAAATCGCATCGTAAAATAAAAAATCTATTTATTAAATTTTTCCGCCTATTGAATTTGCCTAATATAAACTTCTATCTATATATAGAATAATTTATATATATGGAAAATGAGGCTTTTTTCTTATTATATTTTTTATTGTCAGAACTGCTTTTCCTAGGTTTAAAACAAACTCTATTTTTATTTTTTCTTGCCTAATCTATATCCAACTCTCTTTTGTTTTTACCCTAATATATTAATATATATCCAACCCTCTTTCATTTTTTACCCTAATAATATATTAATATTAATGTATATAGATTTTATTTAATTATTTCTACCATATTTTACCCAATCTTATAATATCTAAATATTCTCTCTATCATTTCCTCTTCTTTTTTTATTTTCTACATATAAAAATAATAATTTGTGATTCTATTTTGCTCGACTTGATGAAAGCTTTAAAACAAGTATACTATCAATATATAAATTTTTATTTTAAAAAAATATTAAAATTTACCGTAAACATATAAATTAGTGTCTAACTTAAATGTAAATTGATATTAATATAAATTAATGACTACTGATGTAATAACATTAACAAATTTTGATAATTTGTTACGACACGTAATTGATGTTTGTTCGTAAAATTCAAATATAATGAGATGTCTCATTATATTTGCACTTTAACATCCAAACTTCAATAACAAATTACAAATTTAATTTTTTACCTCATTAGCTTCTGTTATTATCAATTATAATTTAGCTTACCTGGACAAATATTATATATTTTTCTTTCAAATATAAATAATTTCAATTTTTCCTTTATTTTTTTGTACAAATCTTTAATTTATATTTTTATGTGTTGAACAATATAAGGGTGTTCCAAGAATTGGAATGAATTTTTAATTGATCGTTTTTTTCATAATTTTCGTATTTAAAAAATAAAATTATTTAAAATTAACATTTTTCACTAACATTTAATTTTTATGCCATACAAAAATACAATTGATCAAATTTTTACACAAAAATTCAAATATAGGTTTAACATTAAAATAAAAAAATAAGATCAGACCTGTTACTTAATTAATTTTAGAAATAATTAATTATTTTAAAATAATTAGCTAAGAAACAAAAATTAATTAAAATTAATAATCGTGCTAAGATTCAATTTTTTTTGCAATACAAAATTACGATTCATTAAAGTTTTACCCAAAATTTTTAAAAACTTACTCGCAATTGGCCCAAGTTTGAGACAAAATTCCACCACTATAATCCCCAATTTGTACTAAAAAATTTAAAAATTAGGTTGAACCCAATAATCAATTTTAGAAACAACCAATCATTTTTAAAAATAATTAGCTAAAGAATAAAAGTTAATTAAAATTATGTATTTCTATAAAATTTAATTTTTGTGTGATGAAAAATTACAATTCATGAAATTTTTACATAAAAATTAAAATAAATGTGTAACATGAAAATTTATAACTTAGGTTGGACACTTTTATTAATTTTAGAAAGAATTTATTATTTTTAAAAATAATAATTAACTAATAAATGAAAATTAACTAAAATTAGCGATTTCACTAAGATTTAATTTTGATTGGATAAAAAATTATAATTCATTTAATTTTTACACAAGAATTAAAAGAAACGTATAACATCAATTTTTTCAATTAATCATTCAATTGTAACATTAATTGATTTTTAATTAATTGAATATATATTTATATCTTTTAAATTCTAAGATGTCTTTTCTATTATAAGATATTTTTAAAATTAGGTTCTTATAATTCTTAAAATTATGTTTATCAAGCAAATTATTTTGGAAATAGTATTTTTTTAGAAATAATTAACTCAAATTCAAAAATTTAATATAACTATTTAAACTATTATTAATTAAAATAATAAATTATATTGCAAATATTTAGCTAGACATGAGTTTAGTGGACAAAGATTGATCAAAATTAATTACATTGTTAAAAGGGAAAATATAATTAATTTAAAAAAAATTAAATTGTTGCGGGTTTTTCCTAAAAAATGAAAAATAAATCCTTTAAATTGTAATATATCTTTTAAATTATAAGATTTCTTCAAAACTAAATTCATGCAATTCTTAAAAGTGATGATATTAAAATGTTTATTTTAGAAATAATTAATTATTTTCATAAATAATTAGCTAAAAGTAATAATTAATTAAAACTAATTCTATTACAATTCATTAAAATTAATAATACTGTTACGATTTAATTGGACATGATTTCAATGGACGAAAATTGACATGGTTTCGTTGGACAAAATTAATAAAAATTAATTATATTGCCAAAATAGAAAAATGGCATTAATTAAAAAATAAATAACAATTAAAATTAATTAGATTGCTATGGTTTACTAGATTTTTCCTAATTTTCGTAAAAAATGAAAGGTATCTTTTGACATGCACGATATCTTTTTAATTATAAAATATCTTTAAAATTATATTCATATAATTCTTAAAACCACGGCTAAAAAATTAATTATTTAGAAATAATAAATTATTTTTATAAATAATTGGCTAAAACAAGAATTAATTATATTACAATTAATTATATTTTTTAGATTTAATTTGATAGATTTTCATTGGATGAAAATTGAGACAGTTTTATTAGACAAAATTAATTAAATTACTAAAAAGGGGGAAATATAATTATTTCACAAAATGAAAAATAATTAAAATTAATTATATTGCTGCAGGGAAGAAAAATGTGCTTACAAAATTAATTTTTATTTTTACGTATTTTAAAATAAGGTTAAGTTAGCACCTATAAGATTTTTGATGCTTAGAATTGGAGTGTTACATCTTATCGTAAAGTAAGTCGACCGATATTAAAATGATTATTGCAAAAATAATTAATTCTTTTCATAAATAATGAGCTAAAATGAAAATTAATTACAAATAATTCTATTACAATCAATTAAAATTAATAATACTGTTATAATTTAATTGGACTTGATTTTAATGGGCGAAAATTGACACAGTTTCGTTGGACCAAAATTAATCAAAATTAATTATATTACAAAAATAGAAACATAACATTAATGAAAAAATAAATAATAATTAAAAGTAGTTAGATTTCCATGGTTGACTAGATTTTTCCTAAAAAATGAAAGACATCTTTCGACATGCAAGATATCTTTTTAATTATAAAATATCATTAAAATTATATTCATACAATTCTTAAAATTGCGGTAAAAAAAACTAATTATTTATAAATAATAAATTATTTATATAAATAATTAGGTAAAAACAATAATTAATTATATTAATTACAATTAATTATATTTCTTCGATTTTATTGGATATATATTCATTGAAAAAAAAGAGATAGTTTTATTAGACGAAAATTAATCAAAATTAATTAAATTGCTAAATATGGAGAAACATAATTATTTCAAAAAATAAAAAATAATAAAAAAATAATTAGATTGTTTCGGGAAGGAAAATGTGCTTACAAAATTATTTTATCTTTGATGTATTTTAAAATAAAACTAAGTTAACACCTGTAAGATTTTGGATTTTTAAAATTGGGTCAGACATCTTCTCAGAAAGTAATTGAGTGATCATTAGTCCCTAATTAACTTTATTTACTTTTTCAATATCATTTTTTTTCAAAATATGCTTTTCTTTTGATTTTCATATGTTTTTGTAATTTCTGTGATATTTCTTTTGAGTTACAGTTTGTGGCAAAATATTAATATTTTTTTTGTATAATTTCGTGTGTTTCAAAGGATCTGCTCCTTTTTTCTTTTTCTTTTTTTAAGTGACAAGCTCCAAAAATAGGTATTCAAATAGTAATGATTTTTTATTTGACACTACTAGAAATGATCAGACGCCCACAGTGGGTACCTTACGGTACCCACAGTGGACACGTGGCGCCACATGGTGGTGCCACGTCATCACACCCAAATTTTTTTTTTTTTGAAATTTTTTTTGAATTTTTTTTTGGAATCTACGTTAAGTTAGACGAATAATACATAACTGCTCCGATGGCGGTCTCACCCGACCCCCAAAATTTTTTTTCCCCGACTGTGGGTACCGTAAGGTACCCACAGTGGGTACCAGATCGTTACTATTGACACTACTTGAACCAACAATTATATAATAATTCTTTGGTTCAATCTATCGCTTTCGCTGGGGAATGAGTTTAAGAATTCTTATTAAACAATTGGTTATCGACTCAATCAGTTATTTGAATTATATGACTCAATTAGAATATTTTAATTGGCTTTCGACTATGTTAAATATTTATCTAAGTTTTCATCTCCTAAATAAATATTAAGAATCCTACCTACTTTGAATTATTTATTTTATACCGAATTTTCCTATTGATATTTTATTTTATTTTTAAGTATAATCAGTTAGATTGTATATTTTAAGTATTAATCTTATATATTTCGATTTATTTATCATATCCAAATTAATTTAAATGTTATACCAAATTATTCAATATTTAATATGGCTTTAAATGTTAAATTAGTAAGTTTATACCTAATAGGTTAATATACGTGTTTAATATATTTAGATTAGAAGGTATTTATTAAAGAAATAAAATGTCAAAACAAAAGTCTTAGATTAAACAATCACAATGGGTGTGGACGGGGATGAGAATTTTTAGTGGGCGGGACACGGACGGGGATGGAGAATGGAAGTCAGATCTTATATCATCCGCGTTCAACCTAGAGTAAATGAAGATGGGTCGGAGCGAGGATAAGTGTTTCCCAACATGGAAGAAATAGTTTAGGAGTGCATTGATTTGTATTCACTACATTATTATTTTTATAATATATCTTTATACTGATTATATTTCATAATTAACATTTAAAAATTATTATTTACATAGCAATTTTTAATAACGCACATTATACTGATGTATAATAATTAATATCTCTCAGAATTTATAATTGCATATAATAAAATGTAAAATAATTTTAAAGAAAAAAATGAGCTCTACGAATGTTAGTATAGTTATTTTAGTATGGTTATTTTGATAAATATAATATTTAATATTATTTTATTTTGGGTTTACATTAGTAGATTAATCTTGAAATAAAGAAATGTAATATATTATCACAAAGTCACGCCAGAATTATCATCCCCAGAAAGACGTGTATAAATGATAATTAAGTTACTATTTTATGGAGAATAGTAAATTAAGTTGTGTAGATTTTCGCGAGTTGTTTCTTGCATATTTGCACGATGGATTAATACGAAATATAGGGAAAATTCTATTGAAATTTTTATAGAATTGTTTCAAGTTAAATTCTTTAATTTTATTGTTGTAACTCATTATTTATTTTAATTATTTTTTTGGATTTTATGTTAATATTATTAACATCTATCAATAATGTTATTAGTTGAAAAATTTATCCCCCGTGCAACGCACGAGTGAAACAACTAGTCCCTTATGAATTTTATTTGGGGTCGTTCAACATATACATCGATCATTTATATATGTGTAAGCTGATCATAAAATTATTTTTAATCGTATTTAAAATAAATTTGATCATTTTTAGTGGTATTATCTAATTTTTGTTCCCAAATTCTCAACTAAAATTATCAATTTCGATAATTGATATGGTATTTTTCTTACAAACTAATATTTCAGATCAAAATATGAAAACCATTATTAAAATCTATAACATTACACATATTTCTTATTTTTATTAAATATTCATAAAAATTCGTTTTCTTATTTTATAATTTTTTAATGTAAATATACAATTAAAATCATCACGTGCATCGCACTAGGGTGGGTAATACTAGTAATAATAATAAAACAAGATTCACATTTCCAGCGATTCAAGATGATCATTCTCCTGTGTCATAGATTATAATCAAACAACGATATTGAAAACCCACACAAAAAAAAAAAAGCCACACACTATCTAATAGCAACAATCTTCAGCCCTTCATATATCTCAGAAACCATTGCCAACTCCAGTGCAACGATTCTTCATGTCTTCCTCAGTTGACGATAATTCTTCATCTCCTCGTGAGTCCAATCCGCAAACTGGGTCAATCCAAGCCTGTAGCCAGAAATAACCTTATTCCTCTCCTCTATCTACTTCAAATTCTTTTTGAAAACCTCAAACCTGAACAGCTTCTCTTCGGGGCTTCCCATAAGTTATTCCATGTTTCTGAATCCACGACTCGAAGAGATCAGTAGGACTCTCCGTCGAGGTTAAATCCTTATTATCGTTGCATCTTAAATCCTTAGGCACACTGCCTACATTTGAAAAATCATGAGCATAAATTGTGCTATAGGCAAATAACAGAAAGAGATGACAGCTTAGAAAATCAAGAGAAAACCATTTAATTCTCGAATTTGAGTTTGCAGGAGAAGAAGTGAATGAATGAATGATGAGAAACAAGTTTGGCTATATATACATATATTTCTGCAGCAGTATACATTGCTTTCAACTGGGAGTAGTTTTTTTTTTTTTTTGTTTTTTTTGTTTTGGGTTGCTTCGGGAAGGGGGGAGGGGAATCGTAACGGTGGGGTGGGGTGTCTCGAACCCAAGACAAACCGGTAAGGTGGTGCTTTCAACTGGAGTTGGTGTATAAAAAATCGTATTTTAGTATTTATTGGGACTTATTAATCGTATAAGCATGTTTCCAAATCTTCTAAGTATAGAGTAATTTTCGTTTTGTGTTTTCTAATTTTGAATACTTTTTATGCACAAATTTTGTGTTTTCTGATTTTGAATACTTTTTATGCACAAATTTTGTGGATATATTTACCGAGTGGTGTGACTTCATCTCCTCTTTTATTTTTGGTGGGGTCTAATGTAGTGTAGGAACATTTTGAAGTGGTAATATAGTTCCTTGCTAGTTAATGGGATAATCATAGGAACACTAAAATGAGACAATAGATCCGCCCCCCCTCCCCCCCCTCTTTTTCTAAATGATATTTTTTTTCTCCCTACAAGGGAGGTGGAGGCCCCTATTGCCATCGGAAATGGCAGTACAACAACATTAGCGTTGGGTGAAGTGGGTGTTGAAGACTAGTGTTAGTGGAGAAGAAGAAACACATACCTCTCCATTCTTTCCACTGTGAAGAACTTGTACCCTCCAAGCAGAAGCAAAGCGCAGCCAGCAAAAGAGACAATCACAGTCTGCACCAAAGATACACAAAATATATAATCCAATCATTGTCATGCATTGAATGATCTATGCAATGTGCACCCTAAAAAATGTCATGCTGTTACTTTTACCATCAATCTGTCGCAACATACTATTGATGCCATTAGAGAACTGTTCAATTTCGCGTGACAAGCTAACATTGTTCATGGATAATTCAATAGAAATACAACTGCTCTGCAAGTACATTTATATGCTCCAAGGAAGAAATTTTTTAGAGTATTGCGCGTGTTTTTCTACATGTTTTTACACATTTTTACGCACTTTTTTCAACTCCATTCACTCTTCTATTTCACATCCACATATCTCTTGGGACCTACTTGTACTACACAAATCTCCATCATTCAACTCCACTCATTCTCTCTCTTATATCACATAAAAACGC